>CM037861.1:58192603-58278008 GCA_021292105.1 Anadara kagoshimensis
TGTTTGTTTGTTTGTAATTCAGACGGTTGATGACAATGTTGGATAGTGGGATTTGAACATGAACCGGTATGTTTGTGTTTGTTTTGTAATTCAGACGGTGATGACAATGTTGGATAGTGGGATTTGAACATGAACCGGTATGTTGTGTTTGTTTGTAATTCAGACGGTTGATGACAATGTTGGAAGTGGGATTTGAACATGAACCGGTATGTTTGTGTTTGTTTGTAATTCAGACGGTTGATGACAATGTTGGATAGTGGGATTTGACATGAACCCTATGTTTGTGTTTGTTTGTAATTCAGACGGTTGATGACAATGTTGGAAAGTGGGATTTGAAACATGAACCGGTATGTTGTGTTTGTTTGTAATTCCGACGGTTGATGACAATGTTGGATAGTGGGATTTGAACATGAACCGCTATGTTTTGTGTTTGTTTGTAATTCCGCTGGTTGATGACAATGTTGGATAGTGGGATTTGAACATGAACCGCTATGTTTGTGTTTGTTTGTAATTCAGCTGGTGATGACAATGTTGGAAGTGGGATTTGAACATGAACGGTATGTTTGTGTTTGTTGTAATTCCGCGGTTGATGACAATGTTGGATAGTGGGATTTGAACCATGAACCGGTATGTTTGTGTTTGTTTGTAATTCCGCTGGTTGATGACAATGTTGGATAGTGGGATTTGAACATGAACCGGTATGTTTGTGTTTGTTTGTAATTCCGACGTTGATGACAATGTTGGATAGTGGGATTTGAACATGAACCGGTATGTTTTGTTTGTTTGTAATTCCGCGGTTGATGACAATGTTGGATAGTGGGATTTGAACATGAACCGCTATGTTTGTGTTTGTTTGTAATTCCGACGGTTGATGACAATGTTGGATAGTGGGATTTGAACATGAACCGGTATGTTTGTGTTTGTTTGTAATTCAGGCGGTTGATGACAATGTTGGATAGTGGGATTTGAACATGAACCGGTATGTTTGTGTTTGTTTGTAATTCCGCTGGTTGATGACAATGTTGGATAGTGGGATTTGAACATGAACCGGTATGTTTGTGTTTGTTTGTAATTCAGGCGGTTGATGACAATGTTGGATAGTGGGATTTGGACATGAACCGCTATGTTTGTGTTTGTTTGTAATTCCGACGGTTGATGACAATGTTGGATAGTGGGATTTGAACATGAACCGATATGTTTGTGTTTGTTTGTAATTCAGACGGTTGATGACAATGTTGGAAAGTGGGATTTGAACATGAACCGGTATGTTTGTGTTTGTTTGTAATTCCGACGGTTGATGACAATGTTGGATAGTGGGATTTGAACATGAACCGATATGTTTGTGTTTGTTTGTAATTCCGACGGTTGATGACAATGTTGGAAAGTGGGATTTGAACATGAACCGGTATGTTTGTGTTTGTTTGTAATTCAGACGGTTGATGACAATGTTGGAAAGTGGGATTTGAACATGAACCGGTATGTTTGTGTTTGTTTGTAATTCCGACGGTTGATGACAATGTTGGATAGTGGGATTTGAACATGAACCGTATGTTTGTGTTTGTTTGTAATTCAGACGGTTGATGACAATGTTGGAAAGTGGATTGAACATGAACCGGTATGTTTGTGTTTGTTTGTAATTCAGACGGTGATGACAATGTTGGATAGTGGGATTTGAACATGAACCGGTATGTTTGTGTTTGTTTGTAATTCAGACGGTTGATGACAATGTGGAAAGTGGATTTGAACATGAACCGTATGTTTTGTGTTTGTTTGTAATTCGACGGTTGATGACAATGTTGGAAAGTGGGATTTGAACATGAACCGGTATGTTTGTGTTTGTTTGTAATTCAGACGGTTGATGCAATGTTGGATAGTGGGATTTGAACATGAACCGGTATGTTTGTGTTTGTTTGTAATTCAGACGGTTGATGACAATGTTGGAAAGTGGGATTTGAACATGAACCGGTATGTTTGTGTTTGTTTGTAATTCAGAAGGTGATGACAATGTTGGAAAGTGGGATTTGAACATGAACCGGTATGTTTGTGTTTTGTTTGTAATTCAGACGGTTGATGACAATGTTGGGAAAGTGGGATTTGAACATGAACCGGTATGTTTGTGTTTGTTTGTAATTCAGACGGTTGATGACAATGTTGGAAAGTGGGATTTGAACATGAACCGGTATGTTTGTGTTTGTTTGTAATTCAGACGGTTGATGGACATGTTGGAAAGTGGGATTTGAACATGAACCGGTATGTTTGTGTTTGTTTGTAATTCAGACGGTTGATGACAATGTTGGATAGTGGGATTTGGACATGAACCGCTATGTTTGTGTTTGTTTGTAATTCAGACGGTTGATGACAATGTTGGAAAGTGGGATTGAACATGAACCGGTATGTTTGTGTTTGTTTGTAATTCAGACGGTTGATGACAATGTTGGAAAGTGGGATTGAACATGAACCGGTATGTTTGTGTTTGTTTGTAATTCCGACGGTTGATGACAATGTTGGATAGTGGGATTTGAACATGAACCGGTATGTTTGTGTTTGTTTGTAATTCAGACGGTTGATGACAATGTTGGAAAGTGGGATTTGAACATGAACCGGTATGTTGTGTTTGTTTGTAATTCCGACGGTTATGACAATGTTGGAAAAGTGGGATTGAACATGAACCGGTATGTTTGGTGTTTGTTTGTAATTCAGACGGTTGATGACAATGTTGGATAGTGGGATTTGAACATGAACGATGTTTGTGTTTGTTTGTAATTCCGACGGTTGATGACAATGTTGGATAGTGGGATTTGAACATGACCGGTATGTTTGTGTTTGTTTGTAATTCCGACGGTTGATGACAATGTTGGGATAGTGGGATTTGAACATGAACCGGTATGTTTGTGTTTGTTTTGTAATTCGACGGTGATGACAATGTTGGAAAGTGGGATTTGAACATGAACCGGTATGTTTGGTGTTTTTGTTGTAATTCAGACGGTTGATGACAATGTTGGAAAGTGGGATTTGAACATGAACCGGTATGTTTGTGTTTGTTTGTAATTCAGACGGTTGATGACAATGTTGGTAGTGGGATTTGAACATGAACCACGCGTAGTTTGTGTTTGTTTGTAATTCAGACGTTGATGACAATGTTGGATAGTGGGATTTGAACATGACCGGTATGTTTGTGTTTGTTTGTATTCAGACGGTTGATGACAATGTTGGAAAAGTGGGATTTGAACATGAACCGGTATGTTTGTGTTTGTTTGTAATTCAGACGGTGATGACAATGTTGGATAGTGGGATTTGGACATGACCGCTATGTTTGTGTTTGTTTGTATTCAGACGGTTGATGACAATGTTGAAAGTGGGATTTGAACATGAACCGTATGTTTGTGTTTGTTTGTAATTCCGACGGTTGATGACAATGTTGGATAGTGGGATTTGAACATGAACCGCTATGTTTGGTGTTTGTTTGTAATTCCGCTGGTTGATGACAATGTTGGATAGTGGGATTTGAACATGAACCGCTATGGTTTGTTTGTTTGTAATTCCGCTGGTTGATGACAATGTTGGATAGTGGGATTTGAACATGAACCGGTATGTTTGTGTTTGTTTGTAATTCCGCTGGTTGATGACAATGTTGGATAGTGGGGATTTGAACATGAACCGGTATGTTTTGTGTTGTTTGTAATTCCGCTGTTGATGACAATGTTGGATAGTGGGATTTGAACATGAACCGGTATGTTTGTGTTTGTTTGTAATTCCGACGGTTGATGACAATGTTGGATAGTGGGATTTGAACATGACCGGTATTTTGTGTTTTTTGTAATTCCGACGGTTGATGACAATGTTGGATAGTGGGATTTGAACATGAACCGATGTTTGTGTTTGTTTGTAATTCCGACGGTTGATGACAATGTTGGAAAGTGGGATTTGAACATGAACCGGTATGTTTGTGTTTGTTTGTAATTCAGACGGTTGATGACAATGTTGGAAGTGGGATTTGAACATGAACCGGTATGTTTGTGTTTGTTTGTAATTCCGACGGTTGATGACAATGTTGGATAGTGGGATTTGAACATGAACGGTATGTTTGTGTTTGTTTGTAATTCAGACGGTTGATGACAATGTTTGGAAGTGGGATTTGAACATGAACCGGTATATTTGTGTTTGTTTGTAATTCAGACGGTTGATGACAATGTTGGATAGTGGGATTGAATCATGAACCGCTATGTTTGTGTTTGTTTGTAATTCGCTGGTTGATGACAATGTTTGGATAGTGGGATTTGAACATGAACCGCTAATGTTGTGTTTGTTTGTATTCCGCTGGTGATGACAATGTTGGATAGTGGATTGAACATGAACCGTAGTTTGTGTTTGTTTGTAATTCCGACGGTTGATGACAATGTTGGATAGTGGGATTTGGACATGGACCGTATGTTTGTGTTTGTTTGTAATTCAGAACGGTTGATGACAATGTTGGAAGTGGGATTTGAACATGAACCGGTATGTTTTTGTTTGTTTGTAATTCAGACGGTTGATGACAATGTTGGAAAGTGGGATTTGAACATGACCGTATGTTTGTTGTTTTGTTGTAATTCAGACGGTTGATGACAATGTTGGAAGTGGGATTTGAACATGAACCGGTATGTTTGTGTTTGTTTGTATTCAGACGGTTGATGACATGTTGGATAGTGGGATTTGAACATGAACCGGTATGTTTGTGTTTGTTTGTAATCAGACGTTGATGACAATGTTGGATAGTGGGATTTGAACATGAACCGGTATGTTGTGTTTGTTTGTAATTCAGACGGTTGAATGACAATGTTGGAAAGTGGGATTTGAACATGAACCGGTATGTTTGTGTTTGTTTTGTAATTCAGACGGTTGATGACAATGTTGGATAGTGGGATTTGGACATGAACCGCTATGTTTGTGTTTGTTTTGTAATTCAGACGGTTTGATGACAATGTTGGAAAGTGGGATTTGAACATGAACCGGTATGTTTTGTGTTTGTTGTAATTCCGACGGTTGATGACAATGTTGGAATAGTGGGATTTGAACATGAACCGCTATGTTTTGTGTTTGTTTGTAATTCCGCTGGTTGATGACAATGTTGGATAGTGGATTTGAACATAACCGATATGTTTGTGTTTGTTGTAATTCCGCTGGTTGATGACATGTTGGATAGTGGGATTTGAACATGAACCGGTATGTTTGTGTTTGTTTTGTATTCCGCTGTTGATGACAATGTTGGATAGTGGATTTGAACATGAACCGGTATGTTTGTGTTTGTTTGTAATTCCGCTGGTTGATGACAATGTTGGATAGTGGGATTTGAACATGAACCGGTAGTTTGTGTTTGTTGTAATTCCGACGGTTATGACAATGTTGGATAGTGGGATTTGAACATGAACCGGTATGTTTGTGTTTGTTTGTATTCGACGGTTGATGACATGTTGGATAGTGGGATTTTGAACATGAACCGATATGTTTTGTGTTTGTTTGTAATTCCGACGGTTGATGACAATGTTGGAAAGTGGATTTGAACATGAACCGGTATGTTTGTGTTTGGTTGTAATTCAGACGGTTGATGACAATGTTGGAAAGTGGGATTTGAACATGAACCGGTATGTTTGTGTTTGTTTGTAATTCCGACGGTTGATGACAATGTTGGATAGTGGGATTTGAACATGACCGGTATGTTTGTGTTTGTTTGTAATTCAGACGGTTGATGACATTTGGAAAGTGGGATTTGACATGAACCGGTATGTTGTGTTTGTTTGTAATCAGACGGTTGATGACAATGTTGGATAGTGGGATTTGACACATGAACCGCTATGTTTGTGTTTGTTTTTGTATTCCGCTGGTTGATGACAATGTTGGATAGTGGATTTGAACATGAACCGCTATGTTGTGTTTGTTTGTAATTCCGCTGGTTGATGACAATGTTGGATAGTGGGATTGAACATGAACCGGTATGTTTGTGTTTGTTTGTAATTCCGCTGGTTGATGACAATGTTGGATAGTGGGATTTGAACATGAACCGGTATGTTGTGTTTGTTTGTAATCCGCTGGTTGATGACAATGTTGGATAGTGGGATTTGAACATGAACGGTATGTTTGTGTTTGTTGTTTGTAATTCCGACGTTGATGACAATGTTGGATAGTGGGATTTGAACATGAACCGGTATGTTTGTGTTTGTTTGTAATTCCGCTGGTTGATGACAATTTGGATAGTGGGATTTGAACATGAACCGCTATGTTTGTGTTTGTTTGTAATTCCGCTTTGATGACAATGTTGGATAGTGGATTTGAACATGAACCGCTATTTTGTGTTTGTTTGTAATTCAGGCGGTTGATGACAATGTTGGATAGTGGGATTTGAACATGACCGGTATGTTTGGTGTGTTTGTAATTCCGCTGGTTGATGACAATGTGGATAGTGGGATTTGAACATGAACCGGTATGTTTGTGTTTGTTTGTAATTCAGGCGGTTGATGACAATGTTGGATAGTGGGATTTGGACATGAACCGCTATGTTTGTGTTTTGTTTGTAATTCCGACGGTTGATGACAATGTTGGATAGTGGGATTTGAACATGAACCGATAGTTGTGTTGTGTTGTAATTCAGGACGGTTGATGACAATGTTGGAAAGTGGATTTGAACATGAACCGGTATGTTGTGTTTGTTTGTATTCCGACGGTTGATGACAATGTTGGATAGTGGGATTTGAACATGAACCGATATTTTTGTGTTTTTTGTAATTCCGACGGTTGATGACAATGTTGGAAGTGGGATTTGAACATGAACCGGTATGTTTGTGTTTGTTTGTATTCAGACGGTTGATGACAATGTTGGAAAGTGGGATTTGAACATGAACCGGTATGTTTGTGTTTGTTTGTAATTCCGACGGTTGATGACAATGTTGGATATGGGATTTTGAACATGAACCGGTATGTTTGTGTTTGTTTGTAATTCAGACGGTTGATGACAATGTTGGAAAGTGGGATTGAACATGACCTTTATGTTTGTGTTTGTTTGTAATTCAGACGGTTGATGACAATGTTGGATAGTGGGATTTGAACATGAACCGGTATGTTTGTGTTTGTTTGTAATTCAGACGGTTGATGACAATGTTGGAAAGTGGGATTTGAACATGAACCGGTATGTTTGTTGTGTTTGTAATTCAGACGGTTGATGACAATGTTGGAAAGTGGGATTTGAACATGAACGGTATGTTTGTGTTTGTTTGTAATTCAGACGGTGTGACAATGTTGGATAGTGGGATTTGAACATGAACCGGTAATGTTTGTGTTTGTTTGTAATTCAGACGTTGATGAAATGTTGGAAAGTGGGATTTGAACATGAACCGGTATGTTTGTGTTTGTTTGTAATTCAGACGGTTGATGACAATGTTGGAAAGTGGGATTTTGAACATGAACCGGTATGTTTGTGTTTGTTTGTAATTCAGACGTTGATGACAATGTTGGAAAGTGGGATTTGAACTGAACCGGTATGTTGTGTTTGTTTGTAATTCAGACGGTTGATGACAATGTTGGAAGTGGGATTTGAACATGAACCGGTATGTTTGTGTTTGTTTGTAATTCAGACGGTTGATGACAATGTTGGAAAGTGGGATTTGAACATGAACCGGTATGTTTGTGTTTGTTTGTAATCAGACGGTTGATGACAATGTTGGATAGTGGGATTTGGACATGAACCGCTATGTTTGTGTTTGTTTGTAATTCAGACGGTTTGATGACAATGTTGGAAAGTGGGATTGAACATGAACCGGTATGTTTGTGTTTGTTTGTAATTCAGACGGTTGATGACAATGTTGGAAAGTGGGATTTGAACATGAACCGGTATGTTTGTGTTGTTTGTAATTCCGACGGTTGATGACATGTTGGATAGTGGGATTTGAACTGAACCGGTATGTTTGTGTTTGTTGTAATTCAGACGGTTGATGACAATGTTGGAAAGTGGGATTTGAACATGAACCGGTATGTTTGTGTTTGTTTAATTCCGACGGTTGATGACAATGTTGGATAGTGGGATTTGAACTGAACCGGTATGTTTGTGTTTGTTTGTAATTCCGACGGTTGATGACAATGTTGGAAAGTGGGATTTGAACATGGACCGGTATGTTTGTGTTTGTTTGTAATTCAGACGGTTGATGACATGTTTGGATAGTGGGATTTGAACATGACGGTAGTTTGTGTTTGTTTGTAATTCCGACGGTTGATGACAATGTTGGATAGTGGGATTTGGACATGGACCGGTATGTTTGTGTTTGTTTGTAATTCAGGACGGTTGATGACAATTTGGAAAGTGGGATTTGAACATGAACGGTATGTTTGTGTTTGTTTGTAATTCAACGGTTGATGACAATGTTGGAAAGTGGGATTTGAACATGAACCGGTATGTTTGTGTTTGTTTGTAATTCAGACGGTTGATGACAATGTTGGAAAGTGGGATTTGAACATGAACGGTATGTTTGTGTTTGTTTGTAATTCAGACGGTTGATGACAATGTTATAGTGGGATTTGAACATGAACGGTATGTTTGTGTTTGTTTGTAATTCAGACGGTTGATGACAATGTTGGATAGTGGGATTTGAACATGAAACCGGTATGTTTGTGTTGTTTGTAATTCAGACGGTTGATGACAATGTTGGAAAGTGGGATTTGAACATGAACCGGTATGTTTGTGTTTGTTTGTAATTCAGACGGTTGATGACAATGTTGGAAAGTGGGATTTGAACATGAACCGGTATGTTTGTGTTTGTTTGTAATTCCGACGGTTGATGACAATGTTGGATAGTGGGATTTGAACATGAACCGCTATGTTTGTGTTTGTTTGTAATTCCGCTGGTTGATGACAATGTTGGATAGTGGGATTTGAACATGAACCGCTATGTTTGTGTTTGTTTGTAATTCCGCTGGTTGATGACAATGTTGGATAGTGGATTTGAACATGAACCGTATGTTTGTGTTTGTTTGTAATTCCGCTGGTTGATGACAATGTTGGATAGTGGGATTTGAACATGAACCGGTATGTTTGTGTTTGTTTGTAATTCCGCTGGTTGATGACAATGTTGGATAGTGGGATTTGAACATGAACCGGTATGTTTGTGTTTGTTTGTAATTCCGACGGTTGATGACAATGTTGGATAGTGGGATTTGAACATGAACCGGTATGTTTGTGTTTTGTTGTAATTCCGCTGGTTGATGACAATGTTGGATAGTGGGATTTGAACATGAACCGCTATGTTTGTGTTTGTTTGTAATTCCGCTGGTTGATGACAATGTTGGATAGTGGGATTTGAACATGAACCGCTATGTTTGTGTTTGTTTGTAATTCAGGCGGTTGATGACAATGTTGGATAGTGGGATTTGAACATGAACCGGTATGTTTGTGTTTGTTTGTAATTCCGCTGGTTGATGACAATGTTGGATAGTGGGATTTGAACATGAACCGGTATGTTTGTGTTTGTTTGTAATTCAGGCGGTTGATGACAATGTTGGATAGTGGGATTTGGACATGAACCGGTATGTTTGTGTTTGTTTGTAATTCAGACGGTTGATGACAATGTTGGAAAGTGGATTTGAACATGAACCGGTATGTTTGTGTTTGTTTGTAATTCAGACGGTTGATGACAATGTTGGATAGTGGGATTTGGACATGAACCGCTATGTTTGTGTTTGTTTGTAATTCAGACGGTTGATGACAATGTTGGAAGTGGGATTTGAACATGAACCGGTATGTTTGTGTTTGTTTGTAATTCAGACGGTTGATGACAATGTTGGAAAGTGGGATTTGAACATGAACCGGTATGTTTGTGTTTGTTTGTAATTCGACGGTTGATGACAATGTTGGATAGTGGGATTGAACATGAACCGGTATGTTTGTGTTTGTTTGTAATTCAGACGGTTGATGACAATGTTGGAAGTGGGATTTGAACATGAACCGGTATGTTTGTGTTTTTGTAATTCCGACGGTTGATGACAATGTTGGATAGTGGATTTGAACATGAACCGGTATGTTTGTGTTTGTTTGTAATTCCGACGGTTGATGACAATGTTGGAAGTGGGATTTGAACATGACCGGTATGTTTGTGTTTGTTGTAATTCAGACGGTTGATGACAATGTTGGATAGTGGGATTTGAACATGAACCGGTATGTTTGTGTTTGTTTTAATTCGACGGTTGATGACAATGTTGGATAGTGGGATTTGGACATGGACGGTATGTTTGTGTTTGTTTGTAATTCAGACGGTTGATGACAATGTTGGAAAGTGGGATTTGAACATGAACCGGTATGTTGTGTTTGTTTGTAATTCAGACGGTTGATGACAATGTTGGAAAGTGGGATTTGAACATGAACCGGTATGTTGTGTTTGTTTGTAATTCAGACGGTTGATGACAATGTTGGATAGTGGGATTTGAACATGAACCGGTATGTTTGTGTTTGTTTGTAATTCAGACGGTTGATGACAATGTTGGATAGTGGGATTTGAACATGAACCGGTATGTTTGTGTTTGTTTGTAATTCAGACGGTTGATGACAATGTTGGAAAGTGGGATTTGAACATGAACCGGTATGTTTGTGTTTGTTTGTAATTCAGACGGTTGATGACAATGTTGGATAGTGGGATTTGAACATGAACCGCTATGTTTGTGTTTGTTTGTAATTCAGACGGTTGATGACAATGTTGGAAAGTGGGATTTGAACATGAACCGGTATGTTTGTGTTTGTTTGTAATTCCGACGGTTGATGACAATGTTGGATAGTGGGATTTGAACATGAACCGGTATGTTTGTGTTTGTTTGTAATTCCGACGGTTGATGACAATGTTGGATAGTGGGATTTGGACATGGACCGGTATGTTTGTGTTTGTTTGTAATTCAGACGGTTGATGACAATGTTGGATAGTGGGATTTGAACATGAACCGGTATGTTTGTGTTTGTTTGTAATTCAGACGGTTGATGACAATGTTGGAAAGTGAGATTTGAACATGAACCGGTATGTTTGTGTTTGTTTGTAATTCAGACGGTTGATGACAATGTTGGAAAGTGGGATTTGAACATGATCCGGTATGTTTGTGTTTGTTTGTAATTCAGACGGTTGATGACAATGTTGGATAGTGGGATTTGAACATGAACCGGTATGTTTGTGTTTGTTTGTAATTCAGACGGTTGATGACAATGTTGGAAAGTGGGATTTGAACATGAACCGGTATGTTTGTGTTTGTTTGTAATTCAGACGGTTGATGACAATGTTGGAAAGTGGGATTTGAACATGAACCGGTATGTTTGTGTTTGTTTGTAATTCAGACGGTTGATGACAATGTTGGATAGTGGGATTTGGACATGAACCGCTATGTTTGTGTTTGTTTGTAATTCAGACGGTTGATGACAATGTTGGAAAGTGGGATTTGAACATGAACCGGTATGTTTGTGTTTGTTTGTAATTCAGACGGTTGATGACAATGTTGGAAAGTGGGATTTGAACATGAACCGGTATGTTTGTGTTTGTTTGTAATTCCGACGGTTGATGACAATGTTGGATAGTGGGATTTGAACATGAACCGGTATGTTTGTGTTTGTTTGTAATTCAGACGGTTGATGACAATGTTGGAAAGTGGGATTTGAACATGAACCGGTATGTTTGTGTTTGTTTGTAATTCCGACGGTTGATGACAATGTTGGATAGTGGGATTTGAACATGAACCGGTATGTTTGTGTTTGTTTGTAATTCAGACGGTTGATGACAATGTTGGAAAGTGGGATTTGAACATGAACCGGTATGTTTGTGTTTGTTTGTAATTCCGACGGTTGATGACAATGTTGGAAAGTGGGATTTGAACATGAACCGGTATGTTTGTGTTTGTTTGTAATTCAGACGGTTGATGACAACGTTGGATAGTGGGATTTGAACATGAACCGGTATGTTTGTGTTTGTTTGTAATTCCGACGGTTGATGACAATGTTGGATAGTGGGATTTGGACATGGACCGGTATGTTTGTGTTTGTTTGTAATTCAGACGGTTGATGACAATGTTGGATAGTGGGATTTGAACATGAACCGGTATGTTTGTGTTTGTTTGTAATTCCGACGGTTGATGACAATGTTGGATAGTGGGATTTGAACATGAACCGGTATGTTTGTGTTTGTTTGTAATTCAGACGGTTGATGACAATGTTGGATAGTGGGATTTGAACATGAACCGGTATGTTTGTGTTTGTTTGTAATTCAGACGGTTGATGACAATGTTGGATAGTGGGATTTGAACATGAACCGGTATGTTTGTGTTTGTTTGTAATTCCGCTGGTTGATGACAATGTTGGAAAGTGGGATTTGAACATGAACCGGTATGTTTGTGTTTGTTTGTAATTCCGCTGGTTGATGACAATGTTGGATAGTGGGATTTGAACATGAACCGGTATGTTTGTGTTTGTTTATAATTCCGCTGGTTGATGACAATGTTGGATAGTGAGATTTGGACATGAATCGGTATGTTTGTGTTTGTTTGTAATTCCAACGGTTGATGACAATGTTGGATAGTGGGATTTGGACATGAATCGGTGTGTTTGTGTTTGTTTGTAATTCAGACGGTTGATGACAATGTTGGATAGTGGGATTTGGACATGAATCGGTGTGTTTGTGTTTGACTCTTGAGATTGTGATTTGAACATACTCCGATAAGTTTGTGTTTGTTTATTATTCCGACAGTTGATGACAATGTTGCTAGAATAGTGTTTCATTGATAGAATTCCATTCAAAGCAGTTTATATATATAATTTCTTCAAATTCCACCAATTGCATTTTACCCGTTCTTTAACGTGAACAACATTAATTGTGTCCATTTTAACATGTGTTAAAACATGCTTCTAACAAACATGCAGACTTTTAAAAGATCGTAGTGGTAATAACTTAATTAAATAATTTCAATGTTCATAATTTAATGGATTATGACAGGACGAAGGACAATGACCTATACCTATAACCACAAAGGTTCTGACCACAAGGCCACGTGATGTATACACATGTGTATAATATGGCCAGTGATGTTAGGTTAAGCTGGAAAATGCACATAGTTTGAAAGTATATTTGGAAATGGTTAAATAAAAACAAACATAATGGTCACAATCACAATCCAAAAAAGCAAAATAAAAAGTTTGAAAACTTTTATATTTAGTTAAACACGCGAACTTCCAACAGAGAAGCGAAGTCAGGTGCTCCAGAAGGGTTAGCACCTCATGTTTAGCTAGCTACATCCGCCACGTGTGTAATCAAATTAGGAATGACAGGAACATGGAACCCTGTGACGTCAATTTATCCAGGAGAACCATGAATAAAGATGCATGCATGAATCAACAATATTGCAATTTTGATTAAAACTTAATGCAAAAACCATTGAATGGATTGCAAACTGACCACCTGATCTAAGAGTCAATGTACTCGTAGATATCTCCTAAAAGATACCTTACACATTGAGTCATTGACCGCGCAGGCATGTTATGCATGTTTACACGTTAAGCCTGAACAGAATACAAATGCCATGATGCAGTGTTAACTTTGGATAATGCCATACCATATGATTGTAGTAAAATAAGGGAGGCTGTCATTGACCGCACGGACATGTAATGCATGTTTACATGATATTTTATGTGAATGGTCAGTGACCCACTTAGATTACGTACATGTGTACTGTTTTGAAGTATATGTATAATAAAAACTTTATACCTTAAAGGTTGTGGTGTTGGACAGAGGAACGTCAATACCCCCTTTTCCTTTCATAGTTCTAAACATATTCCTTATGCCATATACCGTTTTTCACTTGTTATTTATTATGTTTTTAAAATTGCTTAATTAATGATAAATTTAAAAGAAATGGTTTAGAAACTTACATCAAAAGTCTGCAAGATAAAATGTCATTTGTGACTGCCAATAGTACGCTTATAAAACTATACTCTCGGCCAATAACCGTTGACTTCCTTGTCAATTGTTACCGTGCACTTCCTTGCCAATTATGACCAATAGGTGTTTGGACAAGAAGCCATTGTTCCCTTCGTGCATTGTGTGTATTGGTAAACGAATGTGTCGAGGACTTTGGTATTAGAGCTTGTTTTTCTAGCGGTCTTCAAAGTCAAGGTTACTACAATTACGAAACCACAATGTTAACCCGTGACGTTATTTGGCTGTAGCTCAAAATTATGTGTTGTCTCCGGTCAAGAACATTACTAGAACTACACGCGTGTACATGAGGAGTAACACTTCTAAATCATTCCGTTTTCTGCTGGTCGTGGGTTCAACCCATTGCCTGAAGTCCGCGTCAATCTGTCAATCTATTGCAAATTAATCCATTATTTTCAAACTTCAAAAATTACAAAAACAAAATGAATAATATCATGTTTCTTTTTTCTGTTCAAAATATTGCAATTGTATCATTGAAGTCTCATTTGTTCTGGTTATTTAAAATACATGTTGTTGCCGCCGCTGCTGTTGTTGCCGCTGCTCCTGTTGTTGTTCTATGCCAATTAAGGTTCTCTATATACCATAACCTCTAGTACAGTGCCAGTTTTAAGTTTAGCAAGCTTTGGACGATTGTATTTAGTTATACAGCATATGAAGAATCAACGATCAGTTGAAATCATTTCTTTGTTAAGTTGAAACCATAACTTGTCATGTTTTTGCTCTAGAATTACTAGCTCCAATTCTAGACTGATACCACTGTAATAGGCCAATTAGTAGAGTGCCCCCTTCGTGCTCGTTTCGTAAGTGGGAGGTCACGGGTTCCAACCCCGACCGGGTGTGATCCAAAACTTGAAAGTGGGTAGTGACTGTTCTTTTGTCACTTGGCACGACAAAGAACAATGCTGTATAATGCCATCAGCGCAATGCACAGGCAAAATTCTGCACCTTCGCCTATAGCTGGCGACGTCTTGATATAAGCGAAATATTCTTGACTGGGACGTCAATAAGCATTACTCAACTCAATTATCTCTAGTCTGATTGACTATTGTCTAGAAACTACTTTACTTCATATGAATTTCACTAATCAGACACATTAAGATTACACTACTTAACCATTGTAAACACCCACCCAGGTTATATTTTGTCGCATATATTAAGCAATGATGAAACCGAAACAGAAATTTTCAGTAACGACTCGGCTCATATAAGTAAAAAAATCATTGATTTGTACCCGTCGTATTGAAATTTATAGAGTATTTTGCGATCTTGCTTTCTCCAAAAAAGGCTAAATAAATAGTAGTGAAAAATTCCATCGCGAAACATTTTTCCTGTCGGAACAAATTGAATGTTACAGTATTTTGAGAGGGGGTTGGGACCTCCATAGTTAAGCTTATTCTTAGTGTGTCTGGGCTTATGTAGTTTTTAATTATCGTCTTTTATCGATGTTCAATCTATATAGTTAATTGTGTATATAACTGAACACTGTTTTGATGTTCATATATAATGTTTCACGCACATGTCGAAGTTTAATCATACACATGAAATCCAAACGTTATCTCGTTCAGGTGTCGCGCACAGGTAAATCACCTGCTTAAAAGGCTGCTCTTGTGACGTCATAAGACACTGTTATATAAAGAACGCGAAATCGTTACTTCGTCCTTTCTAACATAGACTTCAGATTTATTCGCTCTGTATGGGCTACCCTCAAAGACCAGTTATCAAAGGTGTGTACATAACTGAAAACTTCAAATAGCACTAGACTGATCCGCATAGAGAAAAATATATTTATCATAAATGGTTCATAATTATACACGCAACAGAAAGGATGGGTAATGTTGATTATGAAACATTAAAATCGCCATGATCCCATTTCTATGCCCACGTGCGATACAAACTTTTTTTAAATTAAAGAAAAATTTAAAGATATTGTAATTTTTCGCAACGATTAAGTCGAAAGAGTGTTTCATTGTCCAAGAATTCCAAGTTAAAACGATTGCCAGATTCTGAAAGTTTCGACATTGGTTCTGAGCACTGGTAAGAAACACTTGCAGTTGTCTCAGCATTGTTTATAAACACCTTTGTCAGGTAGTCTCAGCATTGTTCATTAACACCTTTGTCAGGTAGTCTCAGCATTGTTTATAAACACCTTTGTCAGGTAGTCTCAGCATTGATTATAAACACCTTTGAGTTTGTCCGGTAGTCTCAGCATTGTTTATAAACACCTTTGAGTTTGTCCAGTAGTCTCAGCATTGTTTATAAACACCTTTGAGTTTGTCCAGTAGTCTCAGCATTGTTTATAAACACCTTTGAGTTAGCCTGGTAGTCTCAGCATTGTTTATAAACACCTTTGAGTTTGTCCAGTAGTCTCAGGATTGTTTATAAACACCTTTGAGTTTGTCCGGTAGTCTCAGCATTGTTTATAAACACCTTTGAGTTTGTCCAGTAGTCTCAGCATTGTTTATAAACACCTTTGAGTTTGTCCAGTAGTCTCAGCATTGTTTATAAACACCTTTGAGTTTGTCCAGTAGTCTCAGCATTGTTTATAAACACCTTTGAGTTTGTCCAGTAGTCTCAGCATTGTTTATAAACACCTTTGAGTTTGTCCGGTAGTCTCAGCATTGTTTATAAACACCTTTGAGTTTGTCCAGTAGTCTCAGCATTGTTTATAAACACCTTTGAGTTTGTCCAGTAGTCTCAGCATTGTTTATAAACACCTTTGAGTTTGTCCAGTAGTCTCAGCATTGTTTATAAACACCTTTGAGTTTGTCCAGTAGTCTCAGCATTGTTTATAAACACCTTTGAGTTTGTCCGGTAGTCTCAGCATTGTTTATAAACACCTTTGAGTTTGTCCAGTAGTCTCAGCATTGTTTATAAACACCTTTGAGTTTGTCCAGTAGTCTCAGCATTGTTTATAAACACCTTTGAGTTTGTCCAGTAGTCTCAGCATTGTTTATAAACACCTTTGAGTTAGCCTGGTAGTCTCAGCATTGTTTATAAACACCTTTGAGTTTGTCCAGTAGTCTCAGGATTGCTTATAAACACCTTTGAGTTTGTCCGGTAGTCTCAGCATTTATAAACACCTTTGTCCGGTAGTCTCAGCATTGTTTATAAACACCTTTGTCCGTAAATCTCAGCATTGTTTAAATACGCCTTTGTCCGATAGTCTCAGCATTGTTTATAAACCTCTTTGTACTGTAGTCTCAGCATTGTTTATAAACCTCTTTGTACTGTAGTCTCAGCATTGTTTATAAACAACTTTGTACGGTCTAAGAAACACCTTTGGGATTCTAAACATTGTTTATTAAACATCTTTGGTAGTCTCAACATTGCTTAGTCAACCACCTTTTCTTAACACTATGTACACCTTTGGCAGTTTCAGCATTTGGTTAGAACAGAGCTCTAGAGATAAGCTTTTACTGTATCAACACCTTAATAATATTACGTCTAAGTATTGCTTATAAACACCTTCTGGTAGTCTCAATATTGGTTATAAAACCCTTAACCTGTAGTGTCTACCTATATATATTACTTATAAGTAGTCTTATATACCTTTGTTTTGGAAGTCTCAAAATTGGTTATAAAAACAAAAGAAGCACATAGGCCTATTCTTTGATATCTAGATGGGTACACTATCACGTTCAAATGCTGGGGGTACATCCACAGGGGCCAGTTTCATAATAAATTTAAAAAATACCCATAAGTATATAAAAATATAGTTATAGGTATTTTTTAAATTTAGTATGAAACTGGCCCCTGAAATACTGTATTGTTTGAAAACATAATTTCTATCGATACATCATATACCTGTTCGTCGTTATGTGTGTCGGTCGAGTCGATCATCGGTGGTGTTTTGTTTACCTTCTATTTATGTCTAGATCTAGTTTCTCTTTCACTGGGAAACCCCAATTTGTTGGCTCCGTCGTGACTCATCATTATGAAAAGCACACATTAAAGATAAAGTTGAATATTTCATCTTGTCTTTAAACTATTTTATTCTGAAATATATAGAAACCATGCCATGAACTACCAAATGCTAAGTGCATAACATTTAACAGAGCAACTAAAACTGGTTAATACTGGTTTTAACTGGAGCAAGAAAGTAGTGACGTCTGTTTACATCGCTGTGACTATATTTATTCTCACATGAAAATAGTTCCCTTTTTTACGTAATAAAACGATTTTAATGTAAAAAATACCTTATATTTATATGTTAGTATTAAGAATATATTATATTAGATGATATGACTTTGTTTGATTTTTACATTTATTAAAATATTTAGAAAAAAATCACTTGGCAAATCGCCCAGACGGCGGATGGGTCAACGTGGGTTGTATACATAAACTTATACGTTTCATATTGGTAGTAACACACCTCGACATACAGCGTACAGAACCAGATCGTCGACTTGATAGAGATAATTTCTAGCTTCTTTCGCTATTATTATTATTTCATAGAAATAATTGTATTTACAACAAATAATTTAATATTCAGCAACGACAGATTTAACCAGTGACGATGTTGGTGGCAGCTTAAGGGGTTTGGTTTCCCCCACTATTTACACAGACACTACAGTCAAACTGGTCCGTCTGCTTCGTTAAAACCAATTTCAATATGGAATCTACCATAACAGTAAGTATACTTCCGTATTAAATGTATTTTCTTACAATAATTTCTAAATAATTATCAAGTAAAATTGTAAACGTTTGACATTTATTTAGGCAAGGTGCTCTAAGGGAGATAACTCTTATTCATCTTGCAACAAAGATGTTCTGCTTTATTTTACACACCATATTTCTACATGATAAATAGGCATAGTAAAATTAATTCATTTATTTTCTTTATTACAGTCACCAGTTGTTAAATCATTTTTAGCAGGAGCATTCAGTGGAACATGCTCAACAGTATTATTTCAGCCCTTAGACTTGCTGAAGACACGGATCCAATCCAATGCCATTAACATTGGGTAAGATACAGTTAACATATTTTCTTCTGTAAAGACTTGTGACTGACAATGAGATATATATTTTAGTATTTTCACTCTTTTTTCAGAAGTTGCTAAATTGCTTTTGTAAATCTAGACTTTAAAACTTGATAAAGAATAATTATTTCGTTAAATGAATTTAATGAGTAATTAAAAATTGTACACTACATTGATAATAATATACATGTATTTATATTTTTTACATTACAGAAGTGGATCTGTGAGAATGTCAACTGTGTTTTATAATGTTATACAGCAGGATAAAGTAATAGGCCTATGGAGAGGACTAGTCCCTGTAAGTTACAAATAAAATCAGAATTCATATCTCTTATTAACGCATTCTGTAAAAAAGTTTTTTATAATTATACTATTAGTGATTTCAACATATATCCCTACACATTTCAACATGCCAGTAACTTAGATAATAAAATATACATAGATTTTTTTTATTAACTTTTACACAAGTACCATTCTGAAAAAAATGTTAATTTAAAGTGTTTTTATTCTGCAAGCACAGATTAAAAGATTTATTACTAATTTGCTAAATATTGAATAATAAATTGAATGTTTGTTCTTTTCTCTTTACAGTCATTTTCAAGGACAGTCCCAGGCATTGCCTTATACTTTTCCTCCATCCATGCGATGAAATCCAAGATCCAGTAAGTATGCCACATTGTTGACAGTCAATATTATTAAACTCAAGAAATAATTTATTTAAATATATGGGTAATTGCATTTTGAGAAAATTGATATACCAGTACTTGCATTTCACAAGTTAATAATTTAGGTGTTATCCTTAGATCTGGGATCATGAGAAAAAGCTATTTAATTAAAAAAATGTTTTTTTTTTAAATGTTAAATTTCTTATTGTCATTACGGTTTGTTTTGTTTTTTTCTATTACAGAAAACAGAAGTTAGATCCATTGGAATCGGCTTTAATCGGAGCAGCGGCTAGAACTGTATCTGGAATAATAGTTTTACCCTTTACAGTGTTGAAGACTCGTTTTGAGGTAGGATATGTTATTTGATCTTTATGCAGTTGTATTATGGTCTAAAGTAAATTTTCCTTAAAACATTAGTGAAAATATTTACTGTCATTTATTATTCAGTGTTGATGAAAAGTATAAAAAATATCTTGTAAAATGAGTAAGGAAGTGTATATATTTAGTTTCTAAAGATTTGTTTTATTCTTTTCTGTGAAAGGGTGAATCAGAAATTCTGCTTCTAACCAGCTTGATTCTGTTTCATGATTTCTAAAAATATAAAATTGTAAAATATTTAAGGTAAGAACGAAAAGTAACAATCTTTAGAGAGGTCTCAAATTTGAACCATCATCATTAACACTTAGTAATTTTATTTCAATACATTTATTATTTTCTTTCAGAGCGGACAGTTTCATTACAAAGGAATGAAGAATGCTCTAGTTCTGATGTATCAAACAGAAGGAGCTAGAGGTGAGTACAAGTGCACCTTAAAACACAAGTCATCCTAGTACTGACTACCTTATAAAGCAATGCAACAATCATCTACACATCATAACAATATCCTGGCATGATGCCATTGTTTTAATGAGTAATAACCTCGTGAGATGCAATATGTAGTTTTTATGGTTTGTTACATGTTTTGCGTATTAGATTTAGAAATAATAAATAATAATAGCACTCGATTATACTTCTTCTTTCTCTAATTTATAACTGAATTATTATTTATTCAAACTTAAAAATAAATTTTATGCATTTTAATAAAATTAATTACTTTTTCCTGTTTTGTCAGAGTTGATTAATCTTTTCTTTGATAACTTCTGAATTGAAATGTAAACTATTGCCACACTTGTAAAATGTGTATATGTATTATGATTGTAGGTATGTTTAGTGGTTTGACAGCAACACTGTTGAGGGATGTTCCTTTCTCAGGGATGTATTTTATGTTTTATACTCAGCTGAAACAGATTACCGAAGACAGTAAGTTACTTTATCAATTTTCATTTACTTTATAGATGTATTTTTCTTTGATATTTTTCAAAAATGACCATTCACCTTCACTGTTTCTAATCTTTAAAACTTTTTTTCATGTGTATAGACTACAGTGATTTTAAAAGCTTTAATACTGTTCAGTATTGCAAAGATAATATTAATATTTTATAATGTTGACTTATTAACATTTTCAAGTTTAAAACTTAAAATCTTTGCTTTTTATTCTAGTTTGTAATTTTAGCTTGTGCTTGATAACATTTTCTCTGCTGTCTTAATTTTTCTTTAATATGAATCTTATAAAATTATTCAATTGACTTCGCTTGCAGCAGAAATTCTGACTTAATATTTTAAAGAACACTTTATATCTTATAATCTGAATTTTGTAAGTTATTTCTTGATAATTAATATATTTTATATATTCAAATCTATAAACAGCTTTTTATAATATAAAGTGAGGTGCGTTATTAAAACGGTGATGGTCAGTTTTAAAGAACTTTGTTTGCTTTTATAGGTAAACACTTGCTTATTGCACCAATCTGAATGATGCATACCAGTTTACAACTGGTCATTAGCCTTTCTCGGCTAGAATATTGGTCACATCTAATTGAGTTATTTTATTGTAGGTTATATGTTTAATTTTCTCCCTCCGTGACAAGTTGAGACTTCCAAATATGGTATTGTATAAGAAGGTAACGTGTTCCTCTTTGTGTATGTACTGTGGAATGTTATTGATTAAAAGTAAAAATGTGGCAGCAACTTGAAATTTAAATCAAAATTCATTTTGTATTTACAATTCGAGCATGTGTGTGTGTGATAGCTGCCACATTTTCACTTCATAGACCCATGTTTCAAATTTTCTAGTTCAGTTGCTGCAAGGCTTTTCACAATTAGCATGGTGGTTTTATCACCTGACATCCCTAATCATTTATATCATCCTCAGTATTAACCAGTTGTCTAGGGATAATGCTGCAAGTGAAAAGCTGAGCACAACATATCTACTAGCATGTGTTACTGTGATTTTATGTGTTACTATATATGATCTTGTATACATTTGATCTTGAACCAGTCTTTTTTCCTTTTCTAGGTTTTAAAGATGCATCTTCATCACGTCAGGCAGCAACTTTTGCCTGTGGTATCATGGCAGGAATGTGTGCCTCAGTGTTAACTCAACCTGCCGATGTTGTGAAGACACAAATGCAGTTATACCCACAGAAATTCAGTGGTCCTTGGAAAGCAGTACTTCATGTTTACGAGGTAAGCTATGAAAGACTTTAGATATATAAAATATTACAGGTATCATATCTGCAGACCAACCTAATTTTCTAAGCCTAATTTTGTGTGCATTGAAAAACTAATGTTTATTGAGGCAGTTAAAATATTTGAAAAAAAAAGAAAGAAATTTTGAATGTTTTTATGAGGAGTGTTCTGGTAAGATTTTTGGAACTTTAAAAAGAACTCAAAACCTGCTATTTATATTTGAAGTAGTGATTTATGTCTTTTAGTCATTAAAAGAATTTCTTAGTTATTTTGATGTCCTCCTGTCCATAAATTTTACAGTGTCAGATTCTTAATTCAGGTACACATATTTATACATATTTGCACATATATCTAGCAAATTTTTTTTAATTTACAGAAAGATGGATTTGATGGGTTTTTGAGAGGTATTGTTCCTCGTACCATAAGAAGGACTATGATGGCTACATTGGCCTGGTCTGTTTATGAAGAGGTTGGTATTATACTTGTACATATAAGAATTTATGCCTTATCATGGATGCTTGGTTCTGAAAGTAACAAGCCATTAGGGCCAGTAACAGAGCCAAAATCAGATTTTGTATTCAAATGATAGTTTATGGTAGGATTTTTATACAAGCCAGTCCAGTCCGGCTTGCTAACATTCAAATTTCACTAGTTCATCTATATATAATTTCTAGGCCCAGGTCATTTTGGAAGACTGGCACATATCCAAGCAGTCATGTTGCAATAATTTGCTTGTATTTAGAATCGTAATTATGGAATTCCATAATATTTTTTACTTTTGCATAAAGTTAAACTTTTGTACTCAATGTACTAATTGAATGTATCTCTGTTTCAGGTTATCAGGAAGTGTGGACTCAAGTAAACGTTGCCAATAAAATACAGTACAGTAGCTCGCCAATCGTGTATTGTAATGCCAAATTACATTGGTTAAAATATAATTATTTTGTGAAGGAAGTCTCAAATTTATAGTGTAACAATCTTTTATCATCAAGCCTTTTATATTGGCGAAACTTTGAGAAAAAATAGTAAAGTTAAAGTGTGAAATTAACTCTTGATGAGATTTAGTGTTACGACAAGAAGATAGGAACGCCAGTGAAAAAAAAAAACTATTCATCATCAGAAGTTTTATTTATCAAGGACATGTTTTATTTATTTTGAAAGTTGATTCAGTCAGGACATGTTTTCTTTTCACAAACTTGCTAGTCCTGGGGTTTCAGTTATAGATGAATTCAGGTATTGACTTTGATAAAATCAAAGATTTAAAGTGACATCTAGTTATTGTACCAGTGTAATTTTAAAACAGACTAGTCCTATCAAAGATTTAAAGTGACATCTAGTTATTGTACCAGTGTAATTTTAAAACGGACTAGTCCTGCAAACATGCATAAACTATTACAATAGACATACTGTGCCAATGCGTAGTATATATACACATATACAGCATTTATAATGTATGGAAAACAATAATTGAAATATGCATGATATGTATACAATAATTATGGGTGTAGCCATTGTACTGCCAGCAAAGTTAATCATTTTATAGTCCTAGAAGTGTGGTGATAACTTGTTTCCGATTGATTTCGGATTCAGTTCAGTCTTTAAAATTTGCTCAGTCTGTATCAGACATTGATTTTTTTCTGTAATGAATGGGTGTGTGATAGTAATGTGCCATTATATTGCTAAGCAAGACTATTTTGATTTATAGTCCTTAAACTTTGGTGAGATGAACTTGTGTCTGAATAATTTTGGGTTCTGTTTCATTTCCTTTTAAATTTTTTCTCGGTCTGTATCAGACAATAATCATAGTAGTAGTGCATGGGTGTGTGCTGAATTTGG
Organism: Anadara kagoshimensis; assembly: GCA_021292105.1. Classification (NCBI taxonomy): domain Eukaryota; kingdom Metazoa; phylum Mollusca; class Bivalvia; order Arcoida; family Arcidae; genus Anadara; species Anadara kagoshimensis. Next base: position 58,216,628 of record CM037861.1, read on the forward strand.
TTGTGAACAAGTAACATTTTCTGTATGCATTTTTCATTTTTTTTATCCAGGGTCAAAAGTTTTATATTTATTATTATTAATCAGTTTTATTTAAAATGGCAATACTACTAGTATATATAAAATATAGTCATGTGTCATCAATTTGACATAGAGAGCACACATTATTCTCTGAATTGCCTGTTAAAAACACGCACATATATATTTTTGTATTTGGGATAATCCTGAAAGTTTTTTTATCAGTCATCATGTTGAATGTCATGGGTGCAATGTTACTGTTTTATTTTGCATTCATTAATTATGTATTCCACTGTTAAATTTTGATAAAAATGTTGAATCTCAGAAATGTTGAAAAATAAAAACAGCAATTTTATTTCAAAATGATGTAGTTGTTTTAATTATTAAAAATTACGTTACTTGTAAATTTCAACAGAGACAGAAGTATTTGTGTACTTGTTTTCTGAAAAACTTGTTGTACATGTAGATTTAATTATGAAAACTTGAATTTTACATATCAACAAAACCGATATATTCTATATTATTTTGGTTCATAAACAATACTATGAAACATGAATAAGAATTACCTGGACTTTCATTGAAAAAATTATAGAATTTTAGTCTTCTTATCAAAATCAAAATGTAGACAAGACAAAGATGCATCAAATACTTTAGTCCTTGTTCTGAAGTTTATTGTTATCATAACTGACATATCGCCAGCCATGCCTTGTATGTTCTAACACTGTTACCAAATCAACGTCTGCAACTAATGGCATACTAGTGTCAATGACGGCATTAAATGGCACAATTCGGGCTGAGTTTTTATTCTTTTTGTGTGCTATTCAAGCATGCCAGGCCTTTGTCGGAACATTGTGGGTGTGGTCGGCGATCCATCAATTGCTGTTTGCAACAACATTATTGCTTGTAAGTCCAAGAAAGTGTTTTTGCATAATAGGTCATATATCTCCAAGTATATACTAATGTGTAAGAAACATATTACATAGTGCTGCTTTTGATGGATTCTATTAAGTGGTTTCCTTCAGACCAAGTGTTCTAAATCACATACTTATCACTGTACCTCTCATCGTCAAGATATATCAATATATTGATCCCACTCGAGACAGATACTAGTGTAAGAACATTTTGAGTTTCTCTGGGCATTCTTGGTTTTCTCCACCATCCCTGAACTGACCATTGATATAAGTGACTGGGGCACGAATAAACTCCATTGTCCAAATATCCTTTTCTAACATTAAATGATACTACATATCAGTTTATTAAGTGAATGGGCTTTTATGTCCCAGTCAAGAATATTTCTCTTAAATTGAGTCGCAAACACTTACAGGTGGAGTCCGAGTGTCAGAAATTTTTGCCTTTGCATTGCGCTCATGGCAAAAATGCAGGGATTGGTTAACATGTCATGTGGAATTGTTTTTCTTTAGCTCACCTAAGTCATATGCTCACATAAGCTATTGCCATCTTTCTTCGTCTGTTGTGCGTAAACTTTTCACATTTTACTCAACTCCTCCAAAACTACCATGCCAAATTAGATGATATTTGCCAGTAATAATGTCTAGGTAAGGGGCTTTCAGATTTACACAAAATGAAGGGATTATGTCCCCATGGGGCCCAATAAAGGGGAAAATTTGAAAATCTTTAAAAATCATCTCCTCTGAACTTACAAGATTTATGATTCAGATATTTCATGTAAAACATACTTAGGTCACCTAGTTTCAGATTTGCATACATCGTAGCTGTATGGGCCAAAATGGGGAAGAAGAAAGGTACTTGAGGGGAAATTGCTAAAATTAATGTATTTGTCAATATATCTAGAAAACTAAACTTTTTGTATAGGCATGTATATTAGAATATTGTATGTATTGGCCTAAAGATCATTTTGATGTATAGATGAAAGTCATAGGTTCAAGGTCATCATAGATGCAAACGAATACTGAAATAGTTAATTATCTCAAAAACTATGAACTTTTTGTATAGGCATATGTATTAGATGTCTGTAGGCATTTACATAACAATTATTTTGATATATGAATAAAGGTCATAGGTTAAAGGGTCAAGGTCATAGATGCAAATGAATACTGAAATGGTTAATTATCTCAAAAACTATAAACTTTTTTATAGGCATGTGAATTAGAATATTGTAGGCATTGACCTATCATTTTGATATATGAAGGTCATAGGTTCAAAGGTCAAGGTCATAAATGCAAACAAATACTGAAATGGTTAATTATCTCAAAACATAAATATCTGACAAACAATTTAGGAGTTATTTTTTTTCATATTTTTATAGCTTTTTATTATTTTCTTGAGAATTATTAGAGATAGATAGAGAGTGTAAACTGCAAAAATGATCAACATGACAAGATATAATTGATTTGCAAGTTTCCTAAAAATATGATCATTTTGAGTTATTACCCCTGAAATGTCATACTTTTCGTGATTTTTGTTGTTTTCATCTATTTTCATTAAAATTGAGAGATAGCTAACAAGTATTGATACAAAAATGACAAATTCTAGGTACATATCAGATTTAAAAAAAATCTAACAAATGTTTTGGAGTAATTGCCCTTTTAAAGGTCAAATTTTTTTTTTTTTTTTTTAGTTTTTTTTAATTATTTTTCCCCGAGAATTATTACAGAAAGATAAATAATTAAAATTGCAAAACTGATTGACATGACAAGATCTTACTAAGTAGCAAGTTTCATAAATATTCAAATACCCACATCAGAGTTATTGCCACCGACACGTATTTTTTGTGCAAGTTTTCTTGCTGTTTATGGCACAGGTGAGTGGTACATGCGCTATTGGGCCTCTTGTTAAAGTCTCTTCCCACGGACCCTGTGATTTCCATTTCTAAATATTGAGTGTTTGACGAAAGAACAGGCACTGCGTATTTTCAAGTCTTGGCCAAACCCTGTCGGGGTTTGAAGCCACGACCTTCCACATATGAAGTGAGCACTCTACCAACTATACAACCGTAATAGCATTATTTGTGCAAGACATCCTATTAACATGTTACTGGTTAGAAACTATCCATGTTTACTGTTGTTATTATAGATTTGAACTCACAGATGATTTAACCTCTGATGCCTAGATCTATATGTTAATGTTGCTTAATCTTAACAAATCTGATTAATTTCCTGTTCTATAAATACGTCATATGTGCCTACGATCGATAAGTAAAATACAATCTTTCTATTGTTAAAAACGGAATTAAAATTCCAAACACTAGTAAATATTGCGGTTTGGCATGAATGCAAACATTTTAATTCTTTATAAATGCATTTGAAGATCAATGTTCTTTTGCTGTCACTTTCTTGACCTTGTTTTTAGACCAATGTTATCGTATAAGTCCAAAAACTGGTATGAGGTCCTTTGGTTGTAATTTCAATAATATGAATATCTAAATCCTGCAATAATTTTGGCAGCTCTACACGCAATAACACCACTACGTTGCTCAGCTATTAGAGTGCCCGTTTAGTATGTGGGAGATCGTCTTATGTCAAGTGTGGTACGTATACGTTACACATTGCTCCGAGCGATTGCAAAGGTCAAAAGTTCGGCCACGTCACCTATATAGCTGGTGGCGTCTCGGCCTAAGCGAAATATTTATCTGACTTGGGCGCAAAACCCAATTCAATCAATCTACATGCAAACATATAAAATGAAACATCAGTTCTAGAGATTTTTAAAGCGCGGTTTAACTCAACATATTACAAGATAGGTCTTCGGAGTATTATTCTATGTAGAAATGGTGTTAATCGTGTTCACAATATTAGGTCATTGTGTCATGGACAGCTCTTATCGCCATAATTATCTCTCCATTCATAACTGAACTTTCTTATGCTAGGTTTCCACAATTTTAAAGTTATTAGTAAGCAAATTTTAAACAAACACATTTAATGGACTGGACTTGGATTTTAGCATTTCAAATAACTGATTAACGCCCAATCTAATAAAATAATAATACGCTATAGGTACAGATTGTTCCAACTACTAGAACTTTATACAATGAAACAAGCTGTTTACTAAAATTATTGATTCGGGGTGGGGGGAGGCGGTATTACCGAAGACGGCACATTGTGCGAAAAATAGCTATAGTGTTGCAAACATAGGCTTATCAAGACCATCAGCAAGTTTATGGCCGTCATCGCAATATTGTTGATAAATATGATGTCTCTGTATCCAAAATTATCCTAGATATATTAGACCTCCCGTACTTCCGTTTTCTCGTTTTATTTTCAATTTTGATTTCACACATGGAGGTAGACAGAATTATTTCTGTCGTCAACGGCTCTTTTTATGGATGATATGGGGCACTTATCTGTTAGGGGTCCCAACATAACTTCCCTGGTGACAGTTCAAGTGTTTAACATGCCATGTTTTAGTTTTATTATTGCTTTTATCCATATTAGGACCACTTAGTCTGGTGGAAAAAAATTGAAATTTCACAATAGGGGGACATGAGTGTTCAAAGCTGGCAACATAGCTGTCTTATATCATCATAGGTTAGGGGTCAAGAATCAACCTGTTGCCAAGCTGATCGACCCTTGGTTTAGTAGATAAAAGGTCAAAGGTCAAAATTCTGACACAAGCTTCAAGATAGAATAAAATAAAAGTATACATTAAACATCAAAGCATGAATCAAAATGCTAAAATATAGTTCTTTTGTAAATACATGACTGTGATTAAAACAAATATATTGTTTAAACCCAGCTGATAATTTGAAATTTATTAAAAGTTTAAAATCAAAGTACTGCAAGTACTGTAATCGGCAAGCCATAGTCACGAGAATCTCTGGAATATATCAGTCACATAGATCTAACGATTTCTTTTCATTCATCAATATCACTATCTGTGGCATTATCATTCAAAGGGTTCAACCAATCAACGGTTCAACGGTCCCGTTGCAAGTGCATACAGCCACCCACTTTAAATTTTATGCCCTACATGTACATCTTGTAGTATAACATGATTTATATTTACATTTCAGCAATGCATGACATGGTTTTGGTAAAGGTTATTTTCTCATTAAAACCCCCTACTGTAGCTCAATTGGTATAGCGCTCACTCCCCGTATGTGGCGAGTCCTGGGTTCGAACCCTAGTTGGGTCTGATCAAGACTTGAAATAAGGTAGTGACTTTTCTTTTGCCAAACACTCGGTATTTAGAAACGAAAGTCATGCGATCATTTGAGAGAGATCTTAAAAACCGATGCCCCGTGCCAAGGCGGGTGTAACATGTTAAGGAACTTTTCCTGCATATTTTCCTAAGTTCACTGCAAAGGTCAAAATTTCTGCCACTTCACCTATAGCTGGTGACGTCTTGATATGACTGAAATACGTAAAAGCCCGTAAAACCCCATGCAATCAATCAATTTGTAATTTTCTCATTAAAACTGTTTTAAGTCACATTCAGACTCGCACTAACTTAACTGTCCGAGAATAATCATGAACATCAGGAAAATACTTAACCTAAGTCCAAAAAGTTAAGTTTTGTTCATGATCCTTTGACCTGTAATTGTCTTAGAAAAGTTAATGTTCAAAGTAAGATTTAAGCAAAAATAAAAATAATAATAATAAGTTTAATTTGTGAAAAAACTCAGATTTAAGTATAAAAACTAGTATTGTTCGTGGTCTTGTTGCCAGATGACAAGACAAAATTAGTAACGAAAAGTTTATGGTGGATCACAAAACAAGGTCGCTTTGAAACACAAACACAAAAGCGACTTTGGGGATGGATAGGTCACACCATCAAGACACCTGCCAACAACATCACAAAACTTTGAAATGGAACACACAAGAATCAAAGATACCTTGAGACAAGTTTCTGGAATTGAAACAGAGGGGATAAAATTGCGCAGAACAGAGCCAGTTTGAGGGATTTTGTCGATGGACTAACCTCCACTGGGAGTTAAATGCATACAGTACGCAAGTTAGTGAGACTAGCACCATCCGTGTCCTATAGGTGATGGGAGATCCGGAACAAATACCAGGTATAACTAAATGCAGCCAAACAGCAGTTTAATAGTATGCACGTTGAATATGTAGGTCGGTTGCATATGATGTTGGAAGCAAATTTTCAATTGTATTTTTCCCCTGAGAGGAACAGTTTACATCGTAGATGAGAAATCCTCCCTAGGTACAGGACCTAAGGTACTAAGACCTGTGTTTTCCCTGGAAACACGGAATGCTGCATTTAGAATGTCCAGAAAATTAATTGTCAGGCTTACAGTCTGCAATTGCATGGAATACTGGGAGCTTATTCCTCTCCAGAGGTGATAATTTTATGCTATGAACAGGGACGAACTTTAGATGTCCCGGTCTGGAATCATACTTCCTCAGTAAAAGCAACAGATGAATAAGGTCAACAGTATCACGACAGACAACAACTGTTCTTTTATAGCCTTGCATCAACACCATGGGAAACAATTCTAGTATCGGCTTCCTTTTATAAAGCTTTAAAAACGGTTACACTCCTTCTTCTGTATGAATTAAACATGCTGTCTGTTGAACCCCCTGATACCCTCAGCTAAGCTTAGAAGTGTCTTGGATTACTTCGAGATCCTATTTGTTTTCTTGGTGACTGATAAAATCTTACCAATTTGATGGCAGAGGGACATTTTAATTATCAATAATTCTTCTAACAGAACGGGGACCTGATCCTCTTTTATCTAGTTGGTTTCACCTTTTATAGATTAGTTGTCATATCTATCATAATGACATCAATTTTAATACATTTATCTTTCGCGTGGATAAAAACAGTTTGTGCGTTTCCTAACTCGCCGAATGTATTGATGCCTTTCACGTTTTCCCAGTGCTACAACTAAAGTTTGACAAGGGTCCTGGTGTATCAGGTATAGAAAGCGGCACTAGGAATAGTTGGTGTTTCAACAGTTCACTAATAATTCTACCAGAAAATTAAACCAGAAAAAGAGAACACACTTGATAGTATTATACAGATACAGTCATTATAGCTAATCAAATCTTTCAGTACCACCAGTACTTTGATTTCTTTTTTTTTTTAAGTGGATACTTATATAAATACGGGCAATATGATTCAGTAAAATTATTTTAACAGAAGTCCAAATGCACAAATGTGTTTATACTAGTATTTATTTACCACAATTAATCATATTTGTAAAGGTCAAATTTGTGCAAGCGTCTAATCTTATTTTTCATGGAAAACTTTGAAAATAAGTGACTTAATTAATTGGATATGACTTTCTATTAATTTGAAGATACCATTTACATATTTAGAAGACAAAATGTATAAAGAAAAACTTCTGTAAGCCACCTTGAATTTGTGTATAGGTCAATATGGGCATTTTCACTTTAAACTTTGAACCCATTGACCTTTAGCTGCCCCCACAATGGCCCCTAGGTAAAATTTTGCTTGGCAACAAGCCGATTCTACCAAAGTAAAGTTCAAAGAAGGTTATGACATAACTTGCCACCTTTGAACACGTTGTCCTCCCTACATCGAAAAATAAGCGTTTTTTCAAAATCCTCTACCAGACTAACTGGGTATACCAACCCCGTCTTTGTACCAGTTCTTGCGTTTAATAAATAAAATTGTAAAGAAACAGGTTCAACATTCTCTTAACAAACGCAGGCGCTTGAAGGCATCTATTATAAAACACTCGGTAGCTGATCATGCGCTGGTTATAAATATTGTTAACCGTCTAAACATCATCGTTCAAGACCTGAAAAAGCTTGTTTAATTTATTTCTGTATCATATTTGATTATATAAACTTCTTGTGACCAGGATGGACAATCTTTAAGAATCGTGTGCCATTTATGCAATAATATGTTAGTTTCTAGCTTCTCAATAGGCCTTACATTAACTGATAAGAAGCTGTTTGGGACTTCACTAATGGAAAACTAGCTAACCTCAGATGCTGATACTCTGATGCTGTAAATGCATGTCTGATCATGACAAGACAACATGCAAATGGTTTACTACTGAAGGTTCATTGGTTTCCTACGAAATGTTTTGCATGTAATGAATTTCCTTACATATTACAAGCGACATATAACATAGTATTATACTGTATTAAATGACGTTGGTATTACTAAAACAAAATGTATGCATGTACAAAGGGCGATAAATCCTACTTAAATTACAATGATCATTAAACCAACAGTTACAATTAAGCAGTGGGCCACCTAGAAAAGGGTTTGAATTGAAGATGTGAAGCTAAAAAGTTGCTTTTTCTACCACACACGAATTACAGCACATCAGTATACAGTATAAACTTGACCAAATAACTATCATTATTTGACATATTGGCTGACAAATCACTGATGAATGCAATCATCTTTTGTCAATCAGCTATAAAATGTTCCAACAATAAAGCTATAAATTATGTTTATTTTTTCTACATGTATAAGAATAAATTATATGTACAATAGTAGTAAATGTATTACATGTGTAATTACAAATGTGAATACAGCAAATATATTACACATGATATATAAAACAATTATGTTATCAAAATCCTAATAAAACCTGTCAAATCAGGGCTGTCACACCCTTTATTGGTAATAGATCTGGTGCCCTTGAAATTGGAAAACTAAATACATGTATTGTTTTTTGCAATTTTTGTGGGAAAAATCTTATGATAAATACTAGTTAGAAATGTAAAAGTTACAACATGGTACTGAATTTATTCAAAATAGAAAAATTCACCAAAATATGTGAGAAAAACATAGGTTTTGAACACTGGGAATGTGGTCCATTGTCAGCCCCAAATTAAGTAGTTTGACAGCCCTACAAATTATGTCCCTATAAATCACATGTTCTTCTTGGTTCTGGCCACCTTCAACAGATTGAGGATTTTGCACCAGTTGGTGATAAATACCTAAACTGCAATCAACATCATTATCTATCAATATTTTCTCTAGTATACTTGGGAACATTAAATAATTTAATCAGTTGTCTTCTGTTGCAAGACTTCCATTATTTTATGAAATTATACTGAAATGAGAAGCATTTGGCTCAGAATGATAACAGGACAGGATCATATAGTTACCATCTTAGTCACCTGGTGTCATCTTAAATGTTTCTAATATAATATATATGCACTCTGTTTTGTATGTCGGCTGGCTTTGAGATACATTATGAACTGGCAGTCATTTTTGTTGATATCGATACTAAAACATGTATCGATATATCATTCCAATGGTTTTTGTCGATGATATATTGATATATTGATCTATCAAGGACAGACCTTTTCAAGACATTAATAGATTTTAAAATATGGGGGGGGGGGGTCTAGCTATTTATTACTCTTTCACTCGTTCATTTCTTTTTTTTTTTTTTGTAATTGATATTTTTTATTGGCCAGACTTAACTAATGGATGAATGATGCCAGGGTTGGAACCTGCCCTGGGTTCATCATACTTACAAATTTTAGCCACAAAATATTTTTAACAAAAATTTACATAATGTTTGTATATATACTAGGTATATTTAACATATATCTACTTAATATATTGTCAAATTTGGTACTTTACATTTTATATAGCATTTGGCAAATAAAGCTATTTCATGCAGTCTGGTTTTTTAAATTTGTTTTGGTATGCATGCATTTGTGTGTGTGTGTGTGTGTGTGTGTTCATGTTAGCATATGCATGTGTGTGTGTGTGTATATGTAAGATAGATAAAATGGAGATTGAGAGATAGGTTACCAGAAAGAATGACAGTGTAGCATAATAGCGAAAAAAAGGAGAACATCTGGTAACAGGACTAGAAAACTAGACTAAGGAAGGAAAGAGGAAAGGAAGAAGTACTTGTCATATATTTTGTGTTTGTTTATATGTATACATTATCAATATTAAGCACAAAAGATGGACAGTTCACAACATTAATCTTAGAGTGACAACAAAAAAAAGAAAAACATATCTCATAATTTAAATTCTGTTATTACAGTTATATCTAACAAAGCTTGAACCATGGGAACCACAAAGTGTAAAATTCATCATAACGACAGTTTTTAAAAAGGATATAATGTTCTATTTCCAAATTCTTTTTTATTATGTTTTGAAGAGCAAAAATATTTAACTGATGCTTTTGTATTTTAGTTCTATATATATATTGTTTAATATTTAGTATTAGCCAGTTAAGCACTTTGTTTTGTTTATCTGTATATCCTAATAAAATTACTTTTTTACTTAATTCTATTTGTTCATTTTTTGTGTTAAAGATCCATCTTTGGATAGATTCCCATAGTTCGTACACTTTATAACAGTCATAAAACAGGTGTTCCAGTGTTTCAACTTCATTGTTACAAAATGTACACTTATCCGAGTCAACATAATTGATTTTATATAAGAATGAGTTTGTAGCTAAGATTCTATGCAGGATCCTGTACTGAAACCATTGGGAAGTTGTATTTTTTGTAATTTTGAATGGTAAAATATAGTAATTTCTCCATTCTAATTCAGAGATGTTATAGTTTAAATTTGCATATTTAGTCTGAGCTTTTGGATGGATATCGGTCCGCTTCAGAACCCCATAAATCTCTTTGCAACCTTTTTCATCTTTAAGAATGGATTTTAAATTATATGACATTTTAGGTCTATTGAGATTCTGAAATGGGCAGACATCCAATCCCAAAACTCTTTTTTGGTATGATTTTACACTACTTATTAAAGAATTATACTCTAGAAAATTAGAGTCTACATCATATCTTGCAATAAAATTTTCCATGAACATCCATTAGATCATGTATCATTGTTATATTCTTTTCTATATATTTTGTATAAATAATTGGTTTAAAATCTTTCCTTATATTACTGTTATAGAAAATATTAACACTTGCCATATCTTCAAAATTTTTTGGAATTTCTTTTTTTTGGAGAATTTTCCAGCTTTGTAAAACATCATTCCAAAAGTTGTTTATGATTTTTCTCTGTTTTATATCAATAAAATAATCTCCACAATTGTAAATTTCATCCAGATTTATATTTGTTATTACTTTGCTAAGTTTCGCCCATTTTGATTCACTATTTTTAATATTCTTCTAATCCATGTACATTTCAAAGCTGTAAAGAATTTTGGTAAACTAATCATTTTTATGCCTCCGTAACCATAATCTTGAATAAGTATATCTCTTTTTATCTTCTCTGGCTTGTTTTCCCAGATGAAATTAAAAAATAATTTCTCTAGATCTTTTACTAGTTTCTCATTTGGATTCGGTAGGGAAATAATTAAGTGGGTAATTTTTGGAATTATTAGAGTTTTTAATACAGTATTTCTTCCTAACATCGTCAATTTTCTATGTGACCAATTTTTTATAGTACTTTTAATTTCTCTTATTTTTAAGTCATAGTTTTGATCTGTGATCTGATCTACTGAAAAATTTATACCTAGTAATTTAAAGTTTGTAACTCCCCACTCTAGTTTCCATTTATCTCGGTGAAAAACTTCGGATGAAAATTTTTTACTCCCAATCCATATAACTTTGGTTTTTGTATAATTAATTTTAAGTCCAGAAACTCCTGCATAGTAATCTAAAACTCTTAGAGTATTGTCTAGGGAACTGGGAGCACTCGTTCATTTCTTGATGATAATTGAGAGTTCACTATTTTCAGCTTTTGATATATTGACACAGGCAGACCATAAATGATGTAATACAGTAATTATCACAGAATGCTAACTCCAATTAAACTCTATCTCATCTTTTTCCACCATTAACAACCAATCCTTGCTGTTCTGTTTCAGCACCTTAAACAGAGAGTGGAAAATGTAAGTTAGGTAAAAAATTATATACTGATAATAAGCACATAAATGTAGTTATAAAAATTTTTTTAACTTTATATTTAACTTTTACTGACCCATTTCTCTTTCAAGATGTTCCATAAATGCTCCTTGATGCCCTGCCTGGGGTCTGTGATGTGAATGATGATGGTGTGTATGGTGATGACTTTTGTTATCTTTGAGGTAGTGACTTATAATTCCATATAAAAGTGGTCTGAAATGGAAAGAGTATCAGTATTGTGATCATACAGATTATATACTAATAACTTATTGGTCTAATCCTATAACTGGATGCCATTTCATAAACTTTTTGTGTCCCCCAAATGTACCAGATAGAGAAATCCATGTTTTCCCAACCATGTGCATGATCATAATATTCCAGCCTAAAGATTATTCTTGTTAAGTTCCATAAAGTGCTGTAAAATACTTTTCAAGACAAGTGGTAGACAAAATGTTGGCTGAAGAAATGAAGTAAACAATATATGTGGCCATACTTCATCTAGGGGACATATATATCTTAAAGAAAACTGAAGTATTAAATGATGTGTACAGTCTCAAATGTTTTGGTTGTAAAATTTAAACAAAACATACATGTGAACATTGATCTATCAAGTACTTGCAAATTTTGTCACTAATATTTTGAAAATGAGTAGAAAATTCCAGTACATCAGAATCACATTTCATCAACAACACTGGATATTTTTATACATGTATTTAAATAGAATTTATGGTAAAATGTCTGTATCATATGTGATTATTTAGAATGTTCAAGTTTTGGATTCAGTGTATACACAATGTTACTTACACAGACTGAGAATGTCGGTCTTGTTTTACATTTAATTCTTTTGCTAGAAAATCTCTGTCTAATGGCTCTTTTGGCTGTCCAGATTCTGAAAACAAAATCATTTATATCACCAATTTATCATGTATAGTGCAAGATGTATTTCAACCGAATTCATTCATTTTGAATGTATATGATATGCTAACTAAAAGCTAATTTAGAACCCTGTTGTACTTGAAATTAAATTTCTTCTGTAAAATGTCATAGTATCAGTTAAACATAGCACTGCCGTGCTGCTGTATGCCGTAGTTGGGAAAATGGTGACTATGAATGTAACCGAAAATTCCCCCCAGAGGGGATTAGCGGTCGATCAATGCATAGTCCGAAGGATGGTGTTTTCGAAAAAGAAACAAGGTACCAAACCATGCATTGCTAAGTAAAAATTGACAGAAAATAATCAATATATGAAAAAGACGATCAGTACAGGTAATTAAAATTTAATAAAGTTTTATAAATTGTACCTGATCATTATTTGTCATTTTGAATAGAGAGAAAGTAGAGTTTTTGCAGACCCGACCGTCGCTATGAGGGGGTTCATTCTAGCGTTTGTATGTGACTGGATCATTTGCTGTTAAGTCTGGGTTTTAATAAACTTCTGATTATCACTCACAATATTCCTGTTTTTACTTCCAAATCGGTCAAGTATTTAAAATCCACATGTGTCCAGTTTGCACATGGCACTGTCATGTGCTATTTTTGAATTTTTATGAAATAATATAATTCAAAAGTAGCACATGACAGCACTGTACAATGTATCTCCCTTTCACGGAAGTAAAATCTAATCGATAAATCAGTTTTAAAATGTGACAGAATACATCAACACCAAAATATGTTATTATACCCTTCAAAATAAATTTAAATTACCGCAGATTTTATGGAGAATTAGTTAAATTCACCCGCCATTGTTGTTTATTTCATAAAAAGTTATGATTTTACATCGTAGAATGCAAACTTCGTGGACTACTTTTTATTGTATTCTACTAGATCAGCTTGCCAGAATTCACAAATTATTGGATGCATTCCATCGCAAAATTTTACTAGATTCCGAAATATATTCCGAAAATTTATTCCAAATGTGCATATATAACCAATTGCATTACCTGTCTTAGAATACATATCTCACGATAAAACAGATATATTCCTTTCACGTTCATTTACCAGACGCACTATTTCTGATGTGTACCATTTAATACTAATTCATAATCCAGATTTTAGAGAAGCGATAGCAATGTACACTTTCGCTGTCGTGAACGCCGTACAAAAAAATATGATAGCAAGTGGGGGTTAAAATTAGACTACCTACAGTAAGGAGCACAGTCAGATTTCAACAATCGACCATAACTCAAACATTCTTACTGAAAAACATTGATTTTGTCTTGCCTGAAAGACCTAGAAATTGTATGGTTAGCACTATAGTTGTATTAAATTATTTTCATTTTGGAGTGTTATAAGTCAGGATTCCCTTTTCATGTATATTGGAAAACCTGATCTGTAAATGACAGAATCCCTTTCTAGTATAACAATGTTTACATTCGGATGATTCCTGGTAAGCAAAATTGCCATCAGCAACTAATTACTGAAAATTTCATTTAAAAAGTAATCTATTTTAGCAAATTTACGAATAAAATACTATATATATATAAAAGGCTATTTTCTTACAAATTTTGTCTATTAAATCTATGGAAACATACATAAAGCATACCTGACACAAGAACTGAGGATGTGTATTTGTATCTGTTAAATTCTAAATATTCTCTTATTAGTTCATTTATTATCATATTTTCATTGCTCAAAGGTGGTCTTGTTTCAGATTGGTCATCTAAAGCATTGAATACTTCTGCCCTTATTCTGGCTTTTATCTGTCCAAGAACACCTCTATTATCCAGTGTGTCTTTAATAACTGCAAAAAATTAATGGAAATTATTTAAGTACATGTATAAGAATAACTAAACTAAAGAGTATAAGGTTAAATAAAGCAGAATGATTTAGATTATCTGAGATGTGTGCATAAGTTCAAGAAACTATTAACTTTAGGTTTCAAAATGTGATTTTCCTTAAAACAAAAAGAAAAGTTTGTGGTTCAGAATTTAATGTTTGCATTCACTAATATACAGCATGATTGATAGATTTGAACTTTTGAAGGACTATTGTTACCATCAGATAAAGAATAATATAATGTTATATTTCCATATTCATGTAAAAAAATGTTATTGCAAAATTTTGGCATTTTCTTTAAGTAGAAACAATAGTTTTTCATAAATGTAAAGACGTACCAGGGAAACACAAGTTTGGAAGGTTAGAAATTTTGCCATATAATCTTTAATAAGGCACTAAGCAAACATTATGGAAAATTGTTTTTCAGTCCCAATTAAATTTGCACATACAATTGTGTCAAATTAATTCACAAGTTATTGTTTGAATCAATCCCAATCATATCTTTATTATAGTACCATTCTGATCATTTTTTTTTTACTACCGGTACATTGTATTTTAACAGTTTCAAACTATAGTAAATAGCGTTGGGATATATACATAGGAATGTATTCAATAGCAAAGAAGACCATATATATTCATGATAGAGTCCAGAAAAAAACAGGTGTGTGTGTGAACATGTGTGTGGGTGTCCCAATTGCAAGTACTTGTCAGTTAGTAGAAATGTCACTATTAGCCACACATTTCACCTATGACTACACAGGATTATGTTAACATTAACGTTGATGCCACTATTATGACCAAGCATTATGTTTATTTCATGATAAATGACCTCTTTTTTGGATGGGGTTTTATGGCCCAGTCAAGAGTTTTCATATTGACCTATATGAAGGAAGTCAGTTCAGTAATATTTGAGGATACTAAAATGGCCACTGACTTTAGGCAAGTGAACAGTTCTGACAAACTTTTTACACTACATTCTAATCAAGACTCTTGATTAGAATGTAGTGTAAAAAGTTTGTCAGAACTGATTCAAGAGTGGGGTTCAAACCTACTGTTAGAGCTGGTCTGTTTGTGACAGTGAAGTTACGCCTTTTTTTATAGAAAATCAAATAAATCTGAATAAAAGTTGATAGTATTCACTTACAAGTACCTAGTCCTAACAGAAAATCTGTATTTGTATCCGTGATTGTCATAACATATTTATGTAGAACAGGGTTCGTAGACATTTGGACTCCAAATTTAAGGACTTTTTAGGGTCTTATTTGCAAATTTAAAGGTACAATTGTAGCAAAATAAATTGGCGCAAAGGCAATTAAATCAATAAAACAATTACTTACATGTGCATAGTAACAACACTTGAAGTGGATAAGGTTGAAGTTGGGCATTCGGAAGGGCCAAGTACTTTTAAATTGCTCCTTTCAAGTAACTTATCAATTAATACTGGTATTTATTTATTTATATCAGTCTATTTGCAACCACTTAATATCAAAATACAGACACCCAACTGGCCAAATTCAAGGGCTTTTAGGGCCTTCAGGATAAATTCAAGGGCTTTTTAGGGTCAGACTTGTTTTATGGGTCTTTTTAAGGCAAACCTCAAAATTTAAGGACTTTTCAGTCCTGTACCAACCCTGTAGAAAGAAAAATGTTAGCACTACAGGGATTTTACATGGTGAAAATGATGATGTTTTCACCATAAATGACGTTTTTGTTGATGTTTTATGTTCTGTCTGTTACAGAAGTAATAACCCAACGCTTCAAATGTGTCTGAATTTAGTTGTTTATTTGAAGTTATATGCGTATGTGGTAAAAAGCTATAATAGAATAAGGAAACATGCATATAGCAAACCTCATAAAGAATTACATATAAATATTCATAATAATCGTACAAACGACATAAAAATTGACCTTTGCGTTCTACGTATGTATTAAACATGTAACCGTGAATAATTCCATTAATATTACTGACCCAAAAATATAAGTATAAATAAAATGTAACCTACCAAAATTGAATGTGTGGAACACACCATAAAGTATTGAAATAAAATATAATTACGTAATTAGCAATCACAGGTATAAGTAAAATTGATTGAAGTAGTCGAAATAAATTATTGAATAATAAGAAAATATAAAAAATAAATTTAAATAAATTAAATAAGAGTAAAAACTTACACTGTGTGCTGTATGAAGCGAAAATAAATGTAGTATATTTGTGGACCACAAACATCGACCATGATATAGACCTCGTGGAGCACGAGTGAGAACAACGCCCGTATATAGGTAGGAACGGTAATCACCGGTAATTAACAGGTGTGAAATATGAAATCAAGAACGGTAATTCATTATAATATATAATAAAGTCTAATCTGTGTATAACAACACCTGGCAACAACATCAACATGTCTATAGATGTCACTTTGACTAAATCTATAGAATGGCCACTATAGACAAGTTTAACTATATATCGATATATAAATATATAAAGAAAAGTAACAAAAAATCAAAAACAAATAACAAAAATTCAAAAAACAAAAAATCTGACATTTAGTCAGAACATTTTATGTCATATGCGCAACTGTCATTCATTTGCCTGATTTTTCAACATGTTAAATTCAAACTTTCACCCAAAGAGCAGTAAACACCTGGAACAATTTACCAGAAGAGGTTGTAGATGGTACCAGCATAAATATGTTCAAAGGCAGGCTCAATGACTTCTAGAAAAGAATTGAGTTTAAGTTCAATCCACAGTGTTTAAGACCGGAAGTGACAACAGAAATAGTAAATGACTATGAAGGCACAGTAACAAATGGGTCTCAGAAGCACATAGTTCTTACATCGACCTCAAGCAAAAGGTAAAAGGTAAATCCCCATAGCACCAACAGTTTGCTCTGTGCAGAAATATTCTACGCTTATCACGGATACAACAACAACAACATATGCATACAGATTTCATGTTACGACTAGGTATCGTCGACCGTCCTAAAATCGAGAGCGTCCTAAGATTCGAGGCCATTTTTGTTTTCAGTCATTATACGCGAGTATCGTCTCTGCAGTGACGATTTCATGCATTAAAGACAAAATTTAGGTATTTACTGTGAAACTATCCAGAAAAATCAGTTGTCTAGTTTTCAGCTCTCAAATTCTTGTTGCGTTAGCAAATTTAGTTCGTTTTCTATTAGAGTCTCGAATCACGGACGGTCGAGGATACTGGTACCAGTGAATATTATCAATTTTTATTCAGATTTATTTGATTTTCTATGGAAAAAAACGTAACTTCACTGTAACAAACATACCAGCTCTGACAGTAGGCAATTATACATCTAAATAGTTTAGTGTGGACCAGTTAATCTGGCATACTCTCTGTAATTTGTATTTGTGACTTTTATTTAGCAGGAATGTAATTTTCAATTTTAAACTTTCAAGTGTATACAATGTTTGTAAAATGTAAAATTTTAATTGATTTTGTAATTGATAATTGAAATATTTAGTTAAACTTAATAATTATAATGCGGATAATGTAAAATTTATCCAAATGCAAGACTGGACATGAATAAGTTGTGAATAAATTTGTAAACAGTTCAAGTTTCCCCAATAATTCACACCTAAAACATTGTCAATTGACTAATAACAATATACAACACATTTTACTTCAAGTCATTGGCATGTATGATGCACTTTTAAAGAAATAATTGAATTTACCATCTTTTAATTCTTGTGTTGATGCCATTTCGAAGCAGGCGCTTGTGAACTACGTCATTAACAAATACTGATGACGTCTACCACATCTTTTTTCCCTTTTGGAATTCCCTCCTATTCTTTTTTTCTGGGTAGAAATCCTTCTTGTTCACGGAGAACCTTCTGCTATTCATTAGGAATATATTTTTCTATTACTTAGATCGTCTTTATTTTTTAAATGAATAATTTGTTTGGAAGTGATATAATTTACAACAGAGACATGTCTCTCAGTGGCGTAGCGTACATATATGCTTGTATGCTTGAGCATACACTAAAATTTAGCCTTCAAAAATCTAGAAAAGTTAAAAAAAAAGACAGAGAGATTGTCATCACTTGCAACTTTACATATTCATAGAGATGAGGATGTAAATATTGAGAAAGTTGTCAACACTTTTGCACATGCGAAATCTTTCAAAAGATTGAATAGATTTACATGAATCACTGACTAATGTAACTTCAGACAGATATTCCATATAGACTGCTGTACTGTTTACTATTTTAGCTAGCCTATAAAGTTGAAATAAATTATCAGAATTGTGTTTTATTCATACATTAAATAAGTTTAATGAAAGGTAGGGTTCTCAGAAAATTAGATTAATGACAAGAACCAGTATAGGTCCTTATTGAATTATTTGAGTTGTTAATATGGTCGGTCGCCATGGAATCCAAAATGACTCGCATTTATTTTCACATTTGTTCTTAAAACATTATAAAAACACAGACCATGGGATGTAGTGAACATTTTTTTCAAAAATATATCTTTATTGGTAAAATATTAAAAAAATGACATGAATGACATTATTTAGACTAACAATGCAGCATGTTAATACAAATTATCAGCAAAATCTTCCGTTTTTTTAAGTAAAAGTGGTCAAATAATTAACTCCCCAGAGAGCAGGAGGACGCGTTTCCCGACTTCTTAAAATAAAATTTTCCCGGGGGAGCATGCCCCCGGACCCCCCTAGTGTTTCGGGGACTTCGTCCCCTCAACTCAGGCCCTTTGGGCCTGCACACAATTTAGACAACCGTTAAGCATACACATAGATTTTTCGTTTGCTACGCCACTGTCTCTGTTTACAACAAAGGCAGAACGTGCACCCAAAATTTGATTAGTCAATAGATACAGCTCAGTAGACATCATTTCACAAATAAATAAAAACATATCTTTTTAATATAAAAAAGGTTATTGTGTTAAATTGTTTGCATTTAGAATTGCACATGGTAATTAATGATTTTACTTTTCCTGAATTTTATAGTATACACGTTTAATCACTTGTGCCCAGAAGGATATCAGGACAGAAATAAAACAACGTAGATGACGGTTGATTGGACATGGATTGGCCGTGACATGTGATGAGACAAGACAACAACAGTACCACCAGAGCCTCACTAAAATGGACACCAGATGGGAAGAGGAAGCGGGTACACAAAAGGAAACATGGAGGCGGATAGTAGAGAAAGAGCTAAAAGAGATGGGGATGGGGTGGAAGGAAGCAGAGAAAAAGGCAAAGGACAGACAGTTGTGGCGAGAGCTGGTCACATACGCACGAAGAGGACTAAGTAAGTAAGTAAGTAAGTTTAACCACGTCTACACTGGGGGACCCTGTTTAGAAAAATTTGTCCATTGATTATTGGTTTATATATAACTAATTAATATTACGGCACTGACAAGCCCCCTCCATATGTCTTTGTCCCTCGTAACATGCATTTGTTTACCCCATGTGTATCTTAGCTCCTGCAGCTCTACTGACTTGCCGGATGATTCTCCTTCAGGTGGCACGAGGTCTACCAGGCTTGTCGTCTTATTCCGAATGCTGTTTTTGGTATTCTCTCATTGGGCATTCTCATCACATGACCTAACCATCTAAGCATCTTTATTTTACTTATGGGGATACTGGTGCATTTATGCAGCTTGAAAACAAAAAATTCAATGGATAGTCTTGTTTGGTCAGAATATTTTGTGAATTTTTCGGAGGCAGCTGTTGTAAAAGAGCAATTTTGATGGTCTAAGTACTTGGTGTTTTGTGAACTTATATTTGTTGAAAGACTATTTTTATATACTACCTAGAATGTTATTTAAATGGCATAATTGATAAAAATTTCTATTTTAGTTTTTAGTGAAGAGTGAGTGATAAAAAATGAAAATATTTAGGAAAAATCCTATATCTTCAAATATGGACTTAATAAATAGAAAATACTGAAAACGACTTTAAACACTTAGTTCCAAGTGATTATTAAGCACTTTCTAAATAAAATATGTAATTTTATCTGTTAAAATTCCTTCTGTATTGAAAATACTAAAATATTTAGAAATACGGTAAAATTGGATTATTGGTAAGTGTATTTAACGATTATTTATTTTTCGTATGGCGTCCATTTCCTACTGCAAAAAGATGTTTCATAGTATTATTTGACTTAGAATATGTTGTGGAACAGATGCTTTGTTCTCATTGTTTAAAATCATTTTTCGAAAGGAGACCCGTTTTTGTGTCTGGAATGTAAAAAGGGAGATAACAGTGTCTTTTGCAATTTTATTGTGTCCGAGTTACATCAATTAGATCTAGTGGTTTGTCACATGTAACCAACTATTAAACAGATCATTGATAAAGCATGTCAAAAATTGTTATATAACAAACAAATTGTCCAAACTTTCTAGATGGACCTGTACATGTATGGCATTTCTTATAAGTACCGCGAAAATTGGATATCACGAGAATAAATGATTTCACTGTATTAAAATTTGGTTGAAAGCAAAAGTTGTAAATTGTTTGCCAAAGGGTCAGTCAGTTCACATTCCCAGTAGTTTGACCAATGTGTAATAATGATAAATTGTGCATATATGAAATTAAATTACCTGGAGGACAAAATGTACAAACCTTGACCAGCAAATGGTCAGCCTAGCACGTGTTACATACCTGTACATGGCATCTGAAATACAATTAATTTGTGAGCAAATATACAAAATACCCATGATAACGTTAACTTTCCGCAAAATTAATAGATAAGAGTTGTAGGCAGCTTTGTTGAAAGACATGTTTCCTTAAAACTGTAGTGTTCTGTGCTTTAAACGGTGCAGGGAATTCAAATTAGAACCGTTGATTTTGAACAATATTGAACGCTTTGTTAAAAACAAGATAAGTGAAAACAAGGTAAAAAAAGAGGAAATGTTAGTTCCGTCAGTCTTTTGTTCAGTAAAGAAGTGATCTTCAGGTATTTGGTTTAAAAGAACAATGGAAGAATATTCAAATATATCGAAACAACCGATAGAAGTTTTAAAAGCGTTTTATTTTACTAATATAACGAATGACAACATGGATAACTTACAGAGATTTCATTTCCCTA
Organism: Anadara kagoshimensis; assembly: GCA_021292105.1. Lineage (NCBI taxonomy): Eukaryota > Metazoa > Mollusca > Bivalvia > Arcoida > Arcidae > Anadara > Anadara kagoshimensis. The sequence goes on from CM037861.1 coordinate 58,238,257, forward strand.
ACGTTAACATAACTGAGGACCTAATGGAAAAATTACAGAGGGCTTATGCCGTATTTTCAATATATTTATTAAGTATATACGTTATTACAATAATACCAGCCATATTTGGAAATGCTCTGATACTGGTGAGTTTGTTTCGTTTCCGGCGTCTAAGATCCAGGATAAATATTTTAATTGGAAACCTGGCTATTTCGGATTTACTCCTTGGTCTAATAGCCATACCCTTTGACATTGCATTTTTACACGTGCAGACATTACAGGAAGAAGAATTCCCGTGTCTTTTTAGACAGACTCTTAATGTTACCCTGTTTGACGCGTCCATAATGGGTTTGTTTTGTATATCATTGGAACGGTACATTGCAATTGTTCATCCGTTTAAACATGCTAAACTTTGCAGAAAGAGAAGGCTGTTCATTCTTCTAGGCATATGTTGGAGTATGGCGATAATTATTGGAACCATCCCTTTAATGGGTTGGAACAAGTGGGAACAAGGAATGCTCTGTTTAAACGAACTTGTTTGGCATGGGAAATATAAGGGTATCCATTACTTCACCATCTGTAGTTTTATGATAACTAACTTCATCATGTATGTCAAGGTCATGAGAACGGCTTGGAGACGACACAAGCAGACAAGACTAAGCGGAACTTCAGACACACATAGCCGAAGACATATCTCTATTTTTCAAAAGGATGTAAGAAAAACTAAAATCATGGTTTTAGTTCTGGGGATATTCGCATTTTGTTGGGGCCCGTATTGTATCATGATTATAGCAGAGACATTCTTTGTACATAAAAATATCAAGTTAATTATTGTGAGGAAATTCTTTGGTTGTTTAGGGATGCTGAATTCTGGCTTGAATTGGATTGTTTATGGTGTGAAAAACAAGAACTTTAGACAAGCATTTAAGTATTTATTGTCGTTTGGTGCTTGTAGTCATAAAGAGGGATATGATCTTTCTACTACCAAATAAATAAAAAAACATCGATCTTTTATTCATTTTTTCATATTTTATTCACTCGTTTATTATTTTTGTGTATATATAAGATAATATCTCGGAAACAGTACGGACCTGTCGAAAGTTTAACTATCTTAAACTAACGAATTAGTGCCGAGCTCGATCCCACGTTAGAATTATCTTGACACCTGCTTCCTACCTTCGCCGGCTTTTTTACCACTATCTGGACACTATCTGGACACTATCTGGACACTCGACAGCCAAACTTCGACTTCTTCTTGTTAGCGTAGTGTTAAACTGTCGACATGTCCGTACTGTATGTTGGTAAGCAACAATGACCTGTGCGCTTGACATTTATAGGCAAACAACATTGACCTGTCCGTTTGACCTTTCATTAGCAATATTCATGTAGGGGGGGGGGGGTCCACCCAATACATAGGTAACGTTAGGATTCGCAGTTAATACATATACACATTGCCCATGATTAGTGTTCACATCATACAAGCATGGTCCCTATGACTTAAATTTACTTGTCCGTAATGAATATTTTAATCAAAGGTCAGCGGACAGGTCAATGTTGTTTACCTATGATTTAAATATTTATTATGTACCAGTATATTTACGTATATAGGGGACACACGTGTTTATATGTGGTCTAAATCATTGGGAACGTACATTGATTGTATTAATTGCGAATCCCAACACTACCCATGTATTGGGTGGACCCTCCTATATGGCTATGCTTAATGAAGGGTCAAATGAACAGGTCAATCATGTTTGTCTATACAAACTTTCATTATATTTATGTGCATATTGGAGCATATTTATGGAAATCTAACAAACAGCAATACTTTAATGATAGTAACAAGTGTGAGAAAATCGTTCAGCAATCTATATATTAACAGTTAATCTTCTTGTCTTTCTAGGTGCTTACCCTTCGGAGCACCCGGTCTCACTTCCATGTTGGAAGCTCACTTATTTAACATAATTTACCAGTTTCAAAGTTTTTACTTCGGGATTGTGGTTTTGGACATGAATTTATTATTTGTTTTTAATTGGTACCATACGGTTGTAATACCGTGGGTGTAAACTCATCTAGATAGTTCTCGGGTGAATTGCAAAAAGAAAAGTTGGGAAAAGTATGAAGAAGGTGACAATGAAATACATGTAACACCAGATAATAACCATCAAACACTATAAATACAGTACAGACCTGTCAGATAATAACCATCAAACACTATAAATACAGTACAGACCTGTCAGATAATAACCATCAAACACTATAAATACAGTACAGACCTGTCAGATAATAACCATCAAACACTATAAATACAGTACAGACCTGTCAGATAATAACCATCAAACACTATAAATACAGTACAGACCTGTCAGATAATAACCATCAAACACTATAAATACAGTACAGACCTGTCAGATAATAACCATCAAACACTATAAATACAGTACAGACCTGTCAGATAATAACCATCAAACACTATAAATACAGTACAGACCTGTCAGATAATAACCATCAAACACTATAAATACAGTACAGGCCTGTCAGATAATAACCATCAAACACTATAAATACAGTACAGACCTGTCAGATAATAACCATCAAACACTATAAATACAGTACAGACTTGTCAGATAATAACCATCAAACACTATAAATACAGTACAGACCTGTCAGATAATAACCATCAAACACTATAAATACAGTACAGACCTGTCAGATAATAACCATCAAACACTATAAATACAGTACAGACTTGTCAGATAATAACCATCAAACACTATAAATACAGTACAGACCTGTCAGATAATAACCATCAAACACTATAAATACAGTACAGACCTGTCAGATAATAACCATCAAACACTATAAATACAGTACAGACCTGTCAGATAATAACCATCAAACACTATAAATACAGTACAGACCTGTCAGATAATAACCATCAAACACTATAAATACAGTACAGACCTGTCAGATAATAACCATCAAACACTATAAATACAGTACAGACCTGTCAGATAATAACCATCAAACGCTATAAATACAGTACAGACCTGTCAGATAATAACCATCAAATACTATAAATACAGTACAGACCTGTCAGATAATAACCATCAACCACTATAAATACAGTACAGACCTGTCAGATAATAACCATCAAACACTATAAATACAGTACAGACCTGTCAGATAATAACCATCAAACACTATAAATACAGTACAGACCTGTCAGATAATAACCATCAAACACTATAAATACAGTACAGACCTGTCAGATAATAACCATCAAACGCTATAAATACAGTACAGACCTGTCAGATAATAACCATCAAATACTATAAATACAGTACAGACCTGTCAGATAATAACCATCAACCACTATAAATACAGTACAGACCTGTCAGATAATAACCATCAAACACTATAAATACAGTACAGGTCTGTCAAAAATTTAGTATTTTAGCATACATATATTGATGCTAAACCGGCAGGTCAACTCGGCCGCTAGTCAGTTACTATCTGTTAATCACATTGTACACTGTGATTATACAGTCGAACCTGCCTTAAAGGTCACCTGTATATAAGGACCACCTGTTTTCAAAGGTCATTACAATAATTTTATCCTAATTGCTCTTTTTTCAAGTTATTTGAACCCCTATACATGTATAAAGGGCACCTGGCTTTAAAGGCCACTTATACCGGTTCTCCTGGGTGGTTTTTATACACAGGTTTGACTGTTTAATTTGGTGATGGATTTGAGTTAGCATTACGGTATCATCACAAAAATCACTAAAATTAGTACAGTGCTGAAATTAATGGGTTTATAGTATACATGTATAATTATTATGTAGCTAACGGGAAATGAATATTAAAATTTATAGATATTTGAATAATACCCGATGGAGCAACATCAATGATTTATAGAGGATCATCATTATCATATGGACTATATGACATAAAGACAAACGGTCATAGAATACACCGCATTAATTATATATAGTGTACGGCTGCTAGGCATGTACAGATGAAACAGTTGTGGAAACAAATTCTAGATTCAAAATGGAAACAGAATGATCGACTTAAAACAAATCGGTTTTTTTTAAAATTAAGATGATTTAGAAAGGCGTCTGTGTCATAAAATAGACGCATCTTCAAGAGCAAGCATAAAAAAGACGCATCTTCAAGAGCAAGCATAAGACAGACGCATCTTCAAAAAATGAGCATGAATTGTTCCGCTGGTTCTGAAGGACAAAACACATCTGATATTTTAGATTATGAAAGATACATAAGTAAACACAACATGGACGTTATCATTGGAATGTATGTGATAATAGGCCTAGTGACAGTCTTTGGAAACAGTTTTGTGTTAATATGTATCTACAAATTCAAACAGTTGCAGTCTAACATGTTCATACTGCTGGCTAATTTGGCCATATCGGATCTCCTTGTCGGAATCCTTGTTATACCTTATGAAATTATATACTACTATTTCTTAAACCATACCCTGTATGTTAACAAATATGCATGTTTTATTCGGTATACACTTGGTCCCATATTTTTAGGAGCTTCCATATGGAGTCTTTGGTGCATATCTGTGGAAAGATATATTGCAGTCATTTATCCACTTAAGCATTTAATATGTTGTACCAAAGAACGAGTGTTTACGCTGATTTTGACGTTATGGATCCTCGCCATTGTAATAGGGATATTACCAATTTTAGGATGGAACAACTGGCGACCAGAAACAACCGAGTGTTATTTCAAAATCATTTGGATCAAGTCTTATTCGTATATTGTGTGTACAATTTATTCATCGTCCATGTTTACTAGTGTTATAATGTATATAAGGGTTATTTATGTTGCTTTGTTGCACATAAAACGAGTTAAAGCCAGACTCCAGACTGATGGTAAAAATATCAGAGTAAGTAAAAACTTCACGAAAACCAAAGTAGCTATATTTATTCACGGGATTTTTGCCATATGTTGGACGCCATTTTTTGTTTTCATCTTTTGCGAAGCTGTTTTTCTAAAAAGGACAAGAACTGTTGTAATCATTAATTTCATTGTGCGTACTTTTGGGATTCTTAATACTTCAATAAATTGGATAGTTTTCAGTTTAAAAAACAACTTGTTCCAAAATGCCTTCAGAGCTTTTCGAAATTCCAGAAATAAACCCCAGGCAAATACAGTGGAATTTCGAACTGCCACAAGCGTGGTCACATCTGGACGTGTTCGTTAGATACCGATTATTCAATGTGTTGTCAGTATGAGACCATATGAGCGTGTTCGTAAATAAGTATTTAAATTGCAATAGTTTATTCGCATCTGGACGTGTTTGGTAATGGATTTCTCATACATACGACAATTTTGTTATTTAACACACTGGTATTTATCGAGGACAAGATACTAGTAAGCAGACATATTGAATCAGATACCACAAATATTGTACTTTTTAAGAAGTTTAAGTTTTAAAAATAGCTTGAATGGACTACCATTTGTAATAAAATGTTTTTTGTTTTGTTTTTAAGGATGTTTTATTAAGTAAATGATAGAACCATCGTGGTGTGTAACCTGAATAATAGGGGTTGACTATTCGAGTCATTGCAAAGCCTGGTTCTTGTTGATTTTCAAAATAATCACGATTGGCTTGAGCCATTCAAGACCGTTAGTTAAAAAAATCTGCATTCCATATCAAAAGAAACAAATTATTTTCGTCTTTCGCTGCAAGCTTTAAAACACAGTGTCAAATAAACTAAGAAATCTAACCAATATTTTCCTTTTGTAAATGTGATATGTTTTAATATAGTTTCCATGGTTACTAAAACATTTTAGTCAATTTTAGATGAAAAAGGGTTTTCGGCAGTTATCTTTTATATTTTGTTATTATTTGGAATTTTGACATTTTTGGCTTTTGTCAAAATTACATGATGTTGCAAGTATTTTTTAGGCATTCTTATAAATAAAAGAACACGAAAAATCACATTGGAGAAGACACAGACCATATTCTGGAATATATATATATATATATATATATATATGTGTGTGTATATATATTTATTAAACAATAAGTCAACTCTCGCTCATTATTCTACGTAACCACAGCTAAACCTTCATTGTATCAAAGTAGTAGTAGTGTAATGTGTTCAGAAATCTAACGCCAGTCCTTCATAAAGATTAAACTGCTGAACTTAGTAAGATGAGTGGTAATTCAATACTGATTTATATAATTAGTTCTCCTTTTGAACAAAATGTGATTTACAAGTTATAATCAAAGTTCCTGTGTTTTACAGAGAGAATGGCTCTTAAAATCACTTAGAGAAGAGTAAAAGAATATAATGAATATTTATGTCTCACTGCTGATATACATCTTTATACAGGTTGATATGTTTCGATAGGTGTATTGGGATTTGTCCTTAAACTACCCTTTTAAGAGGTGACAAAATATTTGCTTTTGTCATTGTAAATACATGTAGCCTAATTGGAAAGAAAGCACCACATCATTATTATGATACCGGTATTAAAATGAATGAAATATATCTCGAAAGTGTCTGATCAAATAATTACCTACCAATTTCAATTAGTGGACATATATCGATCTATGTTCAAATCACAATCCCTGAAGCAATACAAATTCTTTGAGAACTGGTAAATTAAGTTAAATACGCGAATTTCCAACAGGGAATCGAGTCAGCCTGGTAGCTCTAGAAGTTTAAGCACACTCTGTCTAGCTAGATAAATATACATAATTGGATTTCTAGAGCAAGCAACGTAACGCCCTTGTAACTAACCTCTCATGTTAAAGTTCAGTATAAGAATTATTAATAAAGCGAAAAATAGAATTTTTTAGTTTGAAATCGTGCGGATTGGTGTATAACACAATGCAGTCTGAGGATGGCATTTATATCGCGTCGCTTGTACGTCTCACGAGAAATGTTTGTATCAAACGTCAAACATTAATGGCTTGTCAAGCGAGAAAAATACACCAATTAACATCTCCTGAATGCCCTTAAACCGAAAACAAAACACTTATTTGAACTGCGGGTAATCTAAGTAATGAACCATGCAGGAATAATGATTTCCAATACCGTTGTTAAATACTCTGCTGATAATAAACTGTGAACAGTACAATAAGACACTTACATCAAGACGTGGTTGTGTAATTGCAAGAGCTTTATTAGTCAATCAAAATAAGAAGTAGTACATGTTACATAAAATAGAGATCTTTTTGCTGCAAAATATATTGGAGTGGTTCATACCAATACTGTTGTATGCAAATAGACACAGGTGACCATCGATCCCTAGTAAATGTAGCTATATAAACGTCCATTTGATAACAACGCGTAATAATAAAAGAGGCCATTGACGAAATGTTAGAAGCTGAATATAAAAACGAAGCTGTTGTTATGTGTGCTGATTTTTGAATGCATTATTTTTTATATATCTCTCTATGTGGACACACTTTCAAGTTTTCGGTCACTCGGCATCCGAGCTTCGACTCTTTTTCATTAGCTCCGTGTTAAACGTTGGACAGATCTGTACTCATTAGCTCCGTGCTAAACGTTGGACAGATCTGTACTGTACATAAAGCACAATTAACTTGACCTGGGACCACTTAGTTGTAGCTTAAAACAAAACAGCGACTATATATTCTTAGTTAATTATAGGATACAGCACCCGGCATGCTAGAACTATTAAGTAAACCCAAAGCCTCATTTTTATATGTGACAATGGTTTATATTATGTATTATCACTATGTACCATATATGTAGAGAGCAAAAATAATAAATCAAGTCTGTCATAGTGAAAAAAACACGAATCAATACCATGGGTATCCAGAAGAGTTGCCGCCAATGTCATTGAATGGGCATATGCGGTACCAGACGGCTGAACACAAAGAAATGACGCCAGTATTATGTTACAATGAACTTTACAGAATTGTTAACTGTCTCACAATGAACTCATTGGCTTAAATGACTATAGTCCCCACAACATTAAACATAGCGAACAATGTTCGTTCAAATTCGAAAAATAGAAAATATATGTAAAACTATCCAACATACATGGATATAACGCGATTTTCCGAGAAATATTTAGTTAACCCAATTTTAAGTGATTATGGTATGCGAATGCATTTGGTTTTTAAATGAAATAGTTATTTGTACCTGACATGTGCTCGGTTATTAAGTTTAGTACAACCAAGTATAAAAACAACAAAAGTATGAAGCAATGGTACAAGATACCTTTATTTTAAAAGTTCCGTCATCAGATCTTATGTTGTTTTGCCGCATAAAAGAAAATGTTAATTTCAATAAAAAAGCATTAAATTCTAAAAAGTAATAACATACATGTAGTTGTTTTTCTACCCTTTATTATCATATCTAGTTAAAGAGTGTCATTTTTGGAAACAATTATTAAAGGATAGCAGTTTCTGTTGAGCAGTGTTATGATCTTCCGTGGCAAAATATTGAATAAATACTAGTAATTAAGTCATTGAAGCATTATCAGCTTGGTCGGAAACAGTTCCCAGTGTCTGCAAGTGCATCTTACATACTCACATCTTATATTAGTGTCATACTCACATCTTATATTAGTGTCATACTCACATCTTATATTAGTGTCATACTCACATCTTATATTAGTGCTATACTCACATCTTAGATTAGTGTCATACTCACATCTTATATTAGTGCTATACTCACATCTTAGATTAGTGTCATACTCACATCTTATATTAGTGTCATACTCACATCTTATATTAGTGTCATACTCACATCTTATATTAGTGCTATACTCACATCTTATATTAGTGTCATACTCACATCTTAGATTAGTGCTATACTCACATCTTAGATTAGTGTCATACTCACATCTTATATTAGTGTCATACTCACATCTTATATTAGTGTCATACTCACATCTTATATTAGTGCCATACTCACATCTTATATTAGTGCTATACTCACATCTTATATTAGTGTCATACTCACATCTTATATTAGTGTCATACTCACATCTTAGATTAGTGCCATACTCACATCTTATATTAGTGCTATACTCACATCTTAGATTAGTGTCATACTCACATCTTATATTAGTGCTATACTCACATCTTAGATTAGTGTCATACTCACATCTTAGATTAGTGCCATACTCACATCTTATATTAGTGCCATACTCACATCTTAGATTAGTGTCATACTCACATCTTATATTAGTGCTATACTCACATCTTAGATTAGTGTCATACTCACATCTTATATTAGTGTCATACTCACATCTTATATTAGTGTCATACTCACATCTTATATTAGTGCTATACTCACATCTTAGATTAGTGTCATACTCACATCTTATATTAGTGTCATACTCACATCTTATATTAGTGCTATACTCACATCTTAGATTAGTGTCATACTCACATCTTATATTAGTGCTATACTCACATCTTAGATTAGTGTCATACTCACATCTTATATTAGTGCCATACTCACATCTTAGTGTCAGGGTCAATGGGTACATCTTAGTGTGTGGGTATTAGTATGGATTTGAATAGTGCCAGTGTATGGGATACACCATATTATTATCAGTGCCTGGTGTTCATCTATGTGTCAGTGACTGGGTGTACGTCTAAGTCAGCGTTTTTGATACACTATAGTATCAGTGCCGTGGGGTACAGCGTGTTAGTGTCTGGGTTACACATTAATATGATTGTGAACCTAAGTGTCAGTGTCTGGGGAACACATTAAGGTCAGTGCCTGGGGTACATATTAGGGTCAGTATCTGGGGTACACATTAGGGTAAGTGTTTCAAGGTACACCTAAGTGTCAGTGGTAAACATTAGGGTTAGTGTCTGGGGTACACATTAGGGTCGGTGTCCTGGAGTACACGTCAGTGTCGGTGTCCTGGAGTACACGTCAGTGTCGGTGTTTGAGGGTACACTTAAGTGCCAATTTCTGTGGGTACACATTAGGGTCAGTGTCTGGGGTACATATTAGGGCCGTTGTCCTGGAGTACACATTAGTGTCGGTGTTTGAGGGTACACTTAAGTGCCAATTTCTGTGGGTACACATTAGGGTCAGTGTCTGGGGTACATATTAGGTTAAGTGTTTCAAGGTACACCTAAGTGTCAGTGTCAGTGGTAAACATTAGGGTCAGTGTCTGGGGTACACATTAGGGTCGGTGTCCTGGAGTACACGTCAGTGTCGGTGTTTGAGGGTACACTTAAGTGCCAATTTCTGTGGGTACACATTAGGGTCAGTGTCTGGGGTACATATTAGGGTCGTTGTCCTGGAGTACATATCAGTGTCGGTGTTTGAGGGTACACTTAAGTGCCAATTTCTGTGGGTACACATTAGGGTCAGTGTCTGGGGTACACATTAGGGTCGTTGTCCTGGAGTACATATCAGTGTCGGTGTTTGAGGGTACATTTAAGTGCCAATGTCTGTGGGTACACATTAGGGTCAGTGTCTGGGGTACATATTAGGGTCGTTGTCCTGGAGTACACGTCAGTGTCGGTGTCCTGGAGTACACATCAGTGTCAATGTTTGAGGGTACACTTAAGTGCCAATTTCTGTGGGTACACATTAGGGTCAGTGTCTGGGGTACATATTAGGGTCGTTGTCCTGGAGTACACATTAGTGTCGGTGTTTGAGGGTACACTTAAGTGCCAATTTCTGTGGGTACACATTAGGGTCAGTGTCTGGAGTACACATTAGGGTAAGTGTTTCAAGGTACACCTAAGTGTCAGTGTCAGTGGTAAACATTAGGGTCAGTGTCTGGGGTACACATTAGGGTCGGTGTCCTGGAGTACACGTCAGTGTCGGTGTTTGAGGGTACACTTAAGTGCCAATTTCTGTGGGTACACATTAGGGTCAGTGTCTGGGGTACATATTAGGGTCGTTGTCCTGGAGTACATATCAGTGTCGGTGTTTGAGGGTACACTTAAGTGCCAATTTCTGTGGGTACACATTAGGGTCAGTGTCTGGGGTACACATTAGGGTCGTTGTCCTGGAGTACATATCAGTGTCGGTGTTTGAGGGTACATTTAAGTGCCAATGTCTGTGGGTACACAATAGGGTCAGTGTCTGGGGTACATATTAGGGTCGTTGTCCTGGAGTACACGTCAGTGTCGGTGTCCTGGAGTACACATCAGTGTCGATGTTTGAGGGTACACTTAAGTGCCAATTTCTGTGGGTACACATTAGGGTCAGTGTCTGGGGTACATATTAGGGTCGTTGTCCTGGAGTACACATTAGTGTCGGTGTTTGAGGGTACACTTAAGTGCCAATTTCTGTGGGTACACATTAGGGTCAGTGTCTGGAGTACACATTAGGGTAAGTGTTTCAAGGTACACCTAAGTGTCAGTGTCAGTGGTAAACATTAGGGTCAGTGTCTGGGGTACACATTAGGGTCGGTGTCCTGGAGTACACGTCAGTGTCGGTGTTTTAGGGTACACTTAAGTGCCAATTTCTGTGGGTACACATTAGGGTCAGTGTCTGGGGTACATATTAGTGCCGTTGTCCTGGAGTACATATCAGTGTCGATGTTTGAGGGTACATTTAAGTGCCAATGTCTGTGGGTACACATTAGTGTCGGTGTCTTGGGGTACACCGTAGTGTCTGATTAACCGCTGTTCTGATTTTTGTATTTACAAAATACGATATGAGCCAGTTAACCGTCGGATTTAACGTGGCCATAAAATCAGCCAATACAACAACATTAGACGTCACAGAACCTACCATTAAGTTTAACATTCCGATTATACCAATGATAAGTAAAGGCCCCCAACATATAACAAAGCTTCCATTAAGAGCCACCATCAACCGTAACTTACTCATTCGGTGTTCATACCTCATTCGGCTTTCAAGACTTCGTAACGTCGGCCTACGGGATAAAACTATTTGTGCCACCCGAGCGTATATAATAAAGTTTAAAACTACTAATAGAAAATACATGATGAATACTATGAGAATGTAAGGTACTGGTAGTACAAAGTAGATAAAACATCTAGTGCCTAGGTACCATTTGTTCCAGCCGAGTATCGGTAATAGTCCAGTACTAATGGCCGTTATCCAGCACATAGAAATAAGGAATATCAGTCTCTGTTTTGTAGATAAACGGACACATTTCATTGTATACACAGTAGTCAAGTACCTATCCAGAGACATAGAAAACAAGTTCCAAATAGATGCTCCAACCAACATTATCCCGATTGTCAGCCGTAACAGACATGTGTACTTGTAGTGTCCCAGTCCTCCGGTCGAGTGGTACACAATTTTATACGGTATAACCACCATCCCAACAAGTAAATCTGAAACAGCCAAGTTTCCTATAAATACAAAAGTTCGTCTTCTAAACTGTGAAAATCTACCGAGTACTATCAACAATAACACATTACCAGATACCGCTGACACTGAACTGAAGGCGTAAAAAATAATAAAATATACCTTTAACTGCGTGTAAAGTGGCATCTCTGGATGCATTATAATGCATGAATGATTAGAATTAGTATTTTCAAGACTTGAATTTGATATTACACGGCACATTGTTTCAATAACACAATTAAACTAAGACATTGCCTTCTCTTTTATCGATTTTTTTTGTCCAATTAGTGATTTACTTACAACAATAGTATATAATTTACATTCAACATTTCTTGTTTTTACTAACGCATCTCCAATGACGTCCGGTAATTTTTGTCCAATAAACCATTCGATTACACATCAATGAGTTATCCATTTCCAGTAATTGTTGTAATCCAGATTTCTATTTTTGTCTAACCCATCTAAACTACATGTATCTCAAATAGCGTTTGATAATTTTTGTCTAATTACCTATTCAATAACGAACCAATAATTTATCTATTTCCACGAGAACCACAGTTATAACGAACATTTCTTTTTCTCCCTTACCCATTAAATTCTCGATAACCCATCAAAAGTATCTCCAATGGTGCCAGGTAATTTCTGTTCAATTAATCATTTGATTAAGCAGACAATATGTCATCAACTTTCAAGAAACATTAATTCATGACTGTTTAAGTCCAGGTTTCGTTTTCTCTCTAACCCACCTATATCGGTAGTAATTTCATTGTCGTCTGGTAATTGTTGTCCGATTAACTATTTAAATAAGCAGCACTATGTCATCAATTTTCAGGAAAACAGTGGGTCATAACTGTTCTGATCCAGGCTTTTTTCTCCCCATCCCATCTAAGGCGACTCCGTTACTTTTTGTCCAATTAACCATATAATTAACGATGCCATACACTTCTAAGAGAGCATTTATTTATAACTAATTATCCAGACTCACTAATCCTTCATATTCAAGAACAATTTTTGTAAAGCTTATGACAGCATAACATCACAGAGATTTCTTTCTCACTAACCTACCATATTCATGAGCAATTTCAATAATTTCTGTTCAGCTATTGACAACATAATATCACATAGTTTTAAGAATGACTGTCCTTATTTGAACATAGTCTTAATCTATATCCCTCGACTGCGGTCGATATAAGTTCATTACTTCAATGATATTGAACTCTCTACTTACCACAATTACAATATTGTCACACATTTCCCCAAAAGATTTGATTTTTAAATTTCTTTTGTGACAACTTCAATTGATTTGCGTTTCACATATGTTACACATCAATGATATACCATATTCAAGAGCAATGTCCTTTCACGATCGTTCTCACTTTTTGTTGACGATGATAATGTCACTTTAAAGATCTAGGGATGTAAAGTTTTGTAATTTGTTTTGTATGTGTTCAATTGTTCCAATGGCAGTGTTGGTGCTTTCAGCATACAACAAAAACATACATGCATATATATATGATATAAATGACCATCAATATGCCAAAAGGACCCTTAGGTTAAAAAGTGAGATTTTTACTTTTTTGCTATATTAGTAAAGCACCGACATCCACACTGGATTAAGCAAAAACAATAATAATATGTGGAATCAAACAGTAGTTGTAGAAAAATTGTCAAAACACACAGAGCTATGTTTTTGTAACTGGCCATATTTATTGCATGCAAAATCTGTTTTCTGCATTGCGAATTGATTGTTTTTAGATCCTGTGTTGCTTACGGAACCTTAAATTTTATTAATAGTTAGTAATAGGAAATTGTTGTAATCCTCCAATAAATTGTTTCAACTGCATTGATTGTGCTTTCAGAATACACCAGAAAAGAGAAAGAGTATAATATATATATACTAATAAATTAATAATTAGTAATAAGAAATAGTTTTAAATCCTCTTTCAACAATGGTGTCGTCATAAGAACACCAAGATTTCAAATAAAATGTCCCATCGATATATCAGTGAACCCATTCTCTTGTACTTGTATTTATATTTTTGTTCCTAAGGCATTGTTGGCACTTTCAGTCCTACAAAAGTATTTAAAATTTATATTAATAATAAGTAATAGAAAATGCTTCTTAATCTTTTTTCAACAATGACGTCACGAGAAAACACCAATATTTCAATAAAATATCCCATCGATATATCAGCTAGTGTATTTTTTGCCATACACTAGAAAAGGAAATTAAAAATATAAATTGGAAATTGTTTTAAATCTTTTATTAACCATGGCGTCATAATAAAAACCTAAGAGTTCAATAAAATGTCCCATTGGTATATTGGCTGGGTCTCTGGTATTGTCCCTTTGTTCCATTTGTTCCAACTACATTGATGACACTAATAACATCATATTAAAAATATAAATTGGAATTTATAAGAGGAAGAAGTTTAAAATCTCTTTAACGAATGGCGTCATAAGAAAAACCCCAAGATTTCAATAAAAATGTCCCATTGGTATATCAGCTGATTCAATTTTGTTATTCCATTATGTTCCTGATACTTCATTATCACAACACTGATTGATATTATACCGACTTGTTTATTACATTTCAAGGTCTCACTTGATTTTTTTTCACATCATAAAACATCTATATTCAATCAATATCAGCTGGTATATAGAGTAAATCTATAGATCTGTCGAAAGTTTAACACTGAGCTAACGAAATACAGTCGAAGATCTGCTGAGGTATCGATAACTAGTGGCCGAGATATGGATAACTAGTGGCCGAGATATGGATAACTAGTGGCCGAGATATGGATAACTAGTGACCAGATAGCTGCCGAGAAACTGATAGCACCTGCCGAAAAATTGCCGAGATACAGCTTGTGAAAAGGCGAGACGAGCTGCCGTTTCCCACTACGTTTTTTTATGGGCTTAGTGTTAAACTTTCGACAGGTCTGTACTGTATTTACTGGGAGCCAATAATCGAATGCAATTACTGATATTGACTTATAAAAACTAAAACAATAAAATACATGTAGATTAGCAATAAATGTGTATCATTTGACATCAAACATGTGGTATGTAAAACATCCTTGCTTTTGAAGTATCCTTTATGATATACAGCCCTGTCAAAAGTTCAACACTAAGCTAACGAAATAGAACCAAAATAAAAACAGATCATCTCGGCTTCTCACCTTTACCTATATCTATAGAGCAGCTGATCTATCCGATCAATAGCTATCCATATCTGGACCACTCGGTGACTCCTTTTCGTTAGCTCACCGTTAACATTTCGACAGGTCTGTACTGTGTATAATACTGAGTTATCATTACACTTACAGCACACTTTTCGTGCTATATCTGATTAAATTCCATTACTATTCCCCAGGAAAACATTTGGCCATATAATCTCATTTTAATTACTTTTATTTCAGATGGCCAATGGTAAAATGAAGGATAATTGGAACTGACCTACAACTAACTGGTACATAATGATTGTCATCCAAAACACGACTAACGCATAATGGACAATAAAGGTCAACTTATTTATAAAGACCACTAAATGTTTGTAATATTGTAATTTTTCGTTATTTAAAACTTTGCATTGCATAATAAAATGGATGATATTTCTTCCACCATGTAAATAAAAAATCTTTTCCTTGACGCCGGTGTAATGAAGAATTTTGACCTGGAGTGCTCATTTTTCAACGTTGAAAATTGAAACCAACTGTATTGAATTAATTATAAGACCCTACCCCGTTGAAAATTGAACTTGCAACGGTCAATCTGGGATGGACATTTGTTGTTTCTTTCTTTATTTTGTATGTATTGTTTTTTTTTTTTGCTATTGTCGAGTACATGTTGTATAGTTACAGACTGATTAATGCCATTTTAAAAGCAAGTTGCCAAAAGCTAAAGCTAAAAGTCAAACTATTGTTTTAGAATATAGCTTATTATGTTCGTCAATAATTTACCCAGTAAATTCAGCAACAGAAGAACTTACAACAAATATTAAAGATTACAAACAAGTCAATTTACGGGAAATTTTGGCAACAGAAACTAACTTGTTACCATTTTAATTAAGGATATTTGGTGAATAAGTTGTCAAAAGTCGGCGCTACCGGTAAAAGGGGAACATGTGGTAATTGCTCCTAAATCCTACCATCTATACATTTGTTGAAACTCCATTTTTCATCTATTGCATTTCTAAAAGTGGATGATGACTTGAAAATCAGCTTGATGAAAACAATTTCTCAAACCTTTATTTTTTAATATCATTTAGCATTGTTATTGTGTTATGACCAAGATGAACAAATAAATTACTTTCGGTCTCCCCATGTTTGCGATTTCAGGTTTCAGCAACTACCAACAACAACACAGTCAACTACTTGTTTCAAAATCAACAAGCATTGATACACAAGTCTTCCGTTTCTTTTATCATGTTACCATTTTCTTATTTCCTTAGACGACATATCTAATAGACATAAGACATGTTTATTTCTATCTTGCTCAATGTGTAAATTATATATAATTACAAGAATCGATGCTTGATATCAGCTTCGTGATTAAGATAAAGTTGTTTGTCAGTTTATTCAATTGTGGTATATTTTTCTATTTTATATTGTAATGTAACTTTATTTACCATCAAGATATATATTATATATTTATTGTATCAAGTACTCGAGAACCATTATACCCATTATATCTATTTCATATGATCTTATTTACACTTTTCCCCACATCCATTATCATCTTATCAGCCGGAAAGCAACAATCCTTACTTTTATTTGTCCTGTGGGCGTTTTCCAAAGAGAACGGAAGATTTCCATTAGTTCAAATATAACGAGCACGAGCAACATTTGCGTCTTACCACAAATTCAGTAACAAAGCATAAGACGGTTTCACAATGAAACTGATTATACTTTGTAAATGTCACTAGTGTCACTGATGGTTCTGTACATGTGCTGCGTATAGGTTGTTGGAAAACACCAGATTCTTTAATCAAACACAAGCTACTTATTCTTCCAGGACCCCATTTATGGTGTACTTCAGACAAATGTTTCTACATGATTTCTTCGTATTTAATCTTACGTTTGATCTACACGTTCATTTTTAGCTCACCTGACCGAAGGTCATGTGAGCTTATGGCATAGCGCAGCGTGTGTATGTGCGTGTGTGCGTGTGTGCGTGTGTGCGTCGTTAACACCTATTTTCGACTTCTCCTCTGAAACTACTGGACAGTTTTTAATGAAACTTTGTCAGAAGTATATATGGACCGGTGCAATTCAGATTTGTTCGTGGCGTTGCCATGGCTACCATAACTAGGTCAAGGTGACCTAGGGGTGCAAAAATCTTAAAAAATCTTCTTCTCCGAAAGTACTGATTGGAGAAAAAATCTGATGTGATATTTGGCTTCTCTAGGGTCTTAAGCCTATAGTTTGTTCATTTTGTAAAAATCGGATAAAAAATAGGTTACGCGTTTTTGCGTTTAATTTTGAAAAAATCGTAAAATAGCTTCAAATTGTTATAACTTGACTATTTGACCAGATAATGACATGAGGTTTTCAGTTTTGACATCTTCTTGTTAGTATCTTCAAAATGAGGTCAAGGTCAATTGTGAAGGTCGTGACCTAATTTTTTTTACCTCTGATTATAATTATTATCTCGAAAACTATAAACTTTTTGTATAGGCATGTATATTAGAATGTTGTAGGTATTGATACAACGATCATTTTGATGTATAGAAAAAGGTCATGGGTTCAAAGGTCAAGGTCACAGATGTGAAACAATACCGAAATGGTTAATTATCTCGAAAACTATAAACTTTTTGTATAGGCATGTATATTAGAATGTTGTAGGTATTGATACAACGATCATTTTGATGTATAGAAAAAGGTCATGGGTTCAAAGGTCAAGGTCACAGATGCGAAACAATACCGAAATTGTTAATTATCTCGAAAACTATAAACTTTTTGTATAGGCATGTATATTAGAATGTTGTAGGTATCAATACAACGATCATTTTGATGTATAGAAAAAGGTCATGGGTTCAAAGGTCAAGGTCACAGATGTGAAACAATACTGAAATGGTTAATTATCTCGAAAACTATAAACTTTTTGTATAGGCATGTATATTAGAATGTTGTAGGTATTGATACAGCGATCATTTTGTTGTATAGAAAAAGGTCATGGGTTCAAAGGTCAAGGTCACAGATGTGAAACAATACTGAAATGGTTAATTATCTCGAAAACTATAAACTTTTTGTATAGGCATGTATATTAGAATGTTGTAAGTACTGATACAACGATCATTTTGATGTATAGAAAAAGGTCATGGGTTCAAAGGTCAAGGTCACAGACGCGAAACAATACCGAAATGGTTAATTATCTCGAAAATTATAAACATTTTGTATAGGCATGTATATTAGAATGTTATAGGTATTGATACAACGATCATTTTGATGTATAGAAAAAGGTCATGGGTTCAAAGGTCAAGGTCACAGATGCGAAACAATACTGAAATGGTTAATTATCTCGAAAACTATAAACTTTTTGTATAGGCATGTATATTAGAATGTTGTAGGTATTGATACAACGATCATTCTGATGTTTAGAAAAAGGTCATGGGTTCAAAGGTCAAGGTCACAGATGTGAAACAATACCGAAATGGTTAATTATCTCAAAATATATAAACTTTTTGTATAGGCATGTATATTAGAATGTTGTAGGTATTGATACAATGATCATTCTGATGTATAGAAAAAGGTCATGGGTTGAAAGGTCAAGGCCACAGATGCAAAACAATACCGAAATGGTTAATTATCTCCAAAACTATAAACTTTTTGTATAGGCATGTATATTAGAATGTTGTAGATATTGATACAACAATCATTTTGATGTATAGAAAAAGGTTATGGGTTTAAAGGTCAAGGTCACATATGCGAAACAATACCGAAATGTTTAATTATCTCGAAAACTATAAACATTTTGTATAGGCATGTATATTAGAATGTTGTAGGTATCGATACAACGATCATTTTGATGTATAGAAAAAGGTCATGGGTTCAAAGGTCAAGGTCACAGATGTGAAACAATACTGAAATGGTTAATTATCTTGAAAACTATTAACTTTTTGTATAGGCATGTATACTAGAATGTTGTAGGTATTAATACAACAGTTATCATGATGTAAAAAAAAGTCATTGGGGTTTAGTATTTATGTTTTCTTTAAATCTATCAGCTAGCCATTAGTTATCAGGTGAGCGTATCAGGCCCATGGGCCTCTTGTTTGTATATATGTGACTTTGCATGGAACCGAGCCGAATTCATTTACGTTCAAACATTTAATTTCTTTTCAACGGTAGCTTTTGATCAGATGTGAGAAAATAATAAACAAACATATGTTAAACTCCTTACAAGATACCATCATGCGGTAAATATGCATCATACTATATGGACAAACAACATTGACTCTCCCGCCTGACCTTTAAGCTAAATCATTGTAATTGACCAGTGTATTATTGTAAGGGGAACACAGGTGTTCTACATCATGGGGGACGTTCAATGTATAGGTATTAACTAGCGACTTTCTGCTGATCCTACCACTAATACTACCTATATAATGGTGTGCCATCGTATTTGAGTATTGGTAATAAAAGGTCAAACCGACAGGTTAATGTTGTTTGCCTACACTATGAGATTTAGAAGGCTTTCTCTGTATTTTTGCAGTAGTATATCATAATGTAAAAAGAGTTTAAAAATTATATAAGACTTCGTGTAAAAAGTTCTGCCAAAATAAGAAAGATGAAGGCGAACTCAAAACTGAAGCTGATAGCCTCACTGATTTTAATGGTCAGTTCTGTTATTTTAGGAGTTGTATTGACCGTTGTTAGTTCAAAAATCAGGACTTTAGACAAATTAGAGGCATCTCTGAATCGTAAAATTAGAAAGATGGAGTCCATGGGAAGAGTGGTAAACATATAATCACAATCGGTTGTAAGTATTTTACCCGTCACATTGTACTTCTTTATGTACATTTTAGTTTGTAAAAATACACTTTTATCTGTAAAATATACACTTTTATCTGTAAAATGTACACTTTTATCTGTAAAATGTACACTTTTATCTGTAAAATATACACTTTTATCTGTAAAATGTACACTTTTATCGGTAAAATGTACACTTTTATATCTAAAATTTGCACTTTTATCTGTAAAATGTATACATTCATCTGTAAAATGTACACATTCATCTGTAAAATTTACACTTTTATCTGTAAAATTTACCTTTTAATCTGTAATATTTACACTTTTATCTGTAAATTACACTTTTATCTGTAAATTTAACACTTACATGTACTTTTTAATAGGAAAGAAAACGAAGAGATTCTGGAAACATCATGAATGTGACAACTGATGGCGAACTAAACGATGTCCAACTTGATGATAGAAGTAATAGATTGTATTATCTACAAGTAATAACCAAATATGTATATCAACATACCTCGTGTTGACCGAACAAACCTTTTTACTGATATCATTAAATTAACTCCGTTTGATAATTAAAAGGTTTATGGGCAACAAATTAGTCAAAAACATACCCATCCACGTCCAAATTGCAATCTTAAAAGCAAACTAAAACTTTCAAACTGGCAAATAAAAATACACAAGGGAAGTGAGACCGGATGTTCCGGAAGGGTAAGTATCTCTTGTCTATTCGCCACGTATTTAATCAAAGCTTAGATAAAAGGAACATGGGTTTTTTGGACGTCAGATATAAAATCTACATATTTAAGAACGCTTTCTTTATATAAGACAATCTTAACTAAGTGGTTATAGATCAACATCTCCAATCAAACCAGCCTGAGATTGTAAGCTTTTTAGTGTTTAACATCCTACATTTTGCATGATTGTTTTTATTATAATTTAAGCCAAACCTAAATAGGAATTCTAACACCATATTTTAACAATGAGTATTATTCGCATATCACATGACATCCTATGGTATATGTTATACATCCCATAATTCCAACTTGGTAAGCCATTATACGTAACCACCTCCAAGTTCACGAGTTCATATCGTTCTGAAAACGATAGAGTACATGAAGCCATGATGATACAGATGATTTTTTAAACAAAATACCCTGAGGCTCTAGTTACACAATCACTCCCTAATAAATTGCAATTTGGCAAATTTGAAACCTACATAATTTTGGTTTATTGTTAAAATAATCAGGAATGTAAGGTGTCATTTTAAAGGCTTCGTTAAGCGTATTGGTTAAGTATAATTTAGTTTTGAGTTTGGATAAAAACAATTATTTGTATTTCCAAAAAAGCTTATCAAAATTTGCAGAATTTAAGTTATTAAAGAATGATTGTGAATCTGGGACAGGGGCTATACTTTCTTATTATTTAAACAAATTACATAGTATACCAGTTTTACTTTTACAGCACTAGACGGCCGTTTCGGAAAACAGTGCTTGGACCAAAATTATGAAACCAAAATTGTTTTTAAGATGTTCAAACAATTTCAAACATTTTCCGGGAAATTTATACAACAAAGCAAGCTGCTTACAAATCAATTGTTAACACCTAAGCTTATCCAGGCCGTCAAAAAGTTTTATATATTGTTTATAAGTATGACGTCTCTGTATCTAAAATTACCCTGGGGATAATAGACTTCCCACAGTCCCATGTTCCTTTCATTCTCAATTTTTATTACACACATAACGGTTGTAGCTAGCTAACAGGAAATAGACTTACCCTTCCGAAGTACCCACTCTCGCTCTCACTTCACTGGTGGAAAGAAGTTCGCGTATTTATTTCAATTTGTCAGTTTTAAAGTTTTACTTTGTTTTAGGATTGCAATTTGAATATGGATCGGTATGTTTGTTTTTGATTCTTAATAAAATTGTCAAATATAGACAGGGTTTTGCTTTACTAGATTTTAACAGGTTCAGCTGTAGCTATTTTATAATTTATACACGGAGAATTTCTATTTGAGTCCATACGAGTGAATGTGATACCAAATAATACTTACATATTGTAACCAATGGTTATGGTTAACTTTCTCTTCATCAGTTTCCGGAATATCGGCATTTTCAAGCGAAACTGTCAAATAATAAGATTCAATATCTCACGACCGCTAATCGTAATGTATAGGCAAACTACATCGATCTGTACGTAAGTTTGACATTTAATTTATAGGAAACATAAGCTAGCGTTAATTTCTTCAACATCATGGGAACCACTTATTTCAAGCACATACCCGTATGTAAACTATCAATAGTGGAGAGTTTAAGATAGCAAGGGAATTATTGCTATAGGTTAAGTTTGTGAATTCTATATATGTACTAACTGAGAATCCAATCACAATCCATTTATTGGGTGGACGCTGCTATATCAATATTCTTAATGATAGGTCAAGCGGACAGGTTAATGTTGTTTGCCTGTGCTATGGTTAATCCCTATTTATCTATTAGCACATGATGCTTTTCTCTTCAGATTTATAAGAATTGTTGTGTCAAATTTGATTATAATTTTTTCTTTTCAGACCGTCCAGCGAGCAATGCAAAAGGTGGTTATTTTGGTGGGGCAATATATACCAGGTGGGGAAGAAAAAACTGCAGTGATGAGTCGGAAACTATATATGAAGGTAAATATCTAAACAAACATACAGTCACGTCCAAATCACAATCACAACGCAAAGTAAAACTTTTAAAAACTTACAAATTAAGTTATAAATGCGAACACCAGGGAAGTGAGACCGGGTGCCCGGAAGGGTAAGCGTCTCCTGTCTAACTAGCTTAATCCACCATGTGTTAAAGTAAAATTGAGGAGAGGGATATCGGACATCAAATACATGCATATTCAGGGTAATACTGGATACAGAGACATCATACTGGTGAAAAATATTATGATAACGGTCTGATACATACGTGATTGTTAACCTTGATAAACATAGGCTTGCAATATTGCTAAGTCAACAATTTATTTGTAAGCAGCTTGCTTTAATTTTGTTGTATAAAGACCCAGTAGTGAGGTATAACGAATAGCAATAGTTTCTTTTGTGACTTTCATAACATCAAAATAATGGATAACAAGATAAGACCCGTGGATTGTATGTCTCACCGGAAACGTCATTTGGTTAAAATATTGGATGTAAATAATCACAGGTAAAATTGAAGACTTCACATCGTCTAGAGTAAAGACTTCAATTGTGAGGTTATGAATGTCGATTCATTAATCAAGGTCATTGTTGTTTCTATGAAAACTGTGCACAATATATAATTCACTGTCGCAAACACAATGCATCGCATAGTATGTGCAGCACTTCGATTAGCAGGTACCACTACGGAAGCCCATTTGGTAGAGGTGTTGCTTAGTATGTGAAAGGAGGTCCTGGGTTCGAACCCCGGCCGTGCCTTACAAAGGCTTGAGAATATGTAGTGACTTTTCTTTCGTCAATAATTCGGTATTTAGAAGTCACTTAGTCCTTCGACAGACACTTTAAAAACTAAACCCCATGTGACGGCAGACATGACAAGCTAAAGAACCCTCCAGGATATTGTCCTCAATATATGTGAAATATTTCTGACTTTAACGTAAACCCCATTCATTCAATCAATTGAATAGTAGGATATAAGGTGGTTAGAACCGATAATCTGTAGATATCGATCCCGGAAATTGTATTCCAAGAAACAGAAAATGCAATGATCTTTTATTGTTTGTGGTGTAGATTTCTTTGCTGATTTTTCTATTGCAAGATACATGGTGTTCGGTTGCAAAATGTGAAAAAATTCGTAATTTGAGACTTTTTTTATATATAGGAATAGTCGGAGGTTCATTCTTTTCACATTCAGGAGGAGCAGTTAACGCCTTATGTATGCCGAAATGTCCACTGTGGAATCGATATCAAGACGGAACACAAAACCATGCATCTGTTTTCGGAACAGAATATCAAGGACTCTCGGATTCGCTGTTTTCCCTTACCAACAGCCGGAAGTTGGCAAACGAAAACATGCCATGCGCTGTATGTCGCAGCAGCAGACGTCAAAGTGCCATTGTACTTCCGGCAAGAAATATTTGTTATCCAGGCTGGACCCTGGAATATCACGGGTACTTAATGGCAGGGCATCACGGACACAAGAGAGGCTCAATGTATATCTGTGTTGATGAAGCCCCGGAAGTAACCGAATATGGCTACAAAAATGATGAAGGGAATTATTTCTATATGGTAGAAAGTCGATGTGGGTCACTTCCATGTCCGGAGTATATCGAGGGTAGGGAGATTACGTGTGCAGTGTGTACAAAATAATTTGATGAGAATACAATTGAAACATGATATTTTTTATATAATATTTCATCATTGCGCCTTTAGCCCGAGCGTTCAGTTTTCTTGTTCATAATTTCAATGGCTGTTGCCAAGTACACGTTTTTTAGTTGCAATATTGTTGAAAAAATTGTAAAGCGTCAAGTATATTTAATGCAATGTCAATAATTTGGTTGTTTTAACAATATTTCAGTCTGGAAAGGTACAAGTCCATGCTATGTAGATGAAAATCTTCAATCAAACTTTGGTTAAGTAGTCACTGCTTATATGAACAATGAACATCTCACCTATATGTAATTTTTAATGAAGTGGAGTTGAGTAATGGTATTTAACACCAAAGTAAAATAAAACTATGGTATATATCGAGACGGTCAGTCCTGAGTTGTGGAGGAAAACGTAGTGCCCAGAAAAACCACCGAACTTCGGCAATCTAACTGACAAATTCTGGCACACTAGGATATGCTTCAGTAGGGTTTATTCCTTGGTGGTGAGAAACAAAGTGATTGATCCATCAACCTATCATATATTTTGTCAGTTTGTAATAAGAGATTGGTATTTTTATGTTTAAGGTCAAGGTTACCGTTATTACTTGTATGTACGAAACATTAACGGTTGGTCAAATCATGAAATAAGTTTTATGGTTATGTATATTTTCTGGATAATATATACAAGTCGGGTTGTTGGTCTCGGGAGTTGCATTGTTAGATCCTCTAGATACTTCAACACCAACAACACTGAACTAAGTTTTATTATTAGATTCCTCGTATTTTCTTAGCTAAATTTGGTTAAATATATATTTGGTCGTTTGGATATTTTGTCAACCTTTTGAAAAACATTTGTGTAAGCAATACTGATGATGAATGGCATCGCTTGGCTGTCTAGTGCTGTAAAATTAAAACTGGTATTATATGTTATTGTTAAAATGGGGAGTTTTTTAAACAATCGTTTCGATGTGTTGGTCTATTCTTGTCTTGTTTGTATGTTGCTCTTTCCTTTGTTGTTTCGTGTTCTTTGTTTGCATAGGTTATAGCAAATTTTTAGCTGAAGATTGTTTTTCTTTTGTTTGTAATGAATTTGAAAAAAAAACCAACAATCATGAAAATCCTCAACATCCTGACTGGATTGCCATGGCGTAGGAGGAGCAGTTGTGTCCAATCGTAACAGCATTGTACAAATCTGAATGTATTATTCAATAAGGACTTTGATTGTACACCTGGCCAGTGTAGCTAGCGATATACGAGGCGCCTACCGTTCCGGGGCACCCGACCTCACTTCCCTGGTGAAAGTTCGCGTGTTTAACCCAAATTGTCAGTTTCAAATTCTTTACTTTGCGTTTGGATTATGATTAGGACATGGGCTAGTATGTTTGCCTTTGAATATTGCAAATATTTACTGAAAATTGTTTTCTTTTGTTTGGAATAAAGTAGAAGAAAACACATTGTCAGCATTCCGACTTGATTATAATGACAGTAAAGGAGTTGTGTCTAATCGTTTCAGCTTTGTACTATTCTGAACGTATTATTTAATGAGGATTTTGATTATAGACATTACGAGTGTAGCTAGCTAAACAGGAGACGCTTACCATTCCGGATTGATATGTTGTTTTTTTTAAATTAATTGTATTTCTATTTTCTGTCAGTGAATCAAATTATTGTTCAGTCAGGCGGATCCCATCAAGCATCTAATATCGTTACAATAGATTTTGATCCTTTCGATTTATTTTTTACCCTCCCCTTATTTTCCGAAACACATATGTTAAAAATTTCACACAATTATTCTTTCGATATTATAATTAAAACTAAACTACAAATTAAATTTATAAATTAAATCATTTTATATTTTTCGTTGACTTCATTTTTTTGAATTTATATAATATTTTATATACACAATAAATTTTGAACATTATTTTACAAATTCAGCATATACATGCATTTGTTTCTTATTCCCAATATTTGAACATGTCTTTTTCTCTCCATTCCTGGTAGGTATTTTAACGTTGACTTGGTATTACATCTTTCAGAGAGTAAAACCCCCACTTTCTGTCGGAGGAGAATCTTGATGGTTTAATCCAACCAAATCCTAAATCTCCCATTACCAACTTCTGATGAATTTCTTTTCCTGCAATAAAAAACATACATTTTTACTATAATTCCATTACAAAACATGTACTAATACGCGAATTTGTTACCACGTCAGTTGTATGTACAGTATTTTTAAAATATATGATCTGTCTACTCTATCTTATTATTATTATTATTTATTTATTTATTTATTTATTTCATAAATTTGGCACTGCCAAGGAATTGTTTTAGTTGTTCTTGGTTTCATATAGAACATTTAATTAAGAGCGTGAATTCATCCAATATACCTGTGTATCATGTAAGCTGTTTAAATACATTTCAATGTATAAACACTGTACCTTTTGTTTTATCTAAGAATGAACCAAGGCTTATTTCATTACGTTGATCTGCCACAACACATCTACCATTTACAGAGTTATCGCACTGCAAGTTCTTTATGCCTAGAAATAAGATTTAATCCAGATTATACAATAGGAAAACAGCACATTGTACATCAAACACATATTCCTGGTAATAGGCAACAAAACAAAGAATAGACATACTTGGCGAAGGACAATACCGCCAATAAAAAACGTGTACTAGCCAATAGGCAATACAACGAAAAATAAAAAACAAACAACTTAAGGAATTTTGTTAGGAGTTTTACAAAAGAAAAATGAAAACCTATGTACTTGGCAATATGCGATACAACCACAATAATTAAAAAACAACCCCTAATGGTAGAAGGAAAAAAAATTACAGATGATATTGTCATATACCATTTTTGAATGTATTTTATATAAAAGCATTTGTTTTTTCCACACTATACACCGCTATCCCTCATTCTAAATTGGAAGAACGTCTTAAAAATTATTCATTTGTCATTCTTTTACAAACACGGTAAGCCAAGATAAAAATATCTGATGCTGATTCTGGTTATTTTGTCAAGCATCATACGGATTCCAAAAAATATACTGAAGACACCATCAACAAAATGTTGGAGTTTTTGATAGATAACATATTTGTTGTGTTTGGTAGTATACTTTTTCAGCAAACAATCGGTATACCAATTGGTACTGTGCACCATTGCTTGCTGATTTGTTTCTTTATTCTTATGAAGTAAAATTTATGCAAAACCTTGTTAAATCTGGAGAGAAGACTGTCGCCAAATCATTTAACTCAACATACATATAGATGACGTTCTGTCTCTTAACAATCCTTAATTTGGAGACTATGTAAATGTCATCTATCCTAATAAGCTTGAAATAAAAGATACGACTGATTCCTCAAGTTTTGCTTCATATTTAGACTTATACCTGAATTATGACGCCCACACGAAAGGCAACATTTGAAGCTTTATGACAAACGTGATGACTTTAATTTTTCTATTGTCAACTTTCCTTTTTTTTTGCAGTAATATACCTGCTTCTCCTGCTTATGGTGTATTTGTTTCTCAATTAATACACTGTTTTAGAGCTTGTTCCCACTACGGGGACTTTGTACAACGAAACGGGCTGCTTGCTAATAAATTGTTGACTCAGGGATATTGCAAGCCTAGGCTTATCAAGGCCCTCAAAAAGTTGTATGACTGCCATTGCAGTATTGTTGATAATTTGATGGCTCTGTGTCCAGGATTGCCCTGGATATATTGACGTCCCATAATTCCATGTTCCTTTTACACAATTTAGATTACACTAGTGGTGGGTGCATCTAGCTAAACAGGAGATGCTTATCCTTCCGGAGCACCCGGCCTCACTGCAAGTTTTTACTTTGCATCTGGATTGTGATTTAAACATGAGTTAGTATGTTTGTTTTTGTTAATGATTGGATTAAAAAATGGTATATGATAGTATTAAAATGAAAAAAATATCAATAAACAACAATATATTATTGAGCAATTTAACTTACTGGACGAGGTCAAGATTAATCAAAACTATCCTCTGATTAAGCGAGCGAAAGCATGTATATAATTTTCATATATTGAGTAAACCTGTCAAAAGTTTAACATTTAATTAACGAATTAGTGCTGAATCGGCAGCTCATCTCGACCGCTCGTTAGGCTATATCTTGGAAAATTTTAAACAATTACTGTTTAACTATATGCAGTTTTTTCGGTCACTTGTTATCCATATCTCAGTCAATCGACAGCCGAGCCTCGACTTATTTTCATTAGCACAGTGTTTAACTTTTGACCGGTCCGTACTGTACCTGCGCCTTCGATTCCAAGCTACATTTGGGTTTTTGAAATGCGGGTACTTACATGCAGTGAAATCTGTCTTTACTCCAAAGTATTCTTTTCATAGTGTGTTGGTTCTACACTCTTGCCCATCAAAAATCCATCAAAATTTAGATATGCTGTTCATAAAGTCAAGTTTCTAAAATAAATAAATAAATAAAAAATAAAATAAATAAATAAATTACTTGAATGAATTCATTAATACTTACTGGTTACTATACGTTAAATAGAGTCTACATTTAATTGTTAGATAAGTACTGTCAGAGCCAGTCTGTTTGTGACAGTGAAGTTACGCCTTTTCCTTAGAAAATCAAATAAGTCTGAATAAAAATTGATAATATTCACTTACTTGTACATAGTATCTGTATGCGCATCCGTTATCAGCGTTGAACATTTCTGCACAGAGGAAAATGCTGGCGGTATGGGGATTAAACATGTTGAAAAATCAGGCTAATGACAGATCCTGTTGCATATGACTAAAAACGTCACCAAGGATATCACTTCCGATGTTATCATCGTCATTTTCACCATGTAAAATCCCCGTAGTGCCAACATTTTCCATTCTACAGAATTACTTTATGACAATTGCGGATGCGCAAACAGATTTCCTGTTACGACTAGCTACATGAGTGAATATTATGAACATTTGATTTTCTATGGAAAAAGCGTAACTGCACTGTCACAAACAGACCGGCTCTGATATTAGTTAAAAAGAAACATAAAAAGTTTGTAAAATATGTTAAAGTTTTAATAAATCTTTTTGATAATTACACCTCTATTATATTATGATAACTTACCTTGCTTTCTTCCTTGTTTATTTTATAACTGTACTCTATGCTGTTACTTCCCATCAAATCACTTATAATTCTGTCAAATTTATCCGACATTTTCCTGATGTGGTAGTACATCTCT
This sequence comes from Anadara kagoshimensis, assembly GCA_021292105.1. Taxonomy (NCBI): domain Eukaryota; kingdom Metazoa; phylum Mollusca; class Bivalvia; order Arcoida; family Arcidae; genus Anadara; species Anadara kagoshimensis. Next base: position 58,268,082 of record CM037861.1, read on the forward strand.
AATTCGCTAAACATAGAAAAAATAGATCTGATCATAATTTAACTTTAGAGAACTTACGAGTCATTTTCTGTCAGGACCAAACTATGAAAATGAACATCAAAGTCTTAAATAAAAACATAACATGGAACATCTCTTTATAAATGTATATTCTATACACAAATTTGTGATAATCCCCAAATTGACTGAAAAGTAAATGGGTATTTTGCATTTGGTTACAATTGAAATGAGATTTTTTCAATGGCAGTGTCTCGGTTGGGGCATTTCATTTTGTTTTTAAGTATAACGTTTAATGTAACATTATCATAATCTGAAACATATAGCCAAATCGTCTGATAAAATAATATAGATTTTGTAAAGATCGACCTATATTGTATGATATTGGCGTTTATCTTTTACAGTTTTTCATTCTTTCTTTATCTTTGACTTACCTCTTTTGGGGTATACATTTGACTTCATGAATCTTAATCAGTTGTGCCATGGCTTTGGTTAGTTTGACCCTCAGTGCGTCCTCTATTGTCCACATGATTTTCTTGTGTACCTTTTGCAATATAAACCAAACAATGTCATATTCGCACATCAACCTTTTATTATGGTCTATACAAAGTAACTTATAATGTGTACTTTGGCATTAACCAATGTAACAAGAACATAAAACAACAAAGGTTAAAAACAGGGAAGATATACACATACATTTGTCATTGAAAACACTAAATATAATATGTGAGGTCGTGGTTCGAACCCCGACCGGGGTGTGGCCAAGACTTTATATAGTAGTGACCGTTATTTCCCAAAATTCTCTGAATTTTGAAATGAAAGTCACAAGGTCCTTCAGAAGAGACATAAAAACCGAAGGCCACGTGTCACGGCATACGTGGCACGTTAAAAGCCTCCCTGCACATAAGTGAAATATTCGTGACAAACTGGATGAAAAATCCTATTCCGATTGTATAAATTCAAACCAAACCGGATACCAATTCATGTCCAAATCACAATTCCAATGGAAAGTAAAACTTTGAAACTGGCAAATAAAGTTAAACATTTTAACTTCCATCAGTGAGATCGGATGTTTTGGGAGGGTAAGCATCTCAATTCTTAGGTTAATTTATAGCAATCAAAATTATTTTCATCCGGTATATATGTTTTTTTTTTTACCTTTTTCATTTCAACTTCCAAATCAGCTTTCTTTTCCATAGTAACATAATGGCGTTTTAGAGCATCAAATCCCATGATCCTAAACGCTTTTTTGTAAGCATTTAATCTGATATCCGTTTTGTACATCACATTCAGTTTGATATCATCTTGTTTTGTGAGAACAGTATCCACTTTACCATGGTAACGTTTTCTAATTGACCTCTGTCGGCTATGTACTCTTTCTTTTAAGGAGTAAAAAGTCTGAAAAATACAAAAAAGCTTTTGTACCAAGTATATCATGACTACAGTTATATTATTTTGATAGATCACCTCCATAGAAAGATCGAATGTCTACCACTAGCGGTCTATCACTAGTACTTCATACATATCTGAATGGGGTATTTCTTTTCTAAATACATGTATGCGGTTTTCTTGAATTCTTGGATAGATTTCCACAAAAAATTAGCAAGGCGAAAAAATAAATATAACAAATATACAGCTGTCATCAAGTAGTTAGTACCCTTTACATTAACAAGTTTTACACCTCTCTCTCTCTCTCTCATTTTATCAGCAACAAAATCAGTTTGGACAGCTATGTAAAGGTTTAGTAAATTATTTGAATCTTTGTATGAAACAAAGAGATAAAAATGTTACTGGTTATATATTTACAAAATATGAAGAATTTGCTACAGTTAAACCCTGGTAAAGGGATTTGGATTGGACCCTTTCTCTTCATTTATATTTAATCGGTAACAGATTTATTTTTAATTGAATTTATTTTAATTTTTTGCCTTTATTTGCGTTTTTATTTTATTTTATTTTTAAACTCTGTGTCCAGCCGATTTTATTCAGTACACTTTACCTTTCTATCCCTCTCCATTCTGTCTATATATTCTGTGTGTTTTTGTATCATTCCTCTAAGATTTACAATGAGATCATGAATGTATTCTCTAGATTCGTTGTCTAAACTGAAAAAAATGAAACAACTATAGCAAAAGACAGACCAATACCAACAAAATAACCATATCGGAGATAGAAAAATATGAAAGTAGTGACTTCAACATGTTTAAGTATGTTTAAGTCGACAATGAATGTCTTATGGAAACATGTTGACATTAAGTTTGACCCTAGTTGTTTCAAACTAGGACCGGGAGTGACATAAAATGCCGTGACTCAAATAAAAACGAATCATCGCGGTAAACACTTTGAAACCGACATCGGAAGTGAAACACGGGTACTTCAACCTGGGAAGTGAGACCGGGTGTTACGGAAGAGTAAGAGCCTCTTGTAAAAAGTGGACGAGAGGAGCTATTTAACACTTAATGAGACCGCTGATTCTTTAACCCTGGCTTAGGACCGGTGGTACATAGAATAAATATATCGAAAGTTTTAGGTGCTTTTCTAATGTTCTATGTGTACCAATGATTTTACAATACGAGATTCTCAGATTTCAGTAAATAATAATAAAGAAATTAAAATTGGGGTGGTATAAAACAAAAACAAGCAATTTAATGATAAATTACGGAGATTGCATAGATTGGAATCATCACCCCATCCAAACTCCATGGCACCCGGGCTCCTGTTAATAAACTTCTCAACACTTACACTCTGGTATTCATATATTCTTCTGCATCTTTAACGTCAATTTTTATGACTGATGCATCTGGATCATGTGTCAAATACTCCGAGCGTACAGCAAAGATAGTATCTCTCAACAGGTTCAAACAGTGTACGATGTATGGATGAACTGAAACAAATAAAATAAGTAAATTCAGTGACTAAGAATACACCGGGAGTAAGCTCTATTTTATGAACTCCGCAGCAATTATGTTCAAAAGGCCATAGCTCACAACGTACCCACGGGTTTATTATACACATATCTTTTCAATGTTGATGCTTTCCGAGTTTCGTAAAATAGTGCTTCATAGTTTTTAGAATTACTTCGGACAAAAGGTGTCTGGGATCGTTCGAATTTAACACTCGAATTAAAAACGATACATGTATAAAATTTGTTGTTTAATAGTTGTGTCATATATCCCTTTTTTTAATTTGAATGTATTGTATGCTAAAACTGGTATATGATATTTGGTTTTAATAGGATACAAAATTTTAGTTACCATACTTTTTATTTGAATCGAGACATCGCTTTCTGTTACCTACGTTATAGATATGTATCATGAACTATTCAATCAGTTAATGGAATTAAAAAATCTCGATATTCTAAATGACTAAATAATGAATTATTTAAAAAGTTGCTAATCTTGAATTTTGGTAAAAAAATAATGAAAATTAGTATTTTCTATATTTTTTTTATTTCAGAAAGATTAAATCATTAGCACATCACAACTTGAATAATTTACTTAAAAGACTAAATATCAATGAATTGATATTTGGTTAATTTGACACATTTGATCTGGGGAGGATCCGTCATCTCATTGTCTCAGTTGAAGGTTCTTCCAAATGGATTATTTCAGGCATTGACCCAGCTGGTTTCTTTATTTATTGGTCTGGGAAGATCAGTTGGTAGAACGCTCGCCTATAGTTGCGAAGGTCCCGAGTTCGATCCCCAGTCCGACTTTGTATATTTTCCTTTTATGTTACAATCGTAATGACTAATCTCGAGTTTGATCGGAACAAAAAGGAGGGAGATAATTTATAAATGAATAACAGGAAAAAGTTAACGATTCAAAGATTCATTTTCCAAAAACTTTTTTTATTTTGTCATAAAATCAAACATAAACATACAATTCTATGTTCAAGTGAACAAAACAAAATCAAGCAAAACAAAAAACTTTGAAAATGTAGGAAATTTAGTTAAACAAATTAATTTAGCCTCAAATTAAATACGAAAATCATGTTCATGGGCACTAAATGAAACACAACCACCATTCAAAATTGACGGGGATCGCCGGCATTACCAAGATTGCAAAAGCACAAAATTTACCTTTATTTGGCTGCTTGTAAATTTCGACAAGTTTTTTAGTTATGACAGTTGCCGCTACTTTAATGTTTGTTCCCTCATCACCTCCTTTCATCAACTGAAAACGAAGTGTTCTTGTACCGCCAAGGAATGATTCTAAGCTGAAAATAAAGACGTATAAATAATTATATCACTGATGAGAGAGAGAGAGAGAGAGGAGAGAGAGAGAGAGAGAGAGAGAGAGAGGGTATAAGCATCATCAAATATCTTGCTACTTTGACTTGTCTTTGTGTGAAACGTGTTTCGATACCTTTTTGAAGATCAAAATCGTTACGACTGACAAATCAAAAATCTTTTTACTTACTATCCAAACTGCTGGTCCAAATAGCTAATATTTGGAACCACCAAATACTCCATACTTCTTGTTTAGTTTCACAAATTTCTGTGATATCGCACAATCAGAAAGCAAAAAGCGTCTACTCTCAACGAAAAAATGTGCGAAACTGGCCCTTGGCAGCATCCGTAGCCAAGTGACGTCATAAAGCCAAAAATTGACCAATCGCGACGCGCTCAATTGCATCTCACAATTCATTGTGCAATCAGGATCTTTTGAACGATTTTTTTCGCCGTCAAAGTCCTAACAATACTAAGAACTCTTGTATGTTGGCTTATTCTGACATCGACCTCTTGACAAAAGTTTAAGTAAATCTTTTAAAGGGCATTACTACTGCAATTTGGATTCTTATTCACTCCGTTATACGGAATTTAATCTGGCGATCAAACTAAATTATGGATTACCCGGAATTTTAAAAATTACTTTCAGAACAAAACAGATAAATAAGAACACAGGGGACTGGAATACAAAAAGCCTTAAAGTAAATGACCGAGTTGGATTTACCTGTACGACGAACGCATTGCGATTCTCTACGTTGTAATTAAGATCTACTTAGGATCAGTTACAAAGCCACACTAACAATAAAGAAGTATGGCTGCTTTGATGGAATTTTATCCTAAATGGACCATTTTGGTTTTTGAAAAATAAAAGTTTAAATACCCTTGCACTTAAATGGAAAAACCAGCAGTATTATATGTGAATTTTCAGATTTTGGTTCACACAACGATCTATTTTACAGGCATTTTTCTTAGTAAGCCCATCTTTGTGCTCTATTATACTAAATAAAAAATGAGGGGTTTTTCCCGTCTTTATAATTATTTTCAAAATGTTCTCCTAGGAAAACTAACTTTAACGTTTTTGTTTCTGAAAATATTTTCAAAACGCAATCTTTGCGAGTTTTCAAAAAATTAGTCCTCTTAGGAGAAAATGTTCATTTAAAAAAAGAAAATTAATACTGAGCACTGCACATAAAAACTGGTGTATATTTTAACACCATAGCCACTAACTGCTATTGTTAGCTCAGTGCATAGCTTTGTAACCTGTACGGCATGAATACTGGTTCAAATCCCATATTCGGATATCTTTGATATCATCGTAAGTTTACAGTTACTCATAGACCTGGTCTTAATTACTCAGGTGTTTAAAAATACATCGTTACGTCATTCATCCGTTCAAGCACGGGGGGGGGGGGGGGGGGGGGGGGGCAATGTAAAACAGAGCCTATCAAACCCGTTTTTACGTTGGTCGACACCGTTGTAAGCAGTTCTGCTTCTGTGATGCTTCTTTATTAATTTTCTCTGGATGGTACTGTTTGTTGCGGATGGTCGTATCCTATATAGCAGCTCGGATTGATTTGATTGGGTGATTTGGCCAGAATTTGCTAAGATTGGATTTAAAAGAATTACAGATCGGGGGGGGGGGGGGGGGATTTACAACAGACTTAGGTACTGTGTTCCATTTGTCTAGGACTCTACAGCTGAATACTCACTGCGAAGTTTAGTTCTGACACCTTTTTAAAGAAGTTTCATGTTATTTCTTCTTGTTCTGGGTGACTGGTAATTTGCAGTCGCTAGGTTAAAATATTTGCTGACATCTACTTCATCAACTTATGTCAGGAATCTATATACTTGGATCATATCGGCTCTTATTGAATACTTCGTCTATATTCATATGTTGGAAGTCACCGTTGACTATAGGTTAAGCCTTTTAATGATGGCATCATTCTCGTTGAACGCCGTTGGAAATTTTCTATTTATATTTGATCTTTTTTTTTTTAGATATGGGGCCCATACTGTAATGGCACATTCTATGTGTGGCCATACCTCTTTGCAGTGGGGTGAGGTAATGGTGTTTTACGCCCCTGTCAAGATTTTATCTCTTCTATAGAGGCGATCAGTTCATACATGGTGGAGAAAACCAGAGTTCACACGGAGCTGCCCCGAATGGTATTCCAACCTTGGCGTTTGATTCGTAAGCGCGCGCGTTATATCACTCGGCAACCGAGGCCCCGTGACAATGATCTTATTGTAATTAATAATTATTAATATTTCAAACACCCAATTTTATTTGTACTGGAGAGAGATTACAACTTAAAGAATGCTAGCACACTTATCTACAATGTCGCAGTTTAGCAACGCAAATTACTCAGTCGGATATACTGGTAGTGCTACAAGGAATAAATATAGCTGAAGGTGGAACTCCTTAATCACACGGGTCGACCGGGCTCGAACCCATTGCTTGACACTTTATTACTGAGACCTTATATCATATATGTCTAATGCATCATTTTTTTCATCCAACTCACACTGCCGCAGTCAAAAAATCCACTCTCGAAATTATTATTAATAATAATATCTACGACATACGACAGTATTATTATTAGCCAACACGCCTGGACAGAACTCGTTCATATTAGAAAGAACTGACTGTATTAATTTCATACAGACTTATAATGAAAACTGTTGTTCCAGATATGTAATATCAGGTAAGATAGAACTGCGACCTTTAACGTGAAAATGTGTTTTCAACCCTACTCATGTTACCTTGACTCTGACCGTAGTTAATTGAGAGAGAGAGAGAGAGAGAGAGAGAGAGAGAGAGAGAGAGAGAGAGAGATTATGAAGTATCTAGCTATGTTCTGATTTTCTAATGTTCAAACGTGCTTCAATACCTCGTTGAAGAAATCGCTACGACTGACAAACCAAAAATTCTTTTTACTTACTATCCAAACTGTTGGTTCAAATAGCTAATATTTGGAACCACCAAACAATCCATAATTCTTGTTTAGTTCACAATTTTCTGTGATATCACACAACCAGAAAGCAAAACACGTCTACCACTAGAAATTTTGCGAAACTGACCCTTGACAGCATCTGTAGTCAAGTGACGTCATAAAGCAAAAAATGACCAATCGGGATGCGCTCAATTACTTCCCACCATTCATTGCGTTAACATGGTCTTTGTAATGTTTATATTACAGCAAAAGCTTTGTAAAGGCTCTTACTTTAATTTATTTCTTAGAAAATGTATTGATATTGCTATTTGGATTCTAATTCACACTACCATACGGAATGTTACGTGATACAACGATTAAGCTAAAATAAATTACCCGGAAATGCTATAATTTTTATGAAAGTCTCGGTATAAGTGAAATATTGATTTGGATTTTAGTCCTATCAATTAATCCATCAGTCACTTAATCAATCAATCAATCAATCAATCAATCAATCAATCAATCATGGTTTTGAGATGTTTCTCAACCATATCAGATTACGTAATACCGGTATCAAGTCTCAAAATACACTTTACAGTCCTTATGCAGCCAAAGGAACCTGCTACATGCATGAACACAATTTTATTTTCTTAAGTAAACTATGAAGGATGTTTCGCATTTCATATCCATATTACGAGTTATAATCCGCTTAGAGAAAAATTCATTTCCGAATGATAATATAATTGAAGAAAGTTGTCATCATATTTTTCTTTTCATTTCCGCAATTTAACTGAAGCATCACTTGCAGAAATTATTGATAACCGTGATAAATCCGTTTTACACATTATTTTCACGCTATAGTATATTTGCCAATGATCCACACATTAGTTGTTTGACCGGATACATTGTGTTTTTTCATAAGCGGCAGACACTATAACAGTTAAAAAGGAAAGCTTATCCTTTAGAATTGTATTTTATTTTCATGATGATTCTTGCCCGGCTTTCCTATAGCTATTTCGTATCATTTTATTAAAATATCAAAAGCCGGGTTAACCTGATATAGCTTATTATGAAACTAGTAAAGGCAAAAACATTGACCTGTCCGCTTGACCTTTAATTAGGAATAGTTATATTCGTAATCCATGCATAACCAGCACATTGGCAGTTTTAGGATTAGAGTTAAAACATTAACAATATATGACACCATAAAATTATTTTGGAATGAAGTCCTGGAAATCGTCCCCAACTAACTCAATATGAAGTCCTGGAAATCGTCCCCAACTAACTCCGTATGAAGTCCTGAAAATCGTCCCTAACTAACTCCATATGACTTGTGTCATATACTATTATTTAAATTTAATCATAAAATACATTTTAAAAAATGGCATATGGCACTAATAGTGACATTTTGTCCGACGTATTTCTCGAAAACCATTTAACAGATCTTTATGAAACTTCAAAGGAACAATCTTTAGTTAGAGTAGATTTGCTAATGGCTATTCGTAATATGATCGTGTAGCTAGGACACTCTGGAAGAAAACAGAACCGTGTTTTATATAGCATATAAGAAAACCAGTGCTTCAAATAATAGTTTTTGCTGAAAACAATGTAACTGACAGGGAGTTACTTAACCATTAACTGTCTAGAAATGGCGTTCACAGTGCTATAACTGAATAACGCGCGATATCGCGTTATGATTAGTTTCTTTGCACGGCTGTGGAAGTTAAAAAACTATTAACGCCATTTCTAGACAGTTCAATGGTTATATTGCATTTCGCATTTTTGCAAATCTTATTTTTATTTTTAAAACAACACTATCGTGTACGACTTGCAATTCCAATTGCTGGAACAGCCAATTAATGACGTCACGAGTATAGGCGTAACGAGAGATGAGCGACATCACACTATCAAATTTAATTATAGTCTATAACTTCATTTGGTCTCAAACAGAGTCAAATACAATCAAACATCATAAAAATAATTTATGGACTGACAGTGTTATATTTGTTCACAAACGTAAAGGTCCATTTTCAAATCACAATCCCAAAAGGAAAATATTATCTTTTTAAAACAAGCAAATTATGTTAAAACACATGAGCTTCACCGGTAAGTGAGGCTGTGTCCGGAAGGGTAAGCGCCTCCTGTCTAGCTAGCTACACCCGTCACGTATTAAACTACGTTGGACAATCCGATGAGTATAGCAATCCAAACGTGCAGCACTATTATCATTTTTATTGGATTTGGCTTTTGACAGTAAAAATTATTGAAAGCGTAAACATAACTAACAAACATACCAATCCATATTTAAACCCCAACCCACCTTCGAAAAAAAGGATAATCAGGTTAAAAACGTGAACTTACACCAGAGAAGTAAAGCCAGGCATTGCAGAAGGACAAGTACCTCTGTTTAGCTAGCCACATGTTTAACTTAAATTGAGAATGAAAGGAACGTGGAACTATGGACGTCAAATATATCCAGGACAATCCAGCCACTGAGACATCAAACTTATCAATAATATTGTGATGACAGCCATTAAACTTTTGAGCCATCCAACCCCCACCCCACCCCCGATTAGTCAGGCTTGCAATTTATCTGGGTCAACAATGATGCATTAAATTTATAACAAATCCATCAAGTTTCCGTCTAGAGTCGGGAAATTTATAATCGTTGGTCTCGGAATGAGTTTTTCTTGTCTTTATTTTCTCCTTTCAATTTTCAATTGCACCGGGTACATGTGTTTTATATTTCATTTTGAATCTTTTAATAAT
>CM037861.1:58879008-59067065 GCA_021292105.1 Anadara kagoshimensis
TATATAGTTACAGAATGATCCATATCAAATTTGTTTTAATCTATTATCTTTTGAGATATGATCAGTATTTGTATAAAACTGCATTTTTTACAAATTATTTATTTTTATTTTACTAAATACAAAGGAAGTATACAGTTTCACAAACTTTGACCATTAAAATTTTATTTCTGTGCTATTATGTCATCAAAGAAATGCATGTATAAAATTGGAAAATTTAACTAGAATTTTCTATAGGCAACTTATCATCCTCCTCCTCTTGGTTCTGGCATGATAATCATCTTGAAGCATTACACTACAAATATAGTAGCAATCACAGTTGGGTAGACATGGCTGAGTGGTTATGTCATTGGCTTCCGAAGTCAAGAATTGTAGGTTCAAACCTCACTCAGGACTTGGAACATTTTTCAGATGATTTTCATCTCCTGTCCATACTAGAGCCAAAAAAAGCTCATTACCAGAATATTCTTTCTCATGAGACTCAAAACTGAGGTCCCGTGTCTCAGTGCACACTAAAGACACCTCTGTAGAGTTCTAAAATGAGTAGGCCACCTGTGGCCGCTACAGAGGACGCTTACAACTAGAAGTGAATGAAACAGTCTGAGCAATAAGATAAGATAAGTCAGAATACACTGTACAAGATCTTGATATAATGTCATCATTGGTAAGTATAATTATAATGTCATCATTGATAAGTATAATTATAATGTCATCATTGATAAGTATAATTATACTAAGTATGGTGCAATTACTTACAGGTAATGAGTCAAGTAGATTGCATGGTGTGAAATTATGCTGGAATCGTGAGGTTATTGAAAAGCATGAAATGCAGCAACAAAAAATGACATGCTGAATAACATATAAGTATAGACCCATTCCAAATCAGCCAAATTTAAGATGTTTAGAAAGAACATTGCTGGCATGTCAAATGTCCTGACAGGATTTTGTTGTTTTGTCACTTAAATCATTCCAAAACCACTAACTAAAGATATGAGTACTCCAAATTCAAACTTGACCTGTATATTTATCAATATATATAAGCATTCTATACATCACTCAAATTGGTGTGCAGATAACAAAATAATAACTAGAACACAGGTCTGAAAAAGAAACCTCTGATGATCAAGCTAGAGTCTTTATAGCTTACCGGTACATTGTATACCATATAGCTAAGTACATCTCCACTGTGCCTGTTTGTATTCAAACATTCTATATATTTTTCAACTAAATTTTATGATTAAATTTCCATTAAAGATTTTTTTATATACAATACTTGAAATGATGCATCTAAAATATATTTGTATCAAATTTCTCAAACAAATTTCTTTGTTATCAATATAACACTATTATTTTAAATTTTGAGGAAAACAAATGAAATTCTTACCTACCACTCCGAGTGACAAAATTTCCACATCTAACTAAGTATCACCTGGTATTTAAATAAGCTAGGACATCAATATATAATCAGAGAATATAACAAAAGAATTTATCACAAAAACCTGTGTTATTTTTTAATTTACTAAAATAAAATACCAAATAAAAACAAATGATCAGATATCAATATTTATATAATTTTAGGCCAGGTATGACTGAAAAAGTACAAATCTAGTTTTCAAATACTTGAAATTCAGTTGGGTTTTTGCTATAGAAGATTAACCCAGTGTAACAATATTTATTTAAAGTCAATTACAGAATGTGACAATAAGCAAAGAAAAAGTGTATTTCTATTATTTATCTAGCTAAGATTAACCTTCAATGTTTATTTTCAATCTGTTATAAAAGGCTGGTATACAGAACTCGCTGTCACCATTATCTATTTTAATGAACATTTTGCACCTTGGAATCAAACCATTTTAGGCAAACAACACTGACCTGTCCGCTTGACCTCACATTAGGAATATTACCAAAATATAGGATGATCAATAGTGTTAAGATTCATAGTTGATACATAAACAATGCATGTGTCACATGAGGTACTTGAAAAAAACCACATGTGTTCCTTATACATAAATGTACTGATCAATAATTAATATTAAAATCAAAAGGTCAAAGAGACAGGTCAATGTTGTATGCCTACAATGTCATTATTTTTAAACAATAAATGGAAAATCATTTTTAAAATGCTTTGTTATCAACATATTTTACTTAAATCTGTGTATCCATCCAGTAAAAATCTCATTACCAACATTGTATTGATCGTTTGCTGTGGATAGTTTATAATTTAAACACCAGATGTCACTCTTATGCACCTAAAAATCCAACTACCCATGGCACATGATAATTTCTAAAATATTACTAGACCACAATTTTACACTGGATTTCACAAATGTACCTTGTGATCAATACTTAACCCTTGTGCTGAGTGTTTTCAAAAACGTTTATGTCGCAAATTCTCCCAATATTTTCCTTTCTACAGGAAAACATTAACTATGGTATGATTCCATATAGAGTGGAAAAAATCACTCCGAACAAGCTTTAGAAAGTATCAAGTTGAACACTGGCAAAATCTCATTATCCCTTAACTCATTTAGCTTAAACTTTGTAAATTTGAAATCATAACAATTTTGCTAATTTTTAAGATCTTTGAGATTTTAAGGTGTTATTTTGAAGATCACTTCAAGCTTCAAATACCTGTATTAATACTTTACAAAATTGTTCATTTGTAGTAACAAAAACATGGGGAACAATATAACCATATAACTCTTGATGGTCATATCAATTCCAATGCTTAATATAAATGGAGAGAGCAAAAGAGAGAGAGAGAGAGAGAGAGAGAGAGAGAGAGGATATATGGATGGGAAAGACATATAAAAAAATTGACTGGAAATGAATAGTGGAATATGATTATTTGCTTTTCCAGAAAAAAAAACCAGAATATTTTCTGTAAGTTTAAAATTTAAATCCAAATAGATATATTAAAATATCCAATTAATAATTAATTTACTCACACTTAACGAACTCCTGTACAAGGACATACACTTTATAACTGACAAAATCTGGATGATAGTGTTGCTATAATTCTATAGATGATTAAAGTTGATTATCTTTAAGCCAAATTCAAAATTTGAATGAATGAAGTTTTAACCATGCAATCTTAAGCACACAAGACATTTTAACTAATACCAGTCCTATATCAGTCTTCTATGTAAATATGAGTTCATTTATTTTACTATTTATTTTGTATATCATTCAATGAATTTCTAATTAACCCCGATTTTCTTATTTCAAATCAAAAGTTCTATAACCTGTAAGTTTTAATTTTCTAGTAAATCACTGAGCAGCCTGATTGAATTGAATCAGTCCAATACACAGAAATTTGAAGAATTTCAATATCTAGTTAGCTGTTACTAATTAAATACAGTTTATAACTCAATCTGCTCATTTGAAAAGTTTAAACAACCTGTAGGAAATCAGGTGAAAAGAAATATTTTACTGACTCTGACATCACATAAAATGCCACACTTAATGAACTGAAATTAAATATATATTTTTCTTTTTATGATGAAAAATAAAACTGACTGTAACAGAAGATTATATGAGAAAGCTTAAGAAAAGATGGAAAAAATTATATTGAGTACGTGAACAGAGTATATTAGAAATCAAACGTTTCCTTTGAAATTCTTACTGTATACCAAAAGGGTAGCATGAGTTTGTTCACATGAAAATCTTGTACAAAAAATTAATTTGTGACAGCTAGGCAATATAATGACAGGCAGGTTAATGAAAGGTCACATATAAAATTATTTCAGGTTTGGCCATTTTTGTGGTTGTACACTTTCTTTTAATTGACAATTATAAACATGACCTTGTCCAAATGTTTCATTAATCGATTGAAAGGGATTTAACATCTCAGTTAAAAATATTTCACTTATATTGAGATGTCACCACCTATACTATGTAGAATGGTAGAACTTTTTACTTTTGCAGTGCTCTATGGACAATGTACATGAAGGGTTTTTTTTAAGTGCCACATCTACTGTGACATGGGACATTGGTTTTCAGGTCTCTTCAGAGGGACTGTGACTTTCTTTTCTAAATGCTGAGCACTTGGCAAAGAACAGTCATTACCTATTTTCAAGTCCTGATTAGACACGGTCAGGTTTCAAACCCAAACCTACCACAAAAGAAGCAAGCACTCTACCAACTGCGGTACCATATTGGTTTTGTATATATGTGTTAGCTTAGCACTATAAACAGAAAGAGATTGGAGTTCAAAACTTACAAATAGTGTAGCAATGACAATACTGTAGTCATTTTGAATGAATTATCCATGCTTTCAGGTACCAATAAAACCATTAAAAACCCAGTACCGTAATTCATTTTTTTTTAAAATTTCAAAATTATTCTGTAAATTGAAAACAATATCATGCTAAAAATGCAAATTGAGATTTCAAAATTATTTTAAAAATTCAAAACTAGATCATTTTAAAAATGCAATTTGAAATTTCAGAATTATTCTAAAAATTAAAAACAAATTCATGTTAAAAATGCAAAATTTCTAAAGAAAAGATAAAAGTAATTGTAAAGAATTCAATTATCTGTGCGTTGAACCTGTGTTATACATAAATAAACCATGCATAGCAATTACAAAGATAAGAAAGGAAAAAAACGGACAAGCAACTAACCATGTGACTAGAGACAGAAGACACAGAAAGCATCAATATTCTGTAACTGCCATCAAATAAAGTGAAAATATTTGATAAAATTGTTGGTCTTTGATCTTTAAACGTTTTATGTTTTTTAAAAATAAATTTACAAATTAAATGCTGAAAATGTGATAAAATTAAAATACCAGATAATGATGTTCAATGGAGCTTGCTGTAACATTAAACGTTTCCTTCTTACCTGCCTGGATATATAGCAAAATAATCTATCACACCTTTATAGGTAAACAACACTAGGGTTGTATTAATCTACAGTGTCTTATACCAATCAATGCATTATCAATACCCAACTAGTTATAAATACCACTATGATAGCTCAGTTAGTAGTATGCTTGCTCCGTCGGGTCTGACCAAAACTTCAAAATAGGAAGTGAGTGTATTTCTGCTGAATTCTCAGCATTTAGCAATTAAAATGACATGGGTCCTTCAGAAGAGCTACATCTTAAAACCTGATGCCCTGTACAGGGATCCAACCAGTTTTGGGGTCCAAAAATATAGGAAAAATAGGAGTATGGTAAGAATTTTTTTAAATAGTTTAAAAATGAAATATATATCCATGGCATCCTTTCTTCCCCTACAGCCATTTCCTTTCCTTGTTTTACTAACAAAAATAAAATATTGGCAACTGCAATGTAAACTTACTGCTTTAGAAATACATAAACATTAATCTGGCTTCAGATATGTACTAAATGTGGGAAAAGTGTTCCCATTCTGAATTTCTGAAGCTACCAGTAACAAAAATATAGAAATATATAGGAAATATAGGAGGATTTTCAAATTATAAAGGAAAATATAGAAAAGAGTCAAAATTATAGGAAATATAGGAACATATAGGAAAGGGTCAAAGTATAGGAAATATAGGAAAATATAGGAAAGGGTCAAAATTATAGGAAATAAAGGAAAATATAGAAATAGTAGGACCCCTGCCTGTTTCATGGAAGACATGGCAAACTAAATTACCCTCAATGCGAATTTTTCTACAAAGGAAGACATTTCTGCCACTACACCAATGACTGGTGACATCTCGATATAAGTGAAATATTATGGCCAGGATGTGAAACCCCATTTAATGAATTAATCAACTAGGTCACTGTATAAGTGTCTGTTAATAAGATCATTGCCTGTATAAAACATTCACTTTTCAATCAGAATATTTGACAGGTATTGATCAATTGTATTAACGGTTTACAGTTTACACCAGTTGTTTTTTTTTACCAAACTATCTTGATGATATATTGTTAGACAATGTTTAAGAATAGATAAGGTTTCAAGGAGGTTAATTTAACATAATTTGTACATGTGATTCTATCATATATTTGTGATAAAATATTTAATTTTTGAGTATATGATACTGATTCTTTTGCCAAGCACTCGGCATTACAAAATGAAAGTCATTGTTCTTTCGGATGGGAACTTGTCTTGTGTCACAGTAGGCTTTGCACAATAAAGAACCCTGCTGTATAATGAAATCAGCACAATGCACAGGCAAAATTTCTTCACCTTTTCCTATAGCTGGCAATGTCTCGATATGAGCAAAATATTCTTGACTTGAATGTTAAGCACCATTACTCAACTCAACTCTATGTATCATTATGGAAATTGGTCAAAATTTCCAGGGTTCATTTCAAAACAACTACAGTCCAACCTGCCTTAAAGGCCACCTCTATATAAGGGCCACCTGCTTATAAAGGCCAGTAGAATTATATCCCAACTGTTCTTTATTCATATAATTTGAACCTGTATATAAAGGCTTTGACTTTTACCGGTTACCTTGGGTGGCATGTATAGACAGGTTTGACTGTACATCTTTTGTTACAATAAGGTTTGTTTTACTTAATGCAATGTTATTATAATGTTTATTTTAGATTTTCAATGTTTTCATGTTTTCTAATGAGGAATTTAAGAATCTGATAGACCATGAAAGATGTACAGGGGTCACTTGTAGAAATCATTGTCACCTGTTTAATCTGGCACATGATGGATCATGAAGGCAAAATGTGGAGCAGGATTTCCAGAGCCCTCATCATCTGACACCAGTTTGCTCTCAGGAAAACTACATGGCTTATCATTGAGGCAGAACATGGAGGATAATAGTCAAGATAGAGAAGAAACACTGTGATCAATTGCAATATAAATGCAAAACCAACAAATGACATTATAAATTTTGAGCCAGGTTAATCAGTGAAAAAACCAACCCCCTGCAGTCAAAAACCAAATAGTATACTTTTTGTTTCAAATTTATTTTTCCTCACTCATGTGTAAACATCTACTATCGATGTACATGGTCCTAGATTACAAAGATATATTCTACCCCCCTTCAAATCGTGCACAGGTACAAACTGAACGTTTGAGAGAAATAACTTACATCATATTAATTCAATAAAGACTTTAGCAAGGGGCCTTAACACTCGCCTGGAGATACGTTCCATTATATCTTGCAGTCAATTACTGGACATTAATTATAGACAACATCCAAATTTACAGCAGTTAGGGACCAAATGCATGGATACTTGGAAATTAATTATTACCTTATTGTCTTAGGAAGGCTACATCTAAAATATCAAAGGTCTGGGACTGTGGCTCAAGTGAACTACAAAATGATATAATCCTACAACTGCATATCTCATAACTACTGTGACCTTTTCACAATTCATTAAGTCATATAGTTATAATAATGTGTATCAGGGAGCTGAAAAATATCTCCAACTTCAATAAATGCACAATTGTAAATGAAATAATGATATCTGAAATGAGGAAATTTTATCTTTTTCTTAAAAGCAGCGAAGTCATTCATAAAAATATGATCACATAATACGCCAAGATTTAAAGGAGATTCAATGTCAAGATTTTAAATCCTAATATGACGTGCCTGTGAAACTCATTTAATATTTTCTTATTTTAAGAATGTAATCTACATCAAACAGTTTTTTTTATATTCAATTATCATGAATAAACAACTTTTAAACATTTTTTTTTTTTGGATAAAATTATGATTTTTTACTCATTACAAGTTATTTGTAAGAAGTTTGTAAGAAGTTAAAAAACACAAATCTCTCTTTAGTTTTAACCACTACAATAGCTTAGTTGTTAGAGTGCTTGTATCCTAGTAGGAGGTCATGGGTTCGAACCCAGGCTGGGGTCTGTCCAAAACTTGAAAATAGTTAGTGTTTGTTCTTTTACCAAGCACTAAGCATTTAAAAATGGAAGTCATATGGCCCTTTTGAAGAGACCCTAAAACTGATGCCCTGTGTCACAGAACCCTCCCCCCTTGCCCTGAGCAAAATGCAATGCTAAATAATTCTGCCACTTCACCTGTAGCTGGTGGTGTTTCAATATAAGTAAAATATTTTTGAATGGGGACTAAAACTCCATTCAATAAATCAATCTCTCTTCAGTTTTACATACTCAACTTCAAACAGAATGAATACATCCAAATACTGAGACAGAATGAATACATCCAAATACTGAGACAGAATGAATACATCCAAATACTGAGACAGAATGAATACATCCAAATACCGAGACAGAATGAATACATCCAAATACTGATCCAAATAATGAGACAGAATAAATACATCTAAATACTGAGACAGAATGAATACATCCAAATACCAAGACAGAATGAATACATCCAAATACCGAGACAGAATGAATACATCCAAATACTGAGACAGAATGAATACATCCAAATACTGAGACAGAATGAATACATCCAAATACTGAGACAGAATGAATACATCCAAATACTGATCCAAATACTGAGACAGAATGAATGCACCCAAATACTGAGACAGAATGAATACATCCAAATACTGAAACAGAATGAATACATCCAAATACCGAGACAGAATGAATACATCCAAATACTGATCCAAATACTGAGACAGAATGAATACATCCAAATAATGATCCAAATAATGAGACAGAATGAATACATCCAAATACTGAGACAGAATGAATACATCCAAATACTGAGACAGAATGAATACATCCAAATACTGATCCAAATAATGAGACAGAATGAATACATCCAAATAATGAGACAGAATGAATACATCCAAATACTGAGACAGAATGAATACATCCAAATACTGAGACAGAATGAATACATCCAAATACCGAGACAGAATGAATACATCCAAATACCGAGACAGAATGAATACATCCAAATACCGAGACAGAATGAATACATCCAAATACTGATCCAAATACTGAGACAGAATGAATACATCCAAATACTGAGACAGAATGAATACATCCAAATACTGAGACAGATGAATACATCCAAATACTAAGACAGAATGAATACATCCAAATATTGAGACAGAATGAATACATCCAAATACTAAGACAGAATGAATACATCCAAATACTGATCCAAATAATGAGACAGAATGAATACATCCAAATACTGAGACAAAATGAATGCATCCAAATACTGAGACAGAATTAATACATCCAAATACTGAGACCGAATGAATACATCCAAATACTGAGACAGAATGAATACATCCAAATACCGATCCAAATAATGAGACAGAATGAATACATCCAAATACTGAGACAAAATGAATGCATCCAAATACTGAGACAGAATTAATACATCCAAATACCGAGACAGAATGAATACATCCAAATACTGATCCAAATAATGAGACAGAATGAATACATCCAAATACTGAGACAGAATGAATACATCCAAATACTGAGACAGAATGAATACATCCAAATACTGAGACAGAATGAATACATCCAAATACTGAGACAGAATGAATACATCCAAATACCGATCCAAATAATGAGACAGAATGAATACATCCAAATACTGAGACAAAATGAATGCATCCAAATACTGAGACAGAATTAATACATCCAAATACCGAGACAGAATGAATACATCCAAATACTGATCCAAATAATGAGACAGAATGAATACATCCAAATACTGAGACAGAATGAATACATCCAAATACTGAGACAGAATGAATACATCCAAATACTGATCCAAATAATGAGACAGAATGAATACATCCAAATACTGAGACAGAATGAATACATCCAAATACTGAGACAGAATGAATACATCCAAATACTGAGACAGAATGAATACATCCAAATACTGATCCAAATAATGAGACAGAATGAATACATCCAAATACTGAGACAGAATGAATGCATCCAAATACTGAGACAGAATTAATGCATCCAAATACTGAGACAGAATGAATACATCCAAATACCGAGACAGAATGAATACATCCAAATACTGAGACAGAATGAATACATCCAAATACCGAGACAGAATGAATACATCCAAATACCGAGACAGAATGAATACATCCAAATACTGAGACAGAATGAATACATCCAAATACCGAGACAGAATGAATACATCCAAATACTGAGATAGAATGAATACATCCAAATACTGAGACAGAATGAATACATCCAAATACTGAGACAGAATGAATACATCCAAATACTGAGACAGAATAAATACATCCAAATACTGAGACAGAATGAATACATCCAAATACTGAGACAGAATCAATACATCCAAATACTGAGACAGAATGAATACATCCAAATACCAAGACAGAATGAATACATCCAAATACTGATCCAAATAATGAGACAGAATGAATACATCCAAATACTGAGACAGAATGAATACATCCAAATACTGATCCAAATACTGAGACATAATGAATACATCCAAATACTGAGACAGAATAAATACATCCAAATACTGATCCAAATACTGAGACAGAATGAATACATCCAAATACTGAGACAGAATGGGCATATAAGCCAACACACAGTCAAATTAGCTAACTAGTAATTGACTGATTGATTGATTGATTGATTGATTGATTGATTGATTGATTGATTGATTGATTGATTGATTGATTGATTGATTGATTGATTGATTGATTGATTGATTGATTGATTGATTGATTGATTGATTGATTGATTGATTGATTGATTGATTGATTGATTGATTGATGATTGATTGATTGATTGATTGATTGATTGATTGATTGATTGATTGATTGATTGATTGATTGATGATTGATGACATGGGGTTTTATGTCCCAGTCAAGAACATTATTACCTTTGCATTGCACTGAAGGCAATGTGCAGGGAGGGTTCTTTAATGTGCCACCTGCCATGACACAGAAGATCAGTTTGTAAGATCTCTTCCAAAGGACCCAGTGACTTTTATTTCTAAAGACCAAGTGCTTAGCAAAAGAACAGTCACTACCTAGTGTTAAATCTTGGTCAGAACCAAGAAGGGTTTAAACCCATGTCCAACTATATACAAATTGAGCACTCTATCAGCTGAACTACCCCAGTCACAATGTGCACATGAGTTAATGCAAAGTCACAATTATTTCATTTAGGCTTTAAGAATGGGACAGAAGGTGATAGAGAGGATCAAATCCTTTATATAAAACATACAAATACTGTAACCATGGTAACCTGTGATTATGGATCAACTAATCATTTTCCATGGACTTATCAGAACAAACTGAAACTTGCTTCTAGTTAGGGCTTTAAAATTTCAGGGTTCAAGGTCCTTGACCTTTTAATTTTACATTGAAACCCTATATTGTTATTTAAACTACAAAAGTCAGATAGATCTGCCATTTTTTACCAGGAAAATACTGCTTTTTTACATTTACATGTAAATGTATATGGACCGTTCAATGATACTATTAGACTGTGAAAACTTTATATGGGACCTGCAAAAAAAGGCAAAAGGTTCTAAGTGACATCCATTTTAAAACATAATTTTGAACCCATGGACTCTATTTTAAAAATCTTCTAGCCAAAGACTAGTTTCTGTCTATTTTTTAAAAACTACGAGTTTTCAAAACTTTGTAAATAAGTGAAAAATGAAAAAAATTCTTTAAATTCAAAATTCAAGTCACATTTAAAATAATTAAAATAGCAATTAAACAGATTTCATGCTAGGATTCCTGATTGATGAAATGTGTTTTAATATTCTAATCAGTCATGATATGTTATGACAAACCAGATAAACTGTTTGATACACAATTTTTTCCTTTGTAACAACAATAGACACAATGTTCAAAACTTCCTTTTAAAGAAATCATTTGGAATATAAAATTGTCCATATTTATCAATCTCTTCTTACATCAGGAGTCCTCTGTGGCCGAGTGGTCTGAAACGCACACTTATACCCCTAATACATTGTACCCCTAACCTCATCCCAAATTTTGTCCACTGGGACCAAATCTTAGACATGACTTTGTGACTTTGATGCTTAATGCATCACATCATCTCAATGATGGTTTACATATGTATCAAGTTTGATTAAAATCCATCCGTAAATATAAAAGTTATTGAGGGGAAAGGGTATTCGGACAGACAGATGGATAGGATGATATATGCCACCTTAAAATTTGTTTATGGAGGGTGTTATGAAATAAATAAAGATAAAAATTTATAATAAAAATTCAAAAATCAAAATCTGAAAGTTAAAACAATGGAATTTAAAAAAATAATTAAAAATAAAAATTAATAAAAAAAACCCAACAAAATCAAAAAAGTGAAAATACAAATGAAGTATGGGTCTAAATCAACATATAATTATCAAGATCACAATATACCTGTAGACTGGACTCTTAATGAGATGATTTTTATTTTTATCTTCTAATTATCTCTCAGCTTACCTGTGTTTATTTATGTTCATCTTCCAGCGATTTTTAGTATCATCACACAATTTTAATATCATTAATGATTAATGTTTTATCACCGTAAATATCCACGGGGGAAACATTCACCAACAATAACCACGAAATATCCAACCACTATCGATAGACAATAACACCAAATGATGTAAAAAAAATATTATATCCACCTAGTATTAATAGTCTGAAATAGTCACAATTCAAAACACTTTTGCTAATGCATATAACTACAATTAGAACCATTAGCGTCTATATATATATAAATATATATAATATATCTATATTGGTAATAAATATTTTTCTACTTTTGTATTCCTTACGTACTAGTACAACCACATAACGATTGCATGTACCGGTAACTCAAAACTATGAATGAACAAATAAAATGATTCTAAACATTATTAACTATTTCAAATTTCAGGTATTTACCTGCCCAAATTATTGTCAATAGTATTTTTATTTGTTTAATAATTTCCATAATTAAGTTACAACTTGTTTGAAGAATTTTAAACACAGTTTATTTGTCCATTTTTGTATTTTGAAAGTATTTTTTTGCTTTCTACACCCCTGGTCTACCTGACTGCACACAAACAACAGTAGTTAAATGGGTGTAAATAGTCTCTCATTATTCAAATATATAAACTACTAAATAACTACTACATATTACTTTAAATACCTGCTTTCATTCTATGTCACAGGAACATTACTTTTCACAATAGAAATTTTTACACCAAACTCATCTATCTCTCTTTTGAAGAATACTGCATTACAAAAATTAATTTTGTGAAAGAAAGTGTTCCATGTCAATGCAATCCTCATATATGATGGTTTTTTCTGTACTTTCTTTATTTCTTTATTCTTCTATAAATTGACAGGTGTTTTACCTGATATAGTTTACACACACTATAACACTCGACACCTTTACAACAAAATTTGTACATTTAGATTATTTCAGATGATTTAACAGGAAAAAGAAAAAACTTTTTAACTTTATTTAACTTGGCAAATAATTTTAATTTCTTTTAGATCATAATGATAATCCAGGTAAACTCATATCACTGTTTTACAGTTAATTCACGTAATTAAAAATTGCCTTTATGTACCTGTCTTTCAGGTGCTCATTTTGCCTATATTTTTTAAGTTAATTAAAAATTGTCCATATGATAAGTTTTTTTTCAGGCTGACCAATTCCACGGATTTATCCATTTTTTATGGATTTGTACCATAAAAACGGATAAACAGACGGATAAAATGAAAAGGTCATATTAGACAGATTTTTCCAATTTTGACGGGTTTTTTTTTTTTAAATTTAAAAGTACTAAAAATTAGGACTTTTGTTTTTTTATATTGAAATTGTACCAAAATCAAACACTTAAGGATAAAAATGTACCAAAATGACAACCTTGCACACTAAAAATGTACCGATTTGGACAAATAAATAAATTTGATTGGTCAGCCTGTATTTAAGTAATCAAGAATCGCCAAAATGATAAAGTTTTTTTAGTAATTACGAATTGCCTACTTGTTGTTTGTACAAACTACAGTCAAACTGTCTATAAAGGCCGTCCAAGGAAACCAGTAAAAATGGCCTTGATGGGCAGGTGACCTTTATATACAGGTTCAAATAATATGAATAAAGAACAATTGGAATACAATTCTACTGGCCTTTATTAGCAGGTGACCCTTATATAGAGGTAGACTTTAGGGCAGGTAGGACTGTAAGTTTTTAAATTAAATTTTATCCAAAGTCTAAATCAAACCAACTTGTTTCAGAAAGCTTTGTTGAAGGCTTTCTAAAAATCAGCAAAATCCATGAAATATTTCCTTTTGTTTTTCATGCATCAATAAATCTGTCTTTTAAGGAAAATTCATTAAAAAACATAATCTCAAAACAATAGACGTACCACAATAAAACGTAAGACGTCTATTAGTGCCAAATTGTGCTGAACAATAAAAAGTGTCAACGGATTGGAAAAAAATTTCATGGCAAAATAAAAAAATATATTTATAGAATGACACCCATCAATATTATGAAAAGATAATTGTTACACCATAACTTGTTAATTATATCGGTACTTATGGATCAGAATCTTCGGGCTATTATCACTGTCCTTAACGGAAATTTCCATCTCAAATACACTGAAAAATTACTATAACAGCCATAGGAAACAAAAATAGTTTTTTGTTATCTAGGAAATGAACATTAGATGAATAATTGCTAATGTCCTGGGAAAAAAACTGTCACACATTTTATTTGGGTGAATTTAACAAAATAATACTATAATGTACTAATGATAATTGATAAATCTATATTTTTCATATTGTGTTGTAATGGATAATATATCAAGTGACCTGTGTTTTATGACATCCCAGTGGTGTCAGGTACACAGGTACCCAAGGCTAATAGATTGATTGAATAAATGGGGTTTTACATCCAAATCAAGACTATTTCACTTATTTCACCAGCCATAGGCTACTATAGGTGAGGTGGCAGATGTTTTTACTTTTGTTTTGCGTTCAGAGCAATGTGCAGGGAGTTTTTTTAATGTGCCATTGCCCTTTGTGATACAGGGCATCTATTTTTAAGGTATACTCCAATGGACCCTATAATTTTCATTTCTAAATGCTGAATGCTTGGCAAAGGATGGTCACTACGTATTTTCAAGTCTCGGTCAGACTTAACTGGGTTTTGAACCAATGACCTTCTACATACGAAGCAAGCACTCTACCAACTGAGCTACCATAGTGATACCAACACTGATAGGGTTTGCCAGCATACTATGTGATCAATAGGGTTACACTCCTTAAATTTATGTGTCACATTTTGGAAAACATTTACATCACATATTCCAGGAATAAGTTGTTTTTACAGGGAAAATTTGATTCCATATCCAACTGAAATAATTGCTCATCACAAACATAATGGAGTATCACATGGTACAACTACAAAACCCCATTAATCTGGTTCCATGCACCTATGGTTTTTTCAAAACAATAAATATACCCAATAGGTCTTTGTAGCTCATTTAACATCTTTATTTGAATTTTTAATTTTGGAGAGCCAATTTCCAAGGGTCTGTCTATAATATCAAATATTCAATTTAGCAAGGTTGTTCTTTTGAACACTGGTCGAAACTTATCAAAAAAGTCATATGGCAGCCATCTTGAATTGAGATAAGCATGTAGACTATATCACAAGGATCACTTCTACTACATATGGTTCTAATCAGTCCAAGATTTTAAACAATTAGCTTAAGATAACACCTTATTTGTTTATTCAATGAGTTTTATTACATTTCTTTTTGGAAAAAACTGTTATATATGTTAAATGACTATGCATCTACTTTCTATATATCTACATGTCAAATTTGAATTCAATCAGTCCATAAATAAGTCTGTATTGGCTGGTTTTTTTAATGATACCTAGATTGTCAGTTCTGGGATGCTGTAGGTAACCCCAGCAGTTCCTGGAGAATATCATATACCTTTGGCAAGTAAACCCCAGCAGTTCCTGGAGAATATTATCTACCTTTGGCTAGTAAACCCCAGCAGTTCCTGGAGAATATTATCTACCTTTGGCAAGTAAACCCCAGCAGTTCCTGGAGAATATTATCTACCTTTGGCTAGTAAACCCCAGCAGTTCCTGGAGAATATTATCTACCTTTGGCAAGTAAACCCCAGCAGTTCCTGGAGAATATCATCTACCTTTGGCAAGTAAACCCCAGCAGTTCCTGGAGAATATTATCTACCTTTGGCTAGTTAACCCCAGCAGTTCCTGGAGAATATTATCTACCTTTGGCAAGCAAATCCCAGCAGTTCCTCGAGAATATCATCTACCTTTGGCAAGTAAACCCCAGCAGTTCCTGGAGAATATTATCTACCTTTGGCAAGTAAACCCCAGCAGTTCCTGCAGAATATCATCTACCTTTGGCTAGTAAACCCCAGCAGTTCCTGGAGAATATTATCTACATTTGGCAAGTAAACCCCAGCAGTTCCTGGAGAATATCATCTACCTTTGGCAAGTAAACCCCAGCAGTTCCTGGAGAATATTATCTACCTTTGGCTAGTTAACCCCAGCAGTTCCTGGAGAATATTATCTACCTTTGGCAAGCAAATCCCAGCAGTTCCTGGAGAATATCATCTACCTTTGGCAAGTAAACCCCAGCAGTTCCTGGAGAATATTATCTACCTTTGGCAAGTAAACCCCAGCAGTTCCTGCAGAATATCATCTACCTTTGGCAAGTAAACCCCAGCAGTTCCTGGAGAATATCATCTACCTTTGGCAAGTAAACCCCAGCAGTTCCTGGAGAATTAATATTATCTACCTTTGGCAAGTAAACTAAAAAACTTTTTCACTCTAGAATCTGTCCCAAACTGGAATTCAAACATATTTAGCAAGAGGCACTTCTCCATAGAGTGTCATTTCACAATTTGAGGAATTAGATTTATTTTGATATCATCAGCAATATCTCAATATCTTAATAAATAATATCATTAAAATGACTGTTAAATTGTTGTTCAAAATACATAATGAAGATATGTTTATTAATACAAAAATTAAAATTTACACAGCATCAAACTATTATAACTCCAAAATTAGGTATTTATAAAGGAGTAGGCATATAGACAAACAACATTGACCTGTCTACTTGACCAGTAAATATTTATGATGTACCAGTACATTTATGTATAAGGGACACAGGTGTTTATTTCATGTACAGTATCTGAAGCATGCATTGTCTATCAGACTATTTATCTAACATTAGATTAGTTTTTCTATCTGATTTGACAAAATTACCGAACAGGCATGATACAGAATCTAACATTGGCGGTAAAGTGCACATGCACTTTCTCATTGTGACATCACGTCATGACAAATGTCATAACATAGTTCAGTGGTTTTCTGTAGTAAAATGTAATTTTTTCACATAAAGTATTGTTTTTTTTTATTATTTTAAATAACCTAATTGGAAATGTTAGATAAAAATATCATATACACAGTGTGTATGTACAACCCTTCGTATCAGGTCTCGTCCTTTTTTCGTAGCTGTATCACTACTCTTGCGCGATTTGTAGTGATACGGCTACGAAAAAAGGATTTGACCTGATACGGAGGGTTGTACATACACACTGTGTATATAATATGTATGTATTAACTATAAATCCGTACACAGGATGACCAATCAAATTTATGTATTTGTCCGGATCAGTACATTTTTAGTGAGCAAGGTTGTCATTTAGGTACTTTTAATCGTTAATTGTTCGATTGTGGTACAATTTCCATACAAAAAGTCTGAAGTTTTAGTACTTTTAATTAAAATACTGTCAAAATGGGACAAAATAGTCTAATTTGACCTTTTTATTTTATCTGTCCTTTTATCCATTTTTATGGTACAAATTCTTCCAAAACGGCTAAATCTGTCGAATTGGTCAGCCAGCTTATGCTATCTGTGTATTGGCTGAACCATCATATATGAATATCTCCAATGAAAGGTCAAGAGAACAGGTCAATGTTGTTTGTGTTTACAACTTAATTAGGTTTACTAGTATATTTATTACTATTTTTGTGTCAAATGAAAATAAGACCATAAATATATCTATGCTGTAGTACTTTTGACTTATTTAACAGGTACTTGGACATTGTGTAACATCTGGCCTCTTAATAAAGTGGGTACTCAGATCAAAGGGGGGTTAATGGATAGTTTGTAAAATACAAAAAATGTTTGTATTCTTATTTATATGTTATATGAAAATAACATTATCTATTATCATTATTATATATAGTCATGGGTCTTATGGAATTTTTTGAAGGGGCGTCATTGGCCAAGTGACTACTACGATAGCTCAGTTAATAGGATGCTCGCTTCATATATGGAAGGTCATAGGTACAATCCCCAGTCGGTCTGACCAACATTGAAAATGGGTATCGACTGTTCTTTCACTAAGCACTTGCCTTGAAAAAAATTCAAAGGTCTAACCTTATTTTGTTCCTGTCAATGCTAGTCAGAATCCATTTCCCTTGATGTTGCCATCAATAATGACATTTCTAATTCTCTTTAATCAAACATCGTAATCAATAACCTCTTAATTTCTGTTGATTTAAAAAAATCTAGATTTTATATTTAGCTTCATTAGTGTTTGATCTCCATTTATATGAAGTCCATTTTCATATTGACACAAAAAGTATCAAACTAAGAATACAATAATGACAGACTGACCTAATTTGTAACATGTACAATGATCATACCTTGATAGACATTGAATTTATATAAAGATTTAACAATTTTTTTAAAATTATTTTTCAGTTAAAAAATGTCATTTACATAACCTAAATAACTAACAGTTCAAAACATTTTGCCAGAAATCAAAGAACTATTTTGTGTAAATCAAGTAACTTCATTCAGTGTCTAAAGCATATTTATCACCCATATTTCAAAGAATGAGATTCTTGCCTGCACCAATTCTCAAAAACTATAAAGCACTATTTCACGAAACTTGCTGCGAAGTATCAACCTTGATAGGAGATGCACATATCATTAACCCAAGTTTGTCTGCTTGAGGGGGATCCTAATTTCACTGTATTGTCTTGTTTTTCATTTGTGCAATGTAAAAGAATTAATTACACCAGAAATCTGTTCATATGACATCAGTACATTAGAACTCAATACTATATTGTACAATGATTTTAAGACGTGTCATAAATACCCAGTACAGGTAAACCTGTGATGTCATGATCTGTTACTATCACCTTAGTACTTTAGAACTTATACCTTAATCGTGTGGGTTCAAATTATAGTGGGTTTCCAATTTCCAACCTTTTTGCAGGATAAAATATTCACAGAACTGTGAATCAGACTATAAGATCAAGAATATATGTTATTTTATGCTTTGAACTAATTTTTGCAAAATATCTTTGACCATGAAATCAGTGAAAAATCAGTACACTGCAAATAACACCACACTTATAGTGTATTGTACAATGGTTTTGATTGGTTGAATGTTGCTTAATGTGGCATCAGTAATTTTCAGCTATATTAGCAGACAAATAATGTGCTTTTTTTCATTTATGTATTTTCATTTTGACATTGCAAGAACTACTTCCATCTGAGGATAAATACTAAACTCATTCCAGGTGTTATTGCTCTGAAGAGTTTAAAGGTTGGTTGATTGAATGTTGCTTAATGTTGCATCAGCAATTTTGTTCAGCTATTCACGACAAGAACTATTTTATTAATCTCTATGGATTAATCCATGAACAATTTTGTGTATGCATGTTAAGTGCAAGTGTGTTGTATGGTATGCCTTGTACTAGCGTGCACTTAGGACAACTTTAAGGTGCTAGGTCACTGAGTCAGTACGCCACAGACAAGCATACCACTCCCCGAGCCCATTATACTGATACCAGGTGAATCAGTAAAGGCCAATGGCAAGGAAAATCCACTGTCCCACATATGGTCTGAGCGGACTCGAATTCACAGTGGTGAGAGACCCTGGATTTGTAGACTGATGTCTTATCCATTAGACCTCCGCACAATGGTTTTGAGATAATGTCATAAATACCCACTGAACTTCTAATGCCATAAATTACTATCAGTATTGTACAGAAATTAATGCTGTACTCAATCTTTAAATGGAAAGTCACTATATATAGCAGATATCCATCAAATGTGAAAGACATAAATGTGTATTGATTCAAATAACTATCTGTTGCCAAGGAAACCATGTGCTATAAAATTATTAAATTTTTGTTATCAATAATCAAGAAGTTTTTATTTTTCCTTGAGAGCATCCAGAGATAGTTGATCAATATTATAGGATTTTTTATTTATAGATTCACACACCTGTAACAGCACCTGAGTTTGTGATAGATTGAGTGAACAGAGTTTTGCATCCAAGTAAAAAAATATTTCAATAGTATGGAGATGTCACCAGCTTTAGTTGAAGTGGCAGATTTCATCTTGCATTCAGGGCAATGTGGCAGGAAGGGTTTTTTAATGTACCAAACCTGCCATGACAGGGGTTTTGGTTTTTAAGTTCTCTACCTAATGAAACTCATTGCTAAATATTGAGTGCTTTTTAAAATAACAGTCACTAGCATTTCCAAGTATTGGCCTCCTTTATGCCTAAAAGGTACCCCATATAGGTGAGACAGTAGTAACATTTCTTAACCTGTATATAGTACATACTATACCAATATACTGGTAGCTTATAACAATGCTACACATTTCATTATTGTGCAGAATTAAAATAAAAATGTTTAATTTAAGATGTGTTAATTTCCTGATTTTCAACACTAATATTAATAACTAAAATAATAAAATGTTTTATTTACGATCGTAATTTCCTGATTTCCTCACAAAGCAAGTAATATAAATCAAATCAAGAATTCATTTGAAATCTCCAAAAGCAAATTTCCAATTTAAATTAAAAGCTTCATAAAAAATGAATTCACTAATGGTAATATTTACCAGCAATTCTTATTCATAATTTTTTGGCATTTTTGTGAATTTTTAAACAGGTTCACATGCAACATATAGGGGCCTATTAAGATTCATGTTGTTAAAGCTTTTAAACTGTACAGAGGCCGCAGTGGCCTAATGCATAAGACGTCAGTCAACAAATCAAGGGTCTCTTACCACTTGGGCTCATGCCCCGCTTAGACCACATGTGGTAAAGTGAATTTCCCTTGCCATTGGCCTTTACTGGTTCACCCAGTGTCAGTATAATGGACTTGGGGAGTGGTATGCTTGTCTGCAGTGTACTGACTCTAACACCTTAAAGTTGCGCTGAGTGCATGCTAGTGCAAGGCAGATCATACAACACATTCACACTTCACATGCATACACAAAGTTGTTCATAGATTAATCCATAGAGATTAATAAAATAGTTCTTGTCATGAATAGTTAAAAAAATTGCTGATGAGACGTTAAGCAACATTTAACCAACCAACGTTTTAAACTGTACAGAGCAATAACATCTGGAATGAGTTTAGTAGTTAACCTCGGAGAAAAGTAGTTCTCACAATGTCAAAATAAAAATACATAAATGAAACAAAAACCCACATTATTTCAATATTTTGCTATGATATATTACCAGTATATAACATCAGTGTGTGGTGACAAGGGATTGAACCCTGGACCTCCTGTGCTTTACCAAGTGAGCTACCTAGACCACTACATTCATTCAGCTATTTTTTAGGTGCCCACAATCGCACATATGCAAAATCTCACCCAAAAACTTTTGGATGGACTTCTTAAAATTGCCATTCCACCACATACGAGGGCCACTTTGGCCACCCAACTGTAAGTGGTTGGAGGAAAAATACAGTGTCAGACTGGATATTGAACCCAAGACCTCTTGTACTATAGTTGAGTGCTCTAGCAAGTGAGCTACCCAGACCACTGCCCCTTGGACCTATGTTTTAAAATAATTATAAGTAGCAGATCTAAAGGATACAAAACACTGAGAACTGAAGTTATAGAAAGTGCTTATATGTATACCAATAAATGACACACACTAGTAATGTGAACTTTACAATAATATCTATGTCTGTTTAAGTTTTAATCATTTTTCAAAACATCCAGAAAATACGGTCAATAAGCCACTTTACATTTATAATAGAAGTTAACATTAATATTGTAAAATACTCCACAAAATCCCCTATCACTCCGATCGACAGATATTATATACCAGGTTCTACAGATCCCAGGTTCAACAGTTTGGCAGATAAAGAACTGTTTTAATAAAATATTAACTGCATTTAAATAGTGCCTAGTGGATTAATAAAAACCAATATGTGACATTCATTATGTATTTCAAATCCATCTTATGTAATATGTTCAGGATGAGATAACCAGGTTTTTATTTTATTAATTTTCAATAATATATCAGATAGGTTAAACGATTAGGTCATCTTTCTACTGAACATGTACTTAATTTCACACGTTCAAATATTTGCAGTTCGGTAATTTTTAGTTTTTTCTCAAGAGTATAATATTCATGGATTTATGAAACTAACCATAAGATCGAGAATAAATATTATTTTATGTGTGGTACAAAGTTTTGTAGAAAATTTCTGACCACAAAATAAGCAAAAATTAAACCATATTCATTATTACTAAAACCTCGTTTTTCATAGATTTGTAGCCACTTTTAACAAAACTATACAACTTTTTCTAGTGACATCATTTTAATGGGATGTGACCTAATTTCTAATACATGTTAGTATCTACTCAAAATCTTATTTGAACAAGAATAGAATTCCTGGGTCCCCCGCCGGTCAAGCAGTATACTAGTGTACTGTATATGAAATTGCAATATTTTCAAACATTCAGGGCTGTTCCAGAATTAAATGTGTGGGGAGGTCGGGAGGAACATTTTTTTACCCCCACCACGGAGTCATTATTGTGGTCAAAGTCCCATAACTCCAACAAAAAGTATCGACCAAGGCTAATTTTTAAACTTGACCAAGATATTAGTGGTATAAACATTTGGTATAAATTTCATGAAAATCTGTCAAAATTTGTAGGCATGAGAGCGTTTGCAAGTTCAATTTTTGTATAAAACAGATTCATTATTGTGGTCAAAGTCCCATAACTCCAACAAAAAGTATGGACCAAAGCTGATTTTCGAACTTGACCAAGATATTAGTGGTATAAACATTTGGTATAAATTTCATGTAAATCCGTCAAAATTTGTAGGCATGAGAGCGTTTACAAGGTCAATTTTTGGATAAAACGGAGTCATTATTGTGGTCAAAGTCCCATAACTCCAACAAAAAGTATCAACAAATGCTGATTTTCGAACTTGACCAAGGTATTACTAGTGTAAACATTTGGTATAAATTTCATGAAAATCCGTCAAAATTTGTAGGCATGAGAGCGCTTACAAGGTCAATTTTTGGATAAAACCGAGTCATTATTGTGGTCAAAGTCCCATAACTCCAACAAAAAGTATCGACCAATGCTGATTTTCGAACTTGACCAAGGTATTAGTGGTATGAACATTTGGAATAAATTTAATGAAAATCCATCAAAATTTGTAGGCATGAGAGCGCTTACAAAAAAGTGTGACGGACGGAAACATGGATGCACGGACACACAGACCCACGGACGGACGCCCAGCATTTCTATGTCCCCGCTCCGCGTTGCGGCGGTGGACAAAAAGTCTTCAAACCCTGTAAAATTTTCAATTTCATTTCTATGTCCAACAACTCCACCTTTTTGTCTTTAAAAGGAATGATTAATTTGCACATACTGTGAACATAAAAATTTCTGACACTTTACCTATAGCTGGTGACATCTCTATATATAAGTGAAATATTCTTGGCTGGGACGTAAAACCCCATCACAAGACCAACTCCCTCCTTTAAGGGTCTTTAAGGAATCCTTAAAGATCCTTAAAGATGTCCTTAAAGATCCTTAAAGCCTCCTTAAAGACCCCTTTAAGGACCACCATCTTCTTTAAGGATCTTTAAGGCTTCCTTACAGATCCTTAATGGAACTGAAATTTTAAGGATCTTTAATGCGGCTTTAAGGATCTTTAAGGATCACACTGACATACACATGTATTTAAATGATATAATGGTGTTTTTTCAACCACCCTGAATTGGCTAAGGATGCACCATTATTTATTTATTTATTTATTTATTTATTTATTTATTTATTTATTTATTTATTAATTATTTATTTATTTGGTATTATTACACAAAAATAATTGGAGAAAAACGCGATTAAAAATAAATGTCCGGTGATAAAATTTCATGATTGTTTTCAAAGTAATTAATTAATTAATTTATTTATTTATTTATTTATTTATTTATTTATTTATTTTTATTTATAATCTATACTGCTCTGATTATTATGTACCAGCTCTAAATTGATTCAATGTACAACTTCTTATTTAATTTTTTATTTATTTATTTATTTATTTATTTATTTATTTATTTATTTATTTATTAATTAAACTAAAAAAAAGTGTAGTTTTGACTATTTATCATTATGGATTTATGCCCATAGGTAATAAACAGATCATGGTTCCTAATTGATGATCATCAACATTCCCCGGTATCTCATCAACAACTTACCTAACTAATTGATAACAGAAGCAAATTCAAACTCATTTTAACCACACGATAGTATATTCTACCTGAAAAATTTACCGTATGTTGTTAATCTCTTTAATTACCTAGATGGATTTGAATTTTAATGGAATCTGATGATTAATCTACATGAGTAGTAATGTTAGGGATACTTAGATACTTTTACCAATTGTTATTTGTGTGTAAATAAATAAATAAATAAATAAATAAATAAATAAATAAATAAATAAATCAAAAATAAATAAATAAATAAATATTTTTAAAAACTTTAATAAGTATATGAAATATGAGAGAGAGAGAGAGAGATAGAGAGAGAGGGCAGAGCGAAGACTTGTACATCATCAGTTTTTAAACTACCATTATTTGATATTCTTATTTCATGACCTTGAAATGTGCATTCATATAAATAAATAAATAAATAAATAAATAAATAAATAAATAAATAAATAAATAATCAAATAAAAAAATAAATAAATTATCATATAAATTAATAAATAAATAATCAAATAAATATATAAATAATCATATAAATAAATAAATAAATAATCAAATAAATAAATGAACACTCATATATAAATAAATAAATAAATAAATAAATAAATAAATAAATAAATAAACCACAATTTCATAGACAAAACTGGTAGATTCATTTGCACTATCTTCTTCATGTAATAATTTCTCGATCGATCCAGTAAAATAACTTGTATTCTCTGATCAAGTTGTTTATGGAGAGAGAGAGAGAGAAGAGAGAGAGAGGAGACTCGGAGCTGAGAGTTGTCTATCGGAACTTTTTCCCACAAGCGAAAACTATAAGCATGATTTTCTAATCATAGAATAGGTCCGCAATCCAAGTTAACGAATTTCAGGCCAATAAAGTTGTGATTTATAATGAAACAATTAAAAGAAAAAAACATTTATATCATCGGCATTTATTTTAAGTTAATTATCGTTTTAATTTGTTTTCTTGCCGAAAATGGGGTTCTCTGTGTGTTTCCGTTTCATTAATAATCCTAGAACTGACAGCCTCAATATAACTAGCAAAATCTTGATCTCACTGTCTTGGTTCACATCTTTAGGGAAAATCTAGTGTGAGAAAACTCGCCTGTCGAATATTGGTTCTAATCTCAATGCACTTCGATTTCTTTCACTATCCTTGAACTTAAAGTCTCTACACAAGACTATACAATTTTGTTACAAACTGACAAAATATTAAACTGGGACAGGCCATAATCTCAGAAAATTTGTCAGTTCGCTCAGGTTTTACATTCTTGGCCATTCTAGAATTCTTATTCATTGAATCAAATAATGATATAAGTGAAATAATCTTGACACAGGAATGAAACTCTATACTGTGCTATCCCGTTTTCCTGATTATGTTGAGAAAAAAGTAAAAAAGTTTTCTCCAGAAATAAATCAAATGGTGTTGTTCAAACACAAAAAGATATTAGCAGTCTGCAGCTGACGTTGGAATATTGTCATATCTAGGAGAGAAAGAGAGAGAGAGGAGAGAGAATTTGGATTTGCAGTGTCGTGTACTTTTTTTCGTTCTGTTTAAAAATAATTCAAAAATGGTAAATCATGCAGTGTCAGATCCAGCGGGATGGAGGTAGGTGGGCGGGGAGGGGGGCACCCCAACATTTGCCCCTGCTTTCCGACTTTTTTCCCTCTCGCTTACCGCAAATTGTCAAGCAACCAGTGGATGGACCAGTTAATTAGTGGTACTGAATAATTAATTCGTGTACAGGTAGGTAATTGCAACCAGAGGATGATGTAATGTACCAGTTCGCTGAGGTATGAAAGAATTCAGGTAGTGCTGACGAGTCTTAGGTGATAATGTTATTTACCTGATCACTTAGGCATGAAAGAACCCAGTTAGTATTAGTAAATGACGTTAATTAGTAATACTAATTAAGACACTTCTGTCTTGTCAGAAAGCATGAATTTTAAACTGGGCTGTTATCAGTACTTCAAAAATAATTCTTATTCAAGGACAGATTCCATAAAGAGTGATTCCATTAATCATAAATGAATATTGGGACCAAGGGTCAGGGCCCAGAGAGAGAGAGAGAGAGAGAGAGAGAGAGAGAGAGAGCTAATTAGAATGGTACATTTTAGCACATAAGATTATCTTTTGTATATTTTTATAGCGCTAAGTCCTATTTTCATATAAAAGTCCCAATTTTTGTACATTTTTTGTACATTTTTTTATTTTTAATTGGTTTAAATAGATAAATTCCATCTCATTTGACTTTTTATTCTATCCGTCCGTTATTGGCTTTATGGAACAAATCTAAAATGATAAGTGCTATTTTCTGGTAAAAGGATTCTTGTGTGTTGCACCATTATACGATTATTTAGTATAATAATGTAATAATTTAATTAATATAATAAAATTAACTTGAATGTTCAGATGGATGTCATATAGATAATTTTAAACAAGTGTGGAAAAAAGGGGAGGAAGGAGACCTTCCACTTCGGTAGCAGCCAGCTCGGTAGAGTGTCGACTGTCCGCTCCAGAAGTGGAAGGTCACGGGTTTGGTCTCTGGCCGGGTCTGATCCAAAACTTGAAAAAGGGTAGTGACTATTCACTCGGATCCGCTTTTGAGTATGACAATGGTAATATTTTTTTTAAACAGTTTTACCAGATTTATAACAGTAGGAAATGTCGCTAGTTCTACTGTTTCAATTTGTAAAGAGTACTATTATTATAATGTTTAACATATGCATCCCCTTTTCTCTCTCTCTCTCTCTCTCTCTCTCTCTCTCTCTCTCTCTCTCATCGTGAATTGAATTAATTTCTAAAATTATTTTATTTAACATTCTCACTGTTTCCCTCATAAAACAGTCATTTAAGTTAAATGCGAGATTTTGAAAGATAGATTAAGATTATAACAAATTATCATTAAAACTCGTCCTTCCATTTTGTACAGATTATTAAATGTCGCTGGTACAATATTATAGTTGTTTATCAAACAAGGAAATAAGTATTGGTATTACAACAAAAATGTAACTAAATTATAAAAGACAATTTTAAATAAAATTTACTTAAAATTATTGTTTTAATTTCAAGAATTATTGAAATATTTTAATAAAAAAGCAGTAGTATGATTAAGATTATACAAATAGGAATGGATATCTGATCGATAATTGATCTTTATAAAAGTGATGTTTGCCAGTCAGATAAATAAGTGTATTACAGGTAAAGGTTTGATATGTCCGTCTTCCTTTGATTAGAAATCTTAAGTCAGTTAAATTAACCTAAAAATTATTACTCTCAAGAATGAAAGAGCAAACTATAATAATAATAATAATAATAATAAAATATTTATATATATTAAATGGAGTAAAACATTTTATTTATATATTTTATTATTAAATCTGAAAGATTTAGAGCTAGTCACGTGATCCTTAGGCTACCGGGTACTAATATAGTTTAAAAATATAAGATGCATATTCATGTCTTCCATGGCCTAATGGATAAGGATGTAGAGTCAGGAAAGGATGTAATCTGGGGAACTAAGGGTAGTGAGTTCAAGTCCCGCTGCGAGCGAAATTAGATAAGTAAATTTGTAATAAATGATGTTAAATAATGTGTTCTTCTTTATTTGTGATTTCAGGACTACTTGCAAAACAACCATAATTAGTATAAATTGATAAAGAAAAATGATTAAATAAATAAGTCTATTTTTATAAATTTACAAATTTTATAAATAAATTAAAAAAAAAAAAAAAAATAATAATTTTTTTTTTAAATAAAACAATAAAATAAAATAAAAACAGTGTAAGAGTATAATAAGTTAAATAATTATATTTACCATCACATTTATATAAATATAAAATTTAAAAAAATGTAAAAAATCTGTTTTCTGTGTTTATTAAACGAATCCTTAAAGATCCTTAAAGCCGCCTTAAAGATCCTTAAATTTCAGTTCCATTAAGGATCTTTAAGGATGTCCTTAAAGAGACCTTAAAGACACATTTAAGGTCCTTAAAGACCCCTTAAAGATCCTTAAAGCCCCATTTAATGAGTCTTTAAGGGGGCTTTAAGGATCCTTAAAGGTGACTTTTCTTCTTGTGCATTCAACCAACCAACCAACCTTATACGTGGGTTCAAATAATATTCAAATAATATGAAAACAGGAGGTCCTAATACCGGAGGCTCAGTGTGGCTGAGCCTGTATCGCTCACCTGACTAAAATGCTTTTAAAGCAAATTTGTATTCCAGTGATGAAAAAATGCACTGTTTATATCAGACAGAATGGCTAAGGAAATCACTGTAGAACTATATGTACCATTCACAGTTTTTTCAATCTGATTAAAATCACATCTCTCACTTGCTCCCCCATTTTTTGATATAGGCGCGGAGTGGGAGATCTGAGGAAACACCAATTAGGGGCATATGTGAATGAGCCATTGTTGTAACATTTATTGTCCAATGAAATTTCAGCTTCCGAGATTTTGAAAGTGTTTTGCCTTTATTGTATATGAAACGGGCAATTTGAATTTGTCAATCTAAGTAAAGGACCTTCCATACATCATTCCCATAAAGTTTGGTTTAATTTGCTTCAGTAGCTTTAGAGGAGATACCAAATATATGCTATTCCCATAGGGTTTAACTATGTTCTGTGCTGGCAGCCATCTTTTTTGGAGGATC
The DNA here is from genome assembly GCA_021292105.1 of Anadara kagoshimensis. Lineage (NCBI taxonomy): Eukaryota > Metazoa > Mollusca > Bivalvia > Arcoida > Arcidae > Anadara > Anadara kagoshimensis. Next base: position 58,908,142 of record CM037861.1, read on the forward strand.
AAAAAAATGTCCACAATCTAAGTAAAGAACCATCCATACATCATTCCTGTAAAGTTTGATTCAATTTGCTTTATTAGCTTCAAAAGAAATAGCAAATATATGCTTTTCCCATAGGGTCCAATGTGAAACAATGTTCTCCACTGGCAGCCATGTTTTATGGCAGATCAGGAAAATTTTGGCAATCTATGTAAAGGACCTTCTATACATCATTCCTGTAAAGTTTGGTTCAATTTGCTTCAGTCATTTCTGAGGACACAGTCAAAAATGCGTTTTCCCATAAAGTCCAATGTTAAACTATCTTTTGCGCTGACAGTCATGTTTTTTTTTGCAGATCAGAAAAATTTTGGCAATCTATGTAAAGGACCATTTATACATCATTCCTGTAAAGTTTGGTTCAATTTGCTTCACTAGCTTCAGAGGAGATAGCATATATATGCTTTTCCCATAGGGTCCAATGTGAAACTATGTTCTCCGCTGGCAGCCATGTTTTTTGGAGGATCAGAAAAATTTTGGCAATCTATGTAAAGGACCTTCTATACATCATTCCTGTAAAGTTTGGTTCATTTTGCTTTAGTCATTTCTGAGGACATAGTCAAAAATGCGTTTTTCCCATAGGGTCCAATGTTAAACTATCTTCTGCCCTGGCAGCCATGTTTTTCGGCGGATCAGAAAAATTTTGGCAATCTAAATAAAGGACCTTCTATACATCATTCCTGTAAAGTTTGGATAAATTCTCTTTAGTCATTTCTGAGGAGATAGCCAAAATGCGTTTTTCCCATAGGGTCCCATGTTAAACTACCTTTTGCTCTGGCCGCCATGTTTTTTGGCCAATCAGAAAAATTTTGGCAATCTATGTAAAGGACCTCCAATACATCATTCCTCTAAAGTTTGGTTAAGTTTGCTTCAATAGTTTCAGAGGGGATAGCCAAAATGTGTTTTTCCCATAGGGTCCAATGTTAAACTATGTTCCCTGCTGGCAGCCATATTTTTAGGCGGATCAGAAAAATTTCGGCAATCTTTGCAAAAGACCTTCCATACATTATTCCTGTAAAGTTTAATTGAATTCGCTTCAGTCGTTTCAGAGGAGATAGCCAAAATGTGCATTTTCCCATTGGGCCCAATGTTAAACTTTGTTTGGCCCTGGCGGCCATTTTTTTTGGCGGATCAGAAAATTTTGGGCAATCTTAGTAAATGACCTTGCATACATTATTCCTGTAAAGTTTGGTTCAAATTGGCTCAGCGGTTTCAAAGAAGATAGCAAATATATGCTTTTCCCATAGGGTCCAATGTTAAACTATCTTCTGAGCTGGTGGCCATGTTTTTTGACGGATCAGAAAAATTTTGGCAATCTAAATAAAGGACCTTCCTTACACCATTCCTGTAAAGTTTGGTTAAATTTGCTTTAGTCATTTCTGAGGAAATAGTCAAAAATGCATTTTTCTCATAGGGTCCAATGTTAAACTATCTTCTGCGCTGGCAGCCATGTTTTTTTGGTCAATCAGAAAAATTTTGGCAATCTATGTATAGGACCTCCAATACATCATTCCTCTAAAGTTTGGTTAAGTTTGCTTCAATAGTTTCAGAGGAGATAGCCAAAATGTGTTTTTCCCATAGGGTCCAATGTTAAACTATGTTCCCAGCTGGCAGCCATATTTTTAGGCGGATCAGAAAAATTTCGGCAATCTTTGCAAAAGACCTTCCATACATTATTCCTGTAAAGTTTAATTGAATTCGCTTCAGTCGTTTCAGAGAAGATAGCCAAAATGTGCATTTTCCCATAGAGCCCAATGCTAAACTTTGTTTGGCCCTGGCGGCCATTTTTTTTGGCGGATCAGAAAAATTTGGGCAATCTTAGTAAATGACCTTGCAAACATTATTCCTGTAAAGTTTGGTTCAAATTGGCTCAGCGGTTTCAAAGAAGATAGCAAATATATGCTTTTCCCATAGGGTCCAATGTTAAACTATCTTCTGTGCTGGCGGCCATGTTTTTTGACGGATCAGAAAAATTTTGGCAATCTAAATAAAGGACCTTCCTTACACCATTCCTGTAAAGTTTGCTTAAATTTGCTTCAGTCATTTCTGAGGAAATAGTAAAAAATGCATTTTTCTCATAGGGTCCAATGTTAAACTATCTTCTGCGCTGGCAGCCATGTTTTTTGGCGGATCAAAAACATTTCGGCAATCTAAGTAAAGGACCTTCCATACATCATTCCTGTAAAGTTTGGTTAAAATTGGTTCAGGGGTTTCAGAGGAGATAGCCAAAATGTAAAAAGTTTACAGACGGACTGACAGACGGACTGACTGACGGACGACGGACGCCGAGTGATGGCAAAAGCTCACATGGCCTTTAGGCCAGGTGAGCTAATAAAGGTGGTCTTTAAGGCAGGTTCAACTGTATATATATATCTATGACACAAAATCATAACGGGTTTAGAACCCTGAATAATTGTACACATAATAGTTCAACTTGTGCCTTTATTTCAGGTGAGCTAATAATTTATGATTTAAATGTATTAACTGTAGATAAAAGACAACAATTCACATGTAGAATAAAGGAAAATAGGTAAAAAATGTTACAAGGTTAATGACATAATAGGACCTTAATTATACATCATTTAACTTTAAAGACAAAGGCAGAAGTAGCATCTCAGTTGAAAGGACAGAAAATTTATGGCATTAGGAACAAGCTCTGAATATTAATTTTTTTTTTTAATTTTTAAATAACCTGTTTACACATTAATATATAACCCATTTGGTTTTTTTTTCAAATTTTATTTATTAAACATGCAATTATTTCCATGTTTTCCCCCAAAAATATTCAAATACATGTATGTTTACATGTAAAAATCATTTAACATAACAAATATAATTAATCATAAAATTTTACCTTCTTCTAAACAGGTGGTTGGTTAAGATAAATAGCTCAGGCCAGTCACTAATGAAAACAAAGAACAATACTTATTGTACTGATAAATTTGATTAGACACAAGACTGCTTACAGACAGAAGTGTTCCTTCATAGGAGCTTTCAGATGGGATCATTCTCAAATAAAAAAAAAAATCTAAAACACCATAACATCAATATTTTTGCATTCATGTGATATTAAATTTGGCCCACTACAGGGGTTCAAAATCATGTTTTGTAATGAACGATACAGGACCTTTTGCCTTTATTTTTGATAGGTCCCACATAAAATTCTAAAAGTTCAATATGAACACTGAAAAGTCCATGTGAATTTTATTATTATTGTATAGAAAAAACAGTACTATCCTGGTAAAAAAAGACAAGTCTATTGGACTTTTACAGATTAAATATTATGGGTCCAAATGTAAAATCAACAGGTCGCAGACCTCAAATCTAGGGGAATTTTAACCCCTACCCCACTAAGACCTCAACAATGGGACCATTTGTCAAAAGTGATCAATGGGTCCATGACTTCTTTCAAAAATAAACACTCCCGACAGATAAAATTTTAATTTATCTTTAAAAAGTTACTATTTTTATGCATATAAATTTTAAAATGATTTCTCAGACTGTTCTGTATAGCTTAAGTGTCCTAAAATATAGCTATATTTAGTACAAGTTAAGCAGACCTAAATCCAAAATATTGGGTAATTATCATTTGTATGAATAAATAACTATCAGTTACATCATATGTAGAGGTAACAAGTTCAACAGATTATTTCTGGTAAGTCAATCACCAATGTCCTTTACATGTCCCTAATGACCCCTGTTCACCAATGTCCTTTACGTGTCCCTAATGACCCTTGTTCACCAATGTCCTTTACGTGTCCCTAATGACCCCTGTTCACTAGTGTTTGATGTGTACCACTATGTAGCTCAATTCATAGACTGCTTGCTCAGTTTGTGGGAGGTTATGGGTTCATATCCCAGCAAGGTCTGAACAAGACTTGAAAATATGTAGTGATTTGGTGAACAGCATTTAAAAACGAAAGTCACAGAGTCCTTCAGAGAAGCCTAAAAAACCGATGCCCATGTCACAACAGGCATGACAAAAAAACTCATTGCACATTGCCCTGAACACACTGAAAAAGTAAAAATTTCTTCCACCTCACCTATAGCTAGTCAAGTCTCAATATAAGTGAAATATTCTTGACAAGGATGTAAAACCCCAATCAATGGATCCTTCCTAAACCATTTGAGGATTTTTGGCAACAAATACCTTCTGTTTTAATGACAATCTACATTTTCAAATGTGTCAAATACAGATTTATTTTTATATAAATATTTAAAACAATATTTGATCAAAATTTTCAATGGAATTATAATAGTTTTAACTACTGGTAAATGAAAAAATACAAATATTTCTAGCATTTTGATTGGTCAGAACTTTTTTTCCATTTTTGCATGAAAGCTGATTCAGCATAAATATAACAAAAACCTACCTCAAATAATTATATGCTGTTATTGATTTCAAAGCATCTTGTTAGACTGGCTTTAAGTTTGAAAAAAAATTGCTGATTTAGAAAATACTGATATATGTCAAATTACCTACAAAAAGACATGATTTAATGAAGGATCTTAACCAGCAGTGTACATCAAATCATTATAGCATTAAGCATATAGCATATCTTTCTATGTACACATGTATCACAAAATTGATTCAAATTACAGAAATTTTATGTCTTACAAAAACTTTTTTCTTCAGAATTCTACAGTGATTCTGTCTATAATCTTGATACTGCTAGATATATATATTATTGATGAGTTTAGTTTTCTTTAATTTATATTTTACTTTTCTAATTATCATATCCCAATATTAATAATTCTGTATTTAATATATTCCATTGATAACCAAAATGTGTGTTTTATGGTCTACTTGTACTAACACATGCTCGGGGAATCTTTAAGGTGCTAGCTCACCAAGTAAGTACACTACTGACTGGCAAACAACACCACCAGTTACATTTTACTGACACTGGATAGATCAGTTGTTAAAACTGCTGTCTTCTTACAACTGAGTACCAGGGGAAGAAGAAATATCTCAAATACATGTACGTAAGTCATGTATGATCTTGACAGGGTTTGAGCACACAATCTCCAGCTCTCAAGACAAACACTACCCCTGAGCCACTAAGACAGATTCACAGATTGTGTGAACAATTTACATTACACATAATGTTAAAACAGAATTGTACACCATAGGTAATGTTCAACATACAGTTTGCTTATTTTTATTAAAGAATTCTATTTTTATTTCTATGCATGTCATTTCAGATGACCACATTACTAAATATAGCCATCATGAAATACCTATCATTCTGGTGGCCATCCTTAAAACTAGGTCGTTCATTGGTATGCACTTACATACAGATAAATCAAGACATAGAATACATCTTGTCTATAAACAGAAATGTCAATCTGCAAAATTAGGAGCAGAAAATGGACCCCATTCCAAAGTTTATTAAAAACCTTCATTTTTTTCCAAATATTTTACCCAATAAATGAATTACCGGTAAATAATTTTTACCCAATAATTTTGTATTTTGTGAATAACTTATGCTGAGTACAGGTATATGTTGTGCCTTTTGAAATACCAAATATGCCATAATGAGTATCATATTTAGTCATTATCAAAATATTTTTGTCTGTTTTTACTGACCATCATAGCCCAGGATCCACAACTGAACCACTATACAACTGGGGTACATGGTTTGAGTGTCACAAGTCATGACTGGTCCTGCTAAGTTAACGTTGAATAACAGTGTTTAACATTCCAGTCAAGAATATTTCACTTATATCGATGCATTGCCAGCTATAGGCAAAGGAGCAGAAATTTTACCCGTCTGTTGCACTGATGGCATTATACAGCAGAGATGTTTACCGTGCCATGCCTACCGTGACACAGGAACAGTTACTTTCATTTCATGATGCCAAGTGCTTGTTGAAAGAACGGTCACTACCAACTTTCAAGTCTTGGGTCAGACATGGTTGGATTCTAACCCACGAACTCCCACTTACAGAGCGAGCACTCTACCAACTGAGCTACGGCAGTGGTATGACTGGTCCAGTAAAACTGGTTAGTACTTTTATAGAACTAGCAGAGCACCTCATTACATTTGTAATTCTTAACACCATGCATCACATGCTTAAACTTTTAACTCTTTACAAAAGTTATCATGAGTAACTGTAGTCAGAAAACTAGCAATATTTGTATCTTATTTGTATGTGTGAAGATATAATAAAAATGTTCATGGTATTTGTAAAATGTTCTGCTTAAACTTTTAACTGATTCATAAAAGTAATCATGAGTAACTTTAGTGCAAAAAGCTAGTAATATTTTATTTATCACATTTTATAGTTTTTCTTTTTTATATCCAGTATTAAAATTCCATAGATCTGCCCATGAAGACCTTGATACCAAAATCCCTGTGTAAACCTTACAAGTATTATGGGCTCTGGTTATTGATTATTTTATCACTGAATCAATCAATGAACAATGGAATCTTCAGTAGAAAAATTTAACAAGGTAAACAAATGTCTCTTAACAAATTCAAACTAAAGATAGAGAACTTACACTTTCTTTTACAATGATATCTTGACTTTTTTCAGAAAAAAAATCAAAATTTAATCTATCTACAGACATGGTAGATATGTAGCAGACATGCTATTGAGATGGACAGACAGATAGACAAAACAAATCTTGACAAATTCAAACTAAAGATAGAACTTTTACTTTCTTTCACAATGATATCTTGACTTTTTTCAGAAAAAAAATCCATCCACGGATATGAAAAAGATGGATAGACAGATGGACAAACAAATCTTGTTAAATTCAAACTATAGATATATTTTCATTTTTTTCTTTCACAAATGATATCTCAACTTATTTTCTTATAAACAGATGGATGAACAGCTTTTAACAAATACATAGATAGACAGATGGATGAACAGCCTTTAACAAATACATAGATAGACAGATGGATGAACAGCTCTTAACAAATACATAGATGGACAGATGTATGAACACCCCTTAACAAATACATAGATGGACAGATGTATGAACACCCCTTAACAAATACATAGATAGACAGATGGATGAACACCCCTTAACAAATACATAGATAGACAGATGGATGAACAGCCCTTAACAAATACATAGATAGACAGATGGATGAACAGCCTTTAACAAATACATAGATAGACAGATGGATAACAGCCCTTAACAAATACATAGATAGACAGATGGATGAACAGCCTTTAACAAATACATAGATAGACAGATGGATGAACACCCCTTAACAAATACATAGATGGACAGATGGATGAACAGCCCTTAACAAACACATAGATAGACAGATGGATGAACAGCCTTTAACAAATACATAGATAGACAGATGGATGAACACCCCTTAACAAATACATAGATAGACAGATGGATGAACAGCCCTTAACAAACACATAGATAGACAGATGGATGAACAGCCTTTAACAAATACATAGATAGACAGATGGATGAACAACCCTTAACAAATACATAGATAGACAGATGGATGAACAGCCCTTAACAAATACATAGATAGACAGATGGATGAACAGCCCTTAACAAATACATAGATAGATGGATGAATGAACAGCTCTTAACAAATACATAGATAGACAGATGGATGAACAGCCTTAACAAATACATAGATAGACAGATGGATGAACAGCCCTTAACAAATACATAGATAGACAGATGGATGAACAGCCCTTAACAAATACATAGATAGACAGATGAATGAACAGCTCTTAACAAATACATAGATAGACAGATGGATGAACAGCCCTTAACAAATACATAGATAGACAGATGGATGAACACCCTTAACAAATACATAGATAGACAGATGGATGAACACCCCTTAACAAATACATAGATAGACAGATGGATGAACAGCTCTTAACAAATACATAGATAGAAAGATGGATGAACAGCTCTTAACAAATACATAGATGGACAGATGGATGAACAGCCTTTAACAAATACATAGACAGATGGATGAACAGCCCTTAACAAATACATAGATAGACAGATGGATGAACAGCCCTTAACAAATACATAGATAGACAGATGGATGAACAGCCCTTAACAAATACATAGATAGACAGATGGATGAACAGCTCTTAACAAACACATATATAGATAGATAGATGGATGAACAACCCTTAACAAATACATAGAAACTTCAAAGATAGATAGATAGATAGATAGATAGATAGATAGATAGACAGACAGACAGACAGACAGACAGACAGACAGACAGACAGAGACAGACAGACAGACAGACAGACAGACATAGATAGATAGATAGATAGATAGATAGATAGATAGATAGATAGATAGATAGATAGATAGATAGATTGCACTTTCACTTTCTTTCTTTCACAATGATATTTTGACTTATTTTCTGATAAAAATTGAAAATCCATCAAAAGACATGGGAGATATGGGGCAGACATGATATTGAGATGGATGGCCAAATGAACAGACAGACAGATGGATGGACAGATGCCATGAACAGACCGAGAGGGTGATACCTATATACCCCCTAAACTTTGTTTGCACAAGTAAAAAATAATAGGTACACACCAATGTTTATATTTTTTATACAGAAAATTTTTGATCATGCTCACATAAATTTAATATTGTTGAAAATTAATCAACTGAATGTGTTTTTTAAAGTTATGTTCCCTATTTTGCAACATTTCTCATAATATTCTATCAGTAAAAAATAATATGCACATCAAACACAAACATTGATAAAGAAAACAATTGTGGTCATGCATAAACAAACTAATACTGTAAAAATCAATTGATTGGATCTGTTTTTAAATTTACATTTGGTTCTTTTTTATTTTTGCAAAATTTAATATAATAATCTAAACTTACCAAATGCTGTACAGGTGTTATATTTCACACATCAGATATAAAACACTTATCCAATAACTGAATCCATAAAATTCCTGTCATTAAATATGATCCGTAAGAACAGATAAAACACAATAAAGATAATTATCTATATATATATATATATCTATATATGTTACGATGATCTGTATAACACATGTAAAGCAATGCTTAACACAAAAACATATGACAGGTAACAGCAATTAACATCAGTTTTACGACAAAACAACAAACGATATGAGTGACAGGTAAAAATCTCACCTCACCCTCTACAGACATTCACACTTGAGTTTCTCCGGACTAGGTCCTATCTACTACAAAAAGATTGCTCCTTCTTTATCCCTTTTTTTCTTTTTAGTTTCTTTCAAGCCTTGGTCAATAAAATTTTCTGAAACACAAAACAAAGTTCATACACTCTTAACTGTTTAGAATGCTATAGATTCATGTATTAAGAAATTGTCCGTTTTTAATCCATGGAAGATTTGAATGTTTAACTAAGAGATAACAGTTTTTTAAGGTGTATATAATGTGTTTGTGTATTACAGTATACTCTTATGTACATAACTTCACATTGATTATAAGTGTATTAGAAAATATCTCTTTAAAGAGTGCCTGAATTTATTTTCTCAAATAATTATTTGACATTATTTGTTAAAAATTATAGATTTTATGTCAATGTTTTGTTATAAGTAGACTGGAATTCTACAATATACACATTAAATGTAAATAAGATCAGCCCCCTGTTTTACAATCATTCCTTTACTAAAATTTTCCTCATCTTAAATTTAGCTAACTTTGACCATCTTTTTTCAGTTATGAGTTAATTCTTTTTGACAAAAATTGAATACAAATGGTATAACTTGAAATGATCTTCAAAATGACAACAACTCAATATTTTTAAAATTTTAGGAAATTAAATTTAAGATTTGAAATTTGCCAAATTTAAGTTAAGAAAAATCTTAGTTAAGGAAAGATTGTAAAACCAGAGTGGAATTTTACAATAAATACATTTGAACTATAAACAGTATGGGTCTGTGGATAGTTTAACATTAAGCTCACAAATTAGTGCTGAATCGTCAGCTCATTTTGGCCCACCACTGTGGTAGCTCAGTTGGTAGAGTGCTGGCTCCATAAATAGGAGGTTGTGGGTCCAAACTGTGTCCGGGTCTGACCCAACACTTGAAAGTGGGTAGTGACTGTTTTTTCGTCAAGCACTAAGCATTACAAAATGAAAGTCACAGTTCTTTCAGATGGGAACTTAAACGAGGTCCCGTGTCATGGTGGGCTTTGCAGGCTAAAGAACCCTGCTGTATAATGCCATCAGCGCAACACACAGGCAAAACTTCTGCACAATTTTGCCAATAGCTGGCAACATCTCGATATAAGTGAAATATTCTTGACTGGGACGTTAAACACTATTACATAACACAACTCAACTCAACTACTCATTTTGACCCTTGTTAGTGATAGATATCGACAGTTTCTATAGATATCGACAGTTTCTATAGATAAACTGTAGATATCGACAGTTTCTATAGATATCGACAGTTTCTATAGATATCGACAGTTTCTATAGATATTGACAGTTTCTATAGATATGTACAGTTTCTATAGATATCGACAGTTTCTATAGATATTGACAGTTTCTATAGATATGTACAGTTTCTATAGATATCGACAGTTTCTATAGATATCGACAGTTTGACAGTTTCTATAGATATCGACAGTTTCTATAGATATCGACAGTTTCTATTTATCTTTTGACAGCTTTTTTATCACTACCTATCTGTATGTACATTGACCACTTAACAGCCAAGCTATGACCAAGGCCTTTGGTTCTGTGTTGTCATGGGTACTCCTCTGTCATCGCAGAACTGAACATATTAATATCTCATAAAAGTGAAAAAAATCCAAAGTACCATTACTAAATTCTTTATGTAGAGACCAAATCAACATCATTTGAGGAGACCTCATTGGCTGTTTGGACTAAAGCACATATAATGGATCACGGCAACTCTCTCTGCCTTGATTCAAATCCCACACATGACAGAACCTAGTATGAGAAAGTTTGTCAGTTCGCTTGCCAAGGGTCAGTGGTTTTTCTCTGGGCATTCCAGTTTCTTCCTCCAACCATGATCTGAGTGTCTCCTTATGAGTAGAAGAATTTTGACTAGGGCATAAAACACTACTACTCTATCCTTTATTCTCAACATTGTTTGATATGAATCTAATGACAAGCTTGATTAGAAGGCCATTTAAGCACAAATTTAATTTACAAATGAATTAAAACAGTTTTGAACATCACAAGATTCTCAAATTTAAAACTTATGAAGCATGTTGTTTTAATTTTTATGGCTTAAATAAAAATTGTTTTAAAATCAATTTTGGTAATGCTTCAGTTTCATTGTATAATCTTTCTAAAGCAAACCTGAGAAAACTGGAAAGCAGTTTAATCAATACATAATATTGTTTGGAAAATATCAAGGCAGTCAGTTCCAGTATGTTGGAGTAAATCAGAGTGCCCAGAGAAAATCACCATCCTTCTACAACCAAACTACCACTGTGGTAGCTCAGTTGGTAGTGTGCTTGCTCAGTTAAGTGGAATGATATGGGTTCAAACCCTGACCATGTCTGACCCAAGACTTGAAAGTGGGTAGTGACTGTTCTTTCGCCAAGCACTCGGCATTACGAAATGAAAGTCACGGTTCTTTCAGATGGGAAAATAATCGAAATCCTGTGTTGCGATAGGCTTGGCACAATAAAGAACCCTGCTGTATAATGCCATAAGTGCAACGCACAGGCAAAACTTCTGCACCTTTGCCTATAGCTGGCAACGTCTCGATATAAGTGAAATTTTCTTGACTGGGACGTTAAACACCATTACTTAACTCACTCAACTCTATTTAATGACTGGTGGTTTTTCAAAATATGAACATATATGAAAATGTAAAAACAAAATTAACTACAATTCAGTAATATTCATCTATAGAAAAAGAGAAAAAATCTGAAAACATGTTACTGTTAGTTAGTTAATATTTAAAACTAAAGTACACCTCAGCTAAGACTGATTAAATATTTAATGAAACATGCTATAAATTCATTAACAATGGTATTAAACCATGCTTTGTTCTAAAGGAATCAATACAAACACTTAAGAATTAAAATAAATGACTTCCTTAAAGACAAAGTAATTAAGTAAATAGCCTATTGTCACTGGGGATGCTGAGCTCAGAGCTCTAAGGGAGATAATTCAAACTGAAATGACTTCCTTAAAAACAGGGCAATTTAGTACATGCTTGCACTAAGGGAGATAATTCAAAATGAAATCACTTCTTTAAAGACAGGACAATTTAGTAAACTGTCTACTAGCACTGGGTATGCTGAAAGGTGTGTTTGCACTAAGGGAGATAATTCAAACTGAAATGATTTCCTTAAAGACAAAGCAATATTAAGTAAATAGTCTGTTATCACTGGGGATGCTGTAGGTGCTTGCACTAAGGGAGATAATTCAGAACGAAATGATTTCCTTAAAGACAATGCAAATTAGTAAGACTTCTATTTTACTATATATTAGCACCAGAGTTCTAAGGAAGATAATTCAAACTGAACTTTATGATATCTTTACAGCAATACAGCAAAGATCAGAATGATTCCTTTTGTTTCCCCACCTATTAATTATATGTAAAAAGTTTTGAAAAATGATTTTTTTACAGATATGTTCAATATGATTCCATAATTTCTTTTTTTTAATTTTTTTTTTTTTTTTTTTCGCGTAGAACAACAAGAATAACAGAATCCTGCAAAGAACACCAAACACCAACAAGAAAGCCAAAACATCAACAGGAACACCAGAACACTACCAAAAGCACCAGAACATCACCAACAATGCCAAGACATCACCAAGAACATGGAAACATCATCAAGAAATGATCACAGGACATCACCATGAACACTAAAAGGAAAGAAACTGGTAAGAACAGGAAAAACATAAAGAAAACATATTGATAAAATGTAATCCTATACAGTGGCCATATTTTGTCCACAAAAATTTCATGTGAATATTAATTAACATAAATGCAAGAATCTTGACTGGGACATAAAACACTAATTCACTCAACCATTCAGACCCCCCCCCCCTTCAAAATAAGTGGAATAATCCTAACTGGGGTGTAAAACATCAATTATTCTACTCCAAAACTGACTACCTTAATATAAGTAAAGAATTGTTTACTTGGGCGTAAAACATCATTCATTATTCCATCATACAAGAACTGACATACTTCAATATTAGTGGAAAAATGTTGTCTGGGGCATAAAATACCATTACTCCACTCCACTTTTGCAGAACTGACTGCCTTGATAAGTGAAATACTTTTTTACTTTGGTGTAAAACTGCACTACATCATCTCAGAACCTGGTGCCTCATTATAAGTGAAAGAATCTTGACTGGGGTGTAAAACATCAATACTCCACTCATTATCCCAAAATTGACCGCTTGGATATAAAGGAAAGACAGAATCTTGACTGGGGTGTAAAACACCATTACTGCACTTCAATTATATATTTTGTCAGTGGCCAGGTCAGATTATGCAAGTGGTTTTGTGGTTTGGCCAGGTTATATTAGCAATTTGGCCTGAAAAATAAGTGGCACAATAGACAAAAACTACACTCTGGATGGCTAGTTATCATATAGTGGGTTTTACTGATATGGATCAGTCAAGTTGTCAATGAATGCTTGTATGATGGAACTATTTTTCTTCAAATATACAATTGTTGACGCATTGTAAAATACAAAACAAATATTGCAACATGACTCATCATGGAACTAGCAAACAGTCTTATCTAAACAGAAAAATTCCATAAATTGTGATCCACTACCAGTAAGTAACTGCTACCTATGTTCTAAGGGCCATAACTCTCAGGAAAACGAGCAAACCAACTAAGTTTAATGATAATTGCGTCTTCCATCAATGTTGATGTTTTGCACCAACTTTCATTAAAACTGTGTTTCATAGTTTTGGAGAATTACTGCAAACAAGAAGTGTCTGGATGGACATAAGGACAAAACTTTGAATTTATACCCCCTTCTTTCTTTGTAAGGCAGGGGATAATTAATAATTGTGTTTTTTAAATCAAAGACACTACTGTATATATAATGAAATGAAAGAAATACATTTCTAATTTCTAAAAACATGTCAGATATATCATCTTAATAAACTGCATATTTACATTTTGTTTTTTCAAATCTTTAACATTTATACATAAAAAATTTCTTAAAACCTGTTTAATTCATTTTTATAAAAGGGATCAGGTTTTATTATTATTATGTTAAAAAATATAGAAAAAACAATTATTGAAGAAATACATTTCTCACACCTGTGACATGGAAATCCCGCATTTTTACCCATGTGGGATTTCCTTGTCTCACCCTAAGGTTGAGACAGGCTACACGCCAAATTTCCCGCGTAGTTATACCTGCTCTGGATTTATCGTTGAGAGGACTTAATAAGCTGAGAAAAGTTCCGAAGTCAACCAACAATTTCTCAACGTCACAATCACTTATACACGCTTAACTGATGACGTCATAATCATTTTACGTGAGAACGTCAACAAAAATTGATTATGTCATTTTCAGCAAGCACGGATGGTGACATGAAAACTTAACATTTTATGCAATTTTATGTTTATTAATCTCGTTTTATGTTGCAAATGTGTGAGAAAAAGAATCCTACACCAGTAGCAGGGTAAGACAGAGATATCTCAAACTCGGATGAATATTTTCAATGTCCAGAACTCGCTAAAGCTCGTTCTGGACAAGAAAATATTCATCCTCGTTTGAGATATCTCTGTCTTACCCTGTTACCGGTGTAAGATTCTATTAATATATAAGTAATACATCTTTTCATAATCAATTAAACTTTTTATGATTTATTTTATATCTTACAAAATTAACAAACCAGAAATTTATTTATACGTTATATGACTCGAGTCAGGTCTTATAAATAAAATACAAGATATTTAATCAAGTGAAAAACCATAAAACAAATGATATTTGAAATAAAAACATACAGATTTTTTACATATTAAACAAATTCAAGCTTAATTTCCAAAATGTGTGATGAAGCATTTCTGTCATAACAATCAATTTTTATTTTATTGTTACAAGGCGCCACATTACAATGTATTATATACTATCCTTATAGCTTTCTGAAGCCAAAACAATGAAGGTATTGATAAAGCAATTGCCATACCGGTATATACACAGTTCTAATGCACATATAGCAACAGGACATGCACAATACTCCAGTCAACACATTCACAAACCCCTTCTCCAGTTTCATTGTGGATAAAATTTTATGGATGCCGCTGGAAACCCCATTTCCAATAGTCTGACAAGAGACAGACACCCAATGATGTGATGTAACTGTATTGGTATGTTTTACTGGTTTAATCGAGTGTTGACAGGGACTAAAATGCATTAGTATTTTTCTTGATTCTGTTTAGTAAGGATATACTATGGTTGTTTGATCCACGGTCAAAAGGGGCTCAAAAATTACACAATGCCCCAGTCACACACAATGCCCCAGTCACACACAATGCCCCAGTCACATATTCACAGATCCCCTAACTAGTTCACTATGGTTTAAATTTCAAGGATGACCCAGAGAAGTAAATTTTGATAGTCTAATAAAGATCTGATTCAGACACTTTAACAGCATTAGTACATAGTTAACACTAACTAACGGTAAAAATCCTTACAAGATAGAGTAAGCAAAGGTTTAATCAAGTTTTGATAGGGGCTAAAACTGATCACTTGATAGTCAGGGGGCAGATCTCAAAAAGTAGCCTCTTTATTGACCCCCCTAAACTTTTTTGTTAAAAGCAGGAAACATGGTGAAACTTATTGTCCTATATGTACTTAGTCAGGCTAGGTATGTTTCCACCTTGACTTTTTCCGTTTAATGAAAATATGGCTGCCAATCCAAGATGGCTGCCGAAAAAGATAATTTAAGTATAAAAATTCAATATCAAATTAACCACTTAAGCATTTAAGTTGAAATTTGGTATTTGATCAATTAAATATTTATACTAATTTTCTGTAAATAATTATTGGTTGTAAAATTCAATATGGCCACCATTTTTAAGATGGCCGACTTATAATCATCGCGCTGCATTTTAAACCAAATACAACAATGGATGTCATTATTTTATGAGATAAAACCAATGTATTGTATTTAATATATGTGTACTTAGTTAGGCTAAGTATGTTTCCATCTTGACTTTATCTATTTAATGAAAATATAGTTGCCAAATCCAAGATGGCCACCAAAAAAAGATAATTCTAAAATTGAAATTTAATAACAAATCAACTGCTTAACCTTTTGAGTTGAAATTTGATATTTTATCAATTAAATATTTATACAAATTTTTTATGAACAAACTGTAATTGTACAATTTAATATGGCCGCCATTTCTTAAGATGGCCGACTAATAATCACCGCATTGCATTGTTTTAATACAATAAACTAATATATTGAATTTGTTAATATATATACTAGTTAACTGACTCCTTGAAAAGCTTTTTACACCAGCATGATTCACATCCACAAACAACTGTGCAGTAGAATGTGTTTTTCACATTATTTAAACTGCACAAACATCACAAAGATTCAACAATTCCACATTCATAAATATTGCAGGTCAATTTCCCAACTGCTCACAATGGTAGTTTTTATTGAAGATTCCATACCATTTCCTGATGATTAATGTGTTCTATGTGCATGACCGTAACGTATCATGTAACATGACAATGACAGAACATATGACATGAGGTTCATGAAGGTTTTTGTTGAGGGTTTGTAGTTTGAAATAGATTACAAACAAAGGAATCGACACTTGATTACAGCATTCCGACTTTATCGTATATTCATAAGCTTTCAGTTCAGAGTTTTCAAGCTCTGTTATTTGTTTGAACACTTCCCATGCTAGAAGCTCAATCACTGTTTGTTGATCAAATGCCAACAGATCTAAATGTTTTTCTTCTGATATTTCTTATTGACTCCTAGAAATTTCGGTTTCTTACTTGCTCTAGTACTTACTTAAACCTTACTGTTTAGTTGTGAAACAAAACCAAGAGAATACAAACATCTGATCATTATCTGTTATTCTATCCATAAGCATAAGGAACAAGTCTTGAGTCTGCCTATTTATGGTTTGCACAAAGGCTTGATGTATCTTGTCATGTGCTTGAGAATGTAGTATTTGGTTCCACAACCCTCCAATTACCACTGACTCCTTGCCTAGTACTTCCTTGCTTAACTCATTTGATATAAAACTAGTCAGTTAAGTTTTATTCTCTCCCATATTTATAAAATTGTTCAAATTCTCAGGCAACATGGAATTTCATCTCTCTTCTGCATTCTTTAAATCTGTTTATACAACTGTGCAAACTGCTAACAAATGAATTGTTGATGCAGGGATAGTGCAAGCCTTGGCTTATCGAGGCCCTCATAAAGTTTTATGGCTGTCATCACAATATAGTATGGTGACTCTGTATCCGAAAATACCATGGATATGTGGCGTCCCAAAGTTTCATGTTCCTTTCATTCTAAAAAGTGTAGTGTGCTCAATAACCCTTTGAAGGTCACTTGTTCTCACTTCCCTGGTGGATACTTCATTTGAAAGTTTCAAGATTTTTTTACTTAGCTTCATAATTGTGATTTTGACATGGATTGATATGTTTGTGTTGAATTCATTCTGTTTGTCTGGTTCAGGCCTTTATAAAAGCAAATAATTACTCTAACACTATTTTCTAAAACGATACTTTGTGGTAGCTGCAAGACAATCTTCAAAGTGCATATTGTGGTTTTTCAATGCTGTTAACCAATGCCGTACCATATATTATCGTACAGGTCTTTATATTTTTCGGTAGCATTATGGGGTTTCAAAAATCAAAACAATAATAGCTAAATAATATCATTGTGCCAGTAAAAGAAGGAAGAGGTAACGGTGATAGTCATTATACTGGACAAAAAGACGTAACTGTAGTCTAAGTAACATCATCAGGTAGTTTACGACCAATCAACAAACATCTGATGTAGCCACAGGTTGATGATGTCATCCAGAAATGTTCAGAAAAAGGTATAAAGATTTGTACCATAATAGAGAATATGACATTGGGTAACAGCATTCGGAAAACACCAATGCAAACACCTTTGACAACTTTGTAGATTTGCAGATAACACAAAATTTCATTTCAGGAATAGTGATAGAGTAGATGTTTAGTGATCTTTTGTTTGATTGATATTTTGAGCATTCCATAAAGTCTGACAAGAAAAAAAAACAAACACAATAATCCATCCACAAATAACGATCATAGAGCATTAAAACCAGTAAGAACTGGTAAGAATATTTCTATTTAAAGAATAATACATGTATTGCAGAAAAGAGATGGAAAGTTGAAAGTTGGAATAATTCAATATACATATGGACGACAATAAAGAATGAATCTGATTTGTTTAGTTTAACATCAAATGTGATAAACAAAAAGGGTGTATGGCAAGCAGTTGATGGTTTGGTTAGGGTTTTTTGGATGGGAATACTACATTCTCAAGTACAGGGCAAGGTAAATCGTTTTTTTTAGCAAATCATAAAAAGGCAGACAAAAGAATTGTTCTTTGTGCTAAAGAAGCCAAAGAAACAGATAATGGTCAAACACTTATCCTTTGTAGCGATGCAGATGTTTTTGTTATGGTCTTGGTTTTTGTTTTACAATTAATGTTTTGGAAATAAAAGATTGTCTATAGCTGTTAAAATGTTGAACCGGGGAAATATGTTATGTTCTGACCATACTTATATAATAAATATAAGAGATATACGTATAGAATATATTGCTGCAAGGTGCTTGTGGATGTTAATCATGTTGCTGTTGGACCTCTTGAAATGTTTGAATGAGCGAGAGAACTATTTTTATTGCAGACGTCAAAAGTAATAGCTATTAAATTCATTCAAATGGTATTTATTGAAAACTTGAAAAATGTTTTGGCTTCGTTATTTAAATTATTTAAATTACCTAAAATAAGTTTAAAGAGCAGTACTGATAATATTTTCAAATAATGTGTAACACACACACATTGGTTTTATGTCATAAAATAATGACATCCTTTGTTGTATTTGATTTAAAATGCAGCGCAACGTTTATAAATCGGCCATATTGAATTTTACAAGCATAGTTTGTTCATGAAAAATTAGTATGAATATTTAATTGATCAAATACCAAATTTCAACTCAAAAGGTTAAGCGGTTGATTTGTTATTGAATTTCAATTTTAAAATTATTTTTTTGGTGGCCATCTTGGATTTGGCAACTATATTTTCATTAAACGGATAAAGTCAAGATGGAAACATACTTAGCCTAACTAAGTACACATATATTAAATACAATACATTGGTTTTATATCATAAAATAATGACATTCATTGTTGTATTTGGTTTAAAATGCAGCGCGATGATTATAAGTCGGCCATCTTGAAAATGGCGGCCATATTGAATTTTACAACCAATCTTTATTCATAGAAAATTAGTATAAATATTTAATTGATCAAATACCAAATTTCAACTTAAAAAGGTTAAGTGGTTGATTTGATATTGAATTTTTATACTTAAATTATCTTTTTCGGCGGCCATCTTGGATTGGCAGCCATATTTTCATTAAACGGAAAAAGTCAAGGTGGAAACATACCTAGCCTGACTAAGTACATATAAGGCAATAAGATCCACCATGTTTCCTGCTTTTAACAAAAAAGTTTAGGGGTGTCACATTTTTGGGATCTGCCCCCTGACTATGATGTGTATGTTAAACAATATAAAGAATCATACTAAATATGAATGCAATATCTCAAGATACTGAAAAAGTCTAGAAAACTGTTACAAAAGTGAAAATTTCAACAGGACACAAGTCTGTCAAAACTCATCATAATTTCATGCAAGTGGAACTTGACTTTAAGTCAACTATATAAAAGTTTATACCAAATATGAATCCAATATCTTAATAAATAATGAAAAATTCTAGAAAACTGTTACAAAAGTGAAAAATTTCAATAGGACACAAGTCTGTCAAAACTCATCATAATTTCATGCAAGTGGAACTTGACTTTAAGTCGACTATATAAAAGTTTATACCAAATATAAATCCAATAAATAATGAAAAAATCTGGTTAACTGTTAAAAAGATGAAAAAATGACAATGGGCCAGAAGTCAGCAAATCTGTTTAAGTCAAACTTATCTTGTAAGTCAACTATATGAAGGTCCATACCAATTATGAATCCAAGTTTCTTAAGTACTATTCCCTGAGAATCCAATATATCCAATAATTAAAATGAACATCCAAGTTGTCAAGAGACTATTTCTAACACTCGATTTTGGAAATGAACACCCAAGTTGTCAAGAGACTATTTCTAACACTCGATTTTGGAAATGAACACCCAAGTTGTCAAGAGACTATTTCCAACAAAGTCTAACACTCAATTTTGGAAATGAACACCACTATTTCCAACAAAGTCTAACACTTAATTTTGGAAATGAACACCCAAGTTGTCAAGAGACTATTTCCAACAAAGTCTAACACTTAATTTTGGAAATGAACACCACTATTTCCAACAAAGTCTAACACTTAATTTTGGAAATGAACACCCAAGTTGTCAAGAGACTATTTCCAACAAAGTCTAACACTTAATTTTGGAAATGAACACCACTATTTCCAACAAAGTCTAACACTTAATTTTGGAAATGAACACCCAAGTTGTCAAGAGACTATTTCCAACAAAGTCTAACACTCAATAAAAATCTAATAAACTTTTAATTAAGAATTAAACCCTTTTAAGATCAACATTTATGCTGCAATTTTAAGATTTTTACAACTACCTGTCTGCCGAGAAAGTCATTATACCCATAAAACATGCAAGCTTTAATTAACATGATTGATAGCAGATAAACATGGGACATTAAGGTTTTATTTACACCTGGATGCAGGCATGAGTAGGCACAGGCAATAGATTTTTTCTGTCCTATATCGGATGTATATTCCCCCATCAAACCTTACTCCCATATCAGATGTATATTTCCTCCATCAAACCTCTGTCCAATATCAGAGTACATGTAATTTCCTCCATCAAACCTCTGTCTCATCCGAGTACATGTAATTTCCTCCCTGGAACCTCTGTCCCATATCAGAGTACATGTAATTTCCTCCCTGGAACCTCTGTCCCATATCAGAGTACATGTAATTTTTCTGAGTACATGTAATTTTCTCCCTGGAACCTCTGTCCCATATCAGAGTACATGTAATTTTCTCCCTGAACCTCTGTCCCATATCAGAGTACATGTAATTTTCTCCCTGGAACCTCTGTCCCATATCAGAGTACATGTAATTTTCTCCCTGGAACCTCTGTCCCATATCAGAGTACATGTAATTTTCCTCCCTGGAACCTCTGTCCCATATCAGAGTACATGTAATTTTCTCCCTGAACCTCTGTCCCATATCAAGTACATGTAATTTTCTCCCTGGAACCTCTGTCCCATATCAGAGTACATGTAATTTTTCCCTGGAACCTCTGTCCCATATCAGAGTACATGTAATTTTCTCCATCAAACCTCTGTCTCATCCGAGTACATGTAATTTTCTCCCTGGAACCTCTGTCCCATATCAGAGTACATGTAATTTCCTCCCTGGAACCTCTGTCCCATATCAGAGTACATGTAATTTTTCTGAGTACATGTAATTTTCTCCCTGGAACCTCTGTCCCATATCAGAGTACATGTAATTTTCTCCCTGGAACCTCTGTCCCATATCAGAGTACATGTAATTTTCTCCCTGGAACCTCTGTCCCATATCTGAGTACATGTAATTTTCTCCCTGGAACCTCTGTCCAATATCAGAGTACATGTAATTCCTCCATGGAACCTCTGTCCCATATCAGAGTACATGTAATTTTCTCCCTGGAACCTCTGTCCATATCAGAGTACATGTAATTTTCTCCCTGGAACCTCTGTCCCATATCTGAGTACATGTAATTTTCTCCCTGGAACCTCTGTCCAATCAGAGTACATGTAATTTCCTCCATGGAACCTCTGTCCCATATCAGAGTACATGTAATTTTCTCCCTGGAACCTCTGTCCAATATCAGAGTACATGTAATTTCCTCCATGGAACCTCTGTCCCATATCGGAGTACATGTAATTTTCTCCCTGGAACCTCTGTCCCATATCAGAGTACATGTAATTTCCTCCATGGAACCTCTGTCCCATATCAGAGTACATGTAATTTTCTCCCTGGAACCTCTGTCCAATATCAGAGTACATGTAATTTTCTCCCTGGAACCTCTGTCCCATATCAGAGTACATATAATTTCCTCCCTCAAACCTCTGTCCCATATAATTTCCTCCCTCAAACCTCTGTCCCATATCAGAATACATGTAATTTCCTCCCTGGAACCTCTGTCCCATATCAGAGTACATATAATTTCCTCCCTCAAACCTCTGTCCCATATAATTTTCTCCCTCAAACCTCTGTCCCATATCAGAATACATGTAATTTCCTTGCTCCAACATTTAGGGATGAATGTCACCTTTATATTTGTAAGTTACAATAATGACGGCTTGATCTAGACAACATTTGATGGTTGGATGTGGCTGAGTGGTACTGTTACTGCTTTCGTAGTCAAGTGTTGTGGGTTCAAACATCACTTTGGACTTGGAAATTTTCTGAGATAATTTTCATCTCCTGCCCATGCTAGAGCTATAAAAAGCTCATTACTAGGTAGTCTTTCCGATAAGACTCAAAACCAAGATCCCTTGTCTCTGTGCATGCTTAAGACACCTCTGTAGACTTACAAAAGGATTGTGGGTTCGAACCTCACTCGTTACCAGGAAGTTTTTTGGATGAGACTCAGAGCAGAGGTCCATGGTGAAGACGCCTATGTAGATTTACAAAAAGAGTATGCCACCTGTGACTGCTACAGAAGATGCTTACAATTAGAAGTGATTGAAACAGACTGAGCAACATAAACTAAACTTTGTGCCACTAGACAATCAAGAGATGAAATTACTACTGATACATTGATATGGTTATCCTTAAAAGAAAACCCAAAAACACAAACAACCCTGTGAAACACCAACCTACCCCAACCCAAAAAAGAAAAAAAAATGTGAAAAATTTCCTTTTCTCCAAAATATGCACACCACCTTGCCACCTTTCCTACCTGCCTTTAGAATATTCCAAAATCAAATGGATCTTGCCATTATATAGTAAGGGGTCAAAGGTAAAATTTTCATAGCAGGACCTGTGACAAAAAGTTGAAATGAATGAATAAGATATCCTATTAAAATGTGGGGATTAAAAGGTTAAATAAATACATTGAAAACATCTTTATTATTTGCCCCCAATCACCTGTCAGTTCCTATAGTAGCCCACACACATCAATTTAATACAGGTGTAATAAAAACCAAATTTAGAGAATAATAGCTAAGTTCATAAACTTCAATATTGGCAAATAATTGCAAATTGGTCAATAACAAGATGAGAGTGGTTGTTAAACTACTACAATAAACTGGCAGTCACACCAAGTTAGACAGAAATCTATGTAACCCTGATATATATCTGACAATTACAGGCAGTCAAAATCCTAAAAGCTGGTTTATGTAGTAAAACCTCATTTCATCACCAAATTTGTTCAATCAAATTTTGGCATTATAAAGGTGATTGGTGATAAATCAAGAACGACTGCTACATAGGTGTCATGGGTTTTCAAATTTAAACATTTAAAATTCTGAAAAATGCATGCAACCATCTATGACAACATCCCTCCCTCTCCAGCTGAAAAATTAAAAATTTCTAATTAATAGTGTACAATTGTGCATTCTCCTGGAATTTGGGAACACATATTTTCTGTAATATAACTGCACAATTAAAAATAGAGAAACACCAAAAAACAGCATGATTTTTTCCATTGAAAAGAATAAAAATGAAGGGGATGCGACACCTTAATACTGATTGATACATACATATCCAGTAATATGGAGATTTTGATCATGTGTTTGTGAAAGCTTAGTGTCGAGCATGAATTGCATGAAAATGGTGTTGCATATGTGTAATGTGTTTGACTTGAAAGGTATGATTGTAAAGAAAAAAAAAACATAGAAGAAAAAATTAAGGACTTTTAAATACCATGGAATTAAGTGAGGTGGCAAAGTTATCGAGGGACATTATAACTACCATGGAATTAAGTGAGGTGGCAAAGTTATCGAGGGACATTATAACTACCATGGAATTAAGTGAGGTGGCAAAGTTATCGAGGGACATTATAACTACCATGGAATTAAGTGAGGTGGCAAAGTTATCGAGGGACATTATAACTACCATGGAATTAAGTGAGGTGGCAAAGTTATCAAGGGACATTATAACTACCATGGAATTAAGTGAGGTGGCAAAGTTATCGAGGGACATTATAACTACCATGGAATTAAGTGAGGTGGCAAAGTTATCGAGGGACATTATAACTACCATGGAATTAAGTGAGGTGGCAAAGTTATCGAGGGACATTATAAATACCGTGGAATTAAGTGAGGTGGCAAAGTTATCGAGGGACATTATAACAGTGTTTTACCATATGAATCGTAAGTTCATATAATTGATGAATTAATGTATCATGTTTTATTATGTTTTTGTTGTTTGTAATTTGGTGACCTACTTTTGGTTGTTAATGCCATGTCTGAAACAAACTTGATCAATAGCAATGATGAAGATGCACTTTGACAAATGTTCATTCAAATGTATGTTTTCAAGAACAATTTCATAAGGCGTTTTGTCCAGGTGAGCTAATACTATCACAATAAGCAAGTTCTGGAAGTTAACTTTTAGCTGGCGAAACTGAACATAAAACTAGTGACAGGGCCTACAGTGGTCATGTCATTAAAAGCTCGCCAATAGTATTCAAGGGTCCAAGTTAGTTAACAGAGCCATGGCATAACTTAACATGACCTTCAACCAAGTGAGCTTAAAATTTTCAATGCTCTGTTTGGCAACACAAAGATACAGCAACTGGGCAACAAACAGCCACCTGTCACAGTTGTCATGGTGAGTTAGTAGCAACTTACTGTAAAAAGTTTGCCAGTTTCTTTCCCAAAGGTGAGCATTGACTCACTGTGTCATCCACTATGCTAAAAATGATCAACTTGATATGCATAAAAATCTTTACCAAGACATAAAACACCTTTACTCTACTCTAAACTCCTCAAAATATGTTGACTGCATATATTAAATTTTATGACCGCAAAAAAACAAGTGTCTTCAAAGAACAAATAACAATTTTTTTTTTTCATTTTGCAAGGTCAGTGAAATTAAAACATTATACAATATATATATATATATATATAAAAACATGCATATATAGTGATGACAATACATAGTATATATACCACAAAAACGGGATAAGGAACATGTACTTAATAATAAATTAAATTCATGTGGTTTTTAATAGACTATGGTATTTCTCAATTAAATTAACAGGCGATTTTGAACATCTTAAATTTTACAACCGATTGTGTGAAAGATAGGCTTCATGTGTATGGCTTGTTAATGACTGGTTAGATAGTCAATAAAAGTTCTGTTTTCTCATTCTTCAGCGAGTTCAAATAAGTACGCGGAAATTATAATAATATTATTATGGTCTACAGATTAATGTCAAATTAACATGTATTATTGTCTAAACTTAATGAGTCTTGATTCCTTCGTTAAAAGGCCATGGAACAAAGGGGCAATGTTTTTAAGAACCCCTAGTTAAAACTACCGGTAACTAATATTGAGTAGTAAGTCAAATATTATGATAGTTTTTGCTTCAGTGAAAATATTTTCATAAATGACCAATGCCCAATTTAGCTTATGTTCTGTAAACAAAGATGTAGAAATCCATATCCACAGTCAACTGAAGGATATGGTAAAATGTTGGTATTTATATGCCGATTAACAAAATCAACGATGCTAATGTAGGCAATTTTTCAAAATCAACAAAACCTGATATAGGCAAATTTTCAAAATCAACAAAACCTAATGTAGGGATATTTTCAAAATTAACAAAACCTAATGTAGGGAAATTTCCAAAATCAACAAAACCTAAGGTAGGGAATTTTTTTTAAAACAGAACCTAATGTAGGGAAATTTTCAAAATTAATAAAACCTAATGAAGGGAAATTTTCAAAATCAACAAAACCTAATAAAGGCAAATTTTCAAAATCAACAAAACCTAAGGTAGGGAATATTTTTTAAAACAGAACCTAATGTAGGGAAATTTTCAAAATTAATAAAACCTAATGAAGGGAAATTTTCAAAATCAACAAAACCTAATGTAGGGAAATTTTCAAATCAACAAAACCTAATGTAGGGATATTTTCAAAATTAACAAAACCTAATGTAGGGATATTTTCAAAATCAACAAAACCTAATGTAGGGAAATTTTTTTTAAAATCAACAAAACTTAAGGTAGGGAAATTTTCAAAAAAAGACGTCATTCGATCAAAATTAGGTAAACAAAAGGCCTAATATATCAGAACATAAACACAACGAATCGGCCAACCTGAAAATTATCGTAAATTATTCACAAAGAAATCAGCAATCAATTTAACAACAGCAAACGTTTATTTCATTTCTTACGATTATTTTACGCCACAAGAAACTAGCAGTAATTTTTCCAAATTAATATTTTATCAGTTGGATCAGTTAAAATCAAAGAATTTGACAAATTTGTAACGACTGATCTTCTATCAGAGTTTACACTTAAATAAACTTAACTATTATTTGGTTTAATTTTCGGTACATATAAACCTTGGTGTAAGTTACAAGTTTTGGTGTTAAAAATTTGTAAGTTAAAATACAATTAAAAAAGACAGTGAATTACTTTAGTGGACAATATTTATTGTGAGCAACCTTGAGTATAATTAATAATTTATAACTTATTGGTGGGATATGTCAAACAATTAAAATATTCATTGTACACTGTAAATAAAAAAATATTCAGTTTACATGTATACTGATTTAGCTGAATGGAATTCACTTTTATCATTAAAAAAAAAATAATGACCAGTTTCTAGTTTATTATTTTTTTTAAATTTATGATTAAGATGATACAATCTGCATATGAGAAGGGTCTCGCTGGGCTGTATTTGGGGCTGATAATGGGCTCCATTCACAGTTAAAAATCTTAAGTTTTTTTTCACTATAAACTGATTTTCACAATTAAAAAAACAAAAGAGTGACTCTAAATCCTATAAAATACAGTCCAACCTGCCTTGAAAGGCCACGTGCTTATAACAGCCAGTAGAATTGTATCCCAATTGTTCTTTATTCATATTATTAGAACCTGTATATAAAGGCTACCTGCCCATAAAGGCCACTTTTACTGGTTCCCTTGCAGGAAAAAGTAAATTAATGTCAAAAATCAATCTGGAAACAAGTAAACCTAATATATGTTTTTAGTATAGTTTAAAAAACATCTTTTTACCATCCGATTTAGAGTTTTTGAAACAATAATAGTATTTTTTATCTTCAAAATTATGGTTATTTGTCAGATATTTTTCACAATTACAAGGGCTCTGACCACATTTACTAAAGTTTTAGAGATAGCCCATATGACATTGTTAAGACAAGAATTTTACCAGTCCATTTTAGAGTTTTAGAAACAATAGTAGTATTTTTTTATCTTCACAATTATGGTTATTTGACAGATAATTTTCACAATTACAAGGGCTCTGGACCCATTCACAAACCTTTTAGAGATAGCCCATATGACATTGTTAAGGAAAGAATATACAAAATGTATTTATCTGTCAAATTTAACTTGTTTCGATGTGGAAGATTGGTGGTTCAACTCTAACCAGGGCTAAAGAAATACATCTAGGTAATGACTTCTCCACACACACAGCATTTATAAATAAGAGTCTCAGAGTCCTTTGGCAGAGACTTTTAAAACCTATGCCCTGTATCAATGCAGACATGACACTTTAAAAAAAAACCATTACATTGCCTAGAGCATAAAGCAAAGGTCAGAATTTTTGCCACTTCACCTTTAGCTGATGATGTCTTGAAATAAGTGAAATATTCTTGACTGGGATGTAAAACCCCATTCATTCAATCATTCAATCAATCAATCTAAAATATAAAATGCGTAGTCTCTTGTGAGAGACTGTTTCAATGGTAAAACATCTACCGCAAGAGCGATAGATCATGGGTTCAAACCCTAGTTTTGGGAAATATAAGATTTTAAAACTGCTTTTTCACTTAGAGCTTAGTCTTAAGAGGAGAGAGTATCAACTGGTTCACCCGGTATCAGTAATGTGAATGGGGTAGTGCTATGCTTGTCTTGTATGTGGCAAACTGACTGTGTGAGCTATCACCTTAAAGATGATAGTACAAGGACGATCATAAAATACACTTGCACATCTCATGCATACACAGACTTGTTCTTAGATTAATCCTGAGAGATTGATCAACAAATAGCTGAAAAATGGCCTAAGTTCATAAATGTACTTGTCCAAAATAAATATCCAAATTAGAGGTCAAGCAGACAGGTTAATTGTTTGCCTCTACCAGTATATATATCTATGAAGGAAGATAAAATAAATTCCATATAAATATCTTATAATCTATACATATTTACTGTAAGTCTATACTAGCTTTTGTAGGTCTCTCCAGTACCCATGTAAAAGTAGCTCAGTGCTTGGTTCATATATGGCGGATTATGGGTTCAAACCCAGGCAAGGGTCTGACCATGACTCAAGGTTCTTTGTCTGTATCCACGTAAAAGTAGCTCAGTGGGTAGAGTGCTTGCTTCATACATGGGAGGTTATGGTTTCAAACCCAGGCAAGGGTCTGACCAAGACTCTAGGTCCCTTGTTTGTACCCACATAACAGTAGCTCAGTTGGTAGAGTGCTGGCTTTATACATGGAAGGTTATGGGTTCAAACCAAGGCAAGGGTCTGACCAAGACTCTTGGTCACTTGTCTGTACCAACGTAACAGTAGGTCAGTTGGTAAAGTGCTTGCTTCATACGTCGAAGGTGATGGATTCAAATTTTCCCAGTCTTAAAGGAAGATGGTAGTTTTTAAAAAATATAACAAAATCATTAAATACTGCTTTTGTTTCTATTTTCTGGCTTGGCTTAATATTGCTATTGACAGATGCTGTCCATCAATTCCTGCAGGGTCTGATCCAAGCACTCAGCATTACAAAATGAAATCACAGTTCTTTCAGATGGGAACTTGAAATAAATTAGGTCCTGTTACAGTGGTCTTGGCACAATAAAGAACCCTGCTGTATAATGCCATCAGTGCAACACACAGGCAATTTCTGCACCTTCACCTATAGCTGGCAAGGTCTCAATATAAGTCAAATATTCTTGACTGGGACTTTTAAAACCATTACTCAACTCAACTCTATCGATTCTGACAGAGGACTTAAGACATATTTTTATGTTCTATACATATTCTATCATATTTAATTCTTTTCATGTGTAACACTTTACATAATATATACACTTTAGTTACAGTTGTAAATATGAACCGTTCATAAATTACTCTTGATCACTGTAACCTATATTGACATGTACATATTAATAATTTAATATCATTCTCACAAATCATGCTAAGTGAGCTCTCAAATATACAAATTGATTTTTTTACAAGGTGTTTTAATTTTAAAATTGGAACATGCACCAAATTCTGCACAACAAATTCAACCATTTTAAATTCATAAATTTGCATTGAATATGCTGAGAATATACTAACCTAACACAAACAAACTAATAAACTTTTTTTACACTTATTGATTGATTGAATGGGGTTTTACATCAAGTCAAGCCTGTTTCACTTATATTGAGATATTACCACCTGTAGGTAAAGTGTCAGAAATTTTGACCTTTTGCAGTGCACTTGGGGCAATGTGCAGGGAGGTTTCTTTAATTGTCATGCCTACCATGACATGGGATATCAGTTTTTTAAGTCACTTATGAACGATCCCATAACTTTCATTTCTAAATACAGAGTGCTTGGCAATAGAACAGTCACTACCTATTTTCAAGTCTTGGTGAGACCTGGCCAGGGTTCAAACCCCATACCTCCCATATACGAAGCAAGCACTATACCACTGAGTTACCATAGTGGTTTTTTCACCCTAAGATCTGTGGGATTCCAACCAAGGAGGTGAAAAAAGAAACATTTGAACTTAAAGTCATCTAGCGTCAGTACATTGTGGCAACTTGGTGTTGCATAGTTAATGGAAAAAGAGGTCAAGTATGTAACTATAGGGACCCTAGGTTTTAAGTTTTCACCCAAAAGAGTTTTGACATGCACTTGTTATAATTTGACTTAATGACCTCTCACACAAAAAATGACTTTTGACATTAACAAGTAATAATTTGATCCTATGCAAAATATTAAGAAAATATGTTTAAATAGATTAGACTGGAATTCTTCATCATGGAAAATCAAACTTCCATCAACCTTTGTAAAAGAAGGACATGTGTATATTTTAATGCAAATTAGAGTGCAATAAAACTGTGTATTGTAAAGTTGCAATAAAACTGTGTATTGTAAGGTTTCTATTTCTTGTGATGTCTTTTTAATTTAACACACCAGTACATAAAAAGTACCTGATGACTTCTTTGAATTGATTTATAAACCATACTTTCATTATTACTAAAACCCTGTTTTCCTGAGATTGTAGCCACATTTTATAAACAAGAGGCTCCATGAAGCCTGAATCGCTCACCTGGCATCAACTGCATCATGGGCTGGAAAATGGCCATCATCACTTAGAACAATATATTTTGTCATTGACATTTAACTCAGTAAGTATATTTCCATGTAAACCAAATTTGTTGAAATCAGAGCAACTTGTAAATTTGGCAGGGAAAAATTTGCATCAGCGCCACTCAACTCATCATACCATGTCATTCATGTAAGCCAAAAATTCTTGAATTTTGAGCAACTTGAAATTTTACTGAGAAAAATGTGACCATCTTGTAAATGACTGCTCGGGAAAAAATTTGGTTGCCAGCACTCAACTTGGCATACATGTTTCCAATGTAATAAACCAAATTTCATTGAAGTTCTAGCAACTTGAAAATATGGCGGGGAAATGGTGGCCATCTTTTAAAATGGTTGCTTGGAAAATATTTATGTTATCACCATTCATTTCGGCATACCATATTTCTTGTGGAAAGAAAATTTTGTATAAATCTGATCAACTTGCAAATTTGGCGGCAAAAAGGCTGCCATCTTGGAAATGGTCGATCAGAAAAGAATTTTGTCATCAGCATTCAGCTCGGCATATCACTTTCACCTTTTTTGTTCACTTCTGAGCAAGTTATTAGAAAATTTAGCAAATTTGCATTTTGGCCCTATGTTATATTAATGGCTGCCATGGTTTTTTTTTTGGTTTTTTTTTGTCAGATTGCTCCAAAATGAGGAATATTTGTCAAAGATCATTGCAACCAAGTTTCAAGCAATTCCGTTTGGCAGTTTCAGAGGAAAAGATTTTTTTTTAAAAATTACAGATAACAGACAACAGTCATGGCAAAATTTACATCATTTTATTACGAAGAGATTTAATGTACAGTGTCAAGTGTCAGATTCTATTCGAAATCTTATTTCTAAAAGTCTGTTCACTGTAAAATTTTCAATTTCCTTTAAACTGAAAAATATCTATGTCCAACAACTCCAGCTTTTTATTTGTATTGAGCATGCTTAATAACTGGATGACATTACACATTACCTGACTTAATTATAATGATTAAAGAAAGTAGTATTAACACGTACCTGCGGACCTTGAGTATGTGACCATGTGTCCAATACCACTCTCTTTTATTATTATAATATGGATGTCAATAGACATCAACAGCTATAGGCGAAGAGGCAGAAATTATTACTTTTGCAGTGTGTGCAGGGCAGTGTGTAGGGAGAGTTTTTTAACAAGCCAGTTGGCTGCTTTGACAGAGGGCATTGGTTTTTAAGATCCCTTAAAAGGTAGAAAACTGTGACTTTTATTTCTAAATGCAGAGTGTTGACAAAAGAACAGTCACTACCTATTTCCAAGTCTTGGTCAGACCCATCAAGGGTTGGAAACAATGAACTCCTAACATACGGAGCAGGCACTCTACAAACTGAGGTAGTGAGTGGTATAAATCATAATAAGCAGTAATTGTTGTAAGCATACAGAAAGTCTTCATAAAGTCAATTAACAGTGCAATTTGTACAATAAGAAAAACTTTTTTCACACCTGTGACATGGAATATTCCTTGTTTTTACCCATGTGTGATTTCCTTGTCTCATCCTAGGGATGAGACAGGCTTCACGCTGAATTTCCTGCGTAGTTATATCTGCTCTGGATTTATTTTTGAGAAGACTTAATAAGTTGCAATTTTTTTGTTTACAAATCATGTTTTATGTTGCAAATGGGTGAGAAAAAAGAATTCTACACCAGTAACAGGGTAAGACAGAGAATCTCGGAAGGATATTTTCAATGTCCAGAATTTGCTAAAGCTCGTTCTAGACAGGAAAATGTTTATCCTCGTTTGATATATCCCTGTCTTACCCTGTCTACAGTGTAAGATTCTATTATTCTCACACGCGACATAAAAATTCCCATTTTTTTCCAATGCAAGATTTTTTTTTGTCCCACCCTAGGGTGAGATCATTTTCTCAACCAACAATTTCACCAATATCATAATCAATTACACACGCTTAATCCATGATTTAATCATCATTTTACGCAAGAACGTTAACAAAATTTGATTGCGTCATTTTCAGAAGACATGGATGATGGCATGAAAACTGAACATTTGATGCAAATATTTATTTACAAATCATGTTTTTATGTTACAAATGTGCGAGAAAAAGAATCCTACACCAGTAACAGTGTAAGAAAGAGATATCTCAAACTCAAATGAATATTTTCAACATCCAGAATTTGCTAAAGATCATTCTGGTCAGAAAAAAATTCACCTTGTAAAGAATGGAACAATCTAGAGGATTAGTGACGAATTCATTCGGAACATCCTCTGGATGTGAAATGATAAAGGCGACAACTTTCTCATTTTTAGCAGCGTATTACAGCACTTTTGAGGAAGTTGAGAAAGAAATTAAGGATTTTGCCTAAACTCTCTGAGTTTATGGAGTCTAATGCGATCTAGCTATTAAACTTGATTAGAATTTTCGGAAAACTTCGGATCATACTTAATTTTTGGGTGAAACATGCAAAAAATGGACTTTTCAGAAAACAATTACGTTTAACGCACTCCTGTTCAATAACCGTTCATTGTACGAAAAAGTCGTCCATT
This sequence comes from Anadara kagoshimensis, assembly GCA_021292105.1. Taxonomy (NCBI): domain Eukaryota; kingdom Metazoa; phylum Mollusca; class Bivalvia; order Arcoida; family Arcidae; genus Anadara; species Anadara kagoshimensis. Next base: position 58,941,436 of record CM037861.1, read on the forward strand.
GACCGAAAAAAGTTTAAGATCTGACGGAAAAGATGGTATTTTTATATTTTTTCTATCTTGCACATAAAATCCACAATAACTGTTTAAAGTCGACCCTATCATCCAAAATAAATTTAACGTACCGTTTTGAATTCGTACCCATAATAAAGTAACCAATTCTTTACCAAATTATTGGTAGGTTTGGCACTTATCCGTTAGGTCTGTGTTAAACTTTTGAGTGGCAAGTTCTGTGGATGAGCTCTACTAATAGAAATCCTCTAGATTGTTCCATTCTTTCCCGCGAAACCCCTAAAGGTATCGCCACACTAGTAGAGATATCTCTATCTCACACTGTTATCAGTGTAAGATTCTATTAGTCTTACCTAACTGTAGTCTTCCTTATTTGTAGATATTTGACAGTTAATCTTGAATCATTTACTGTTATAACAATCTCCTCTGACCATAGACGAGGCAGTAAATATTTACACCAATAAAATCCAAAATATGATAATCCAGGTGTTATACTGACACAGTCAAGTAAGTCACTGACACAGTCAGTAAGTCAAAATTGTGTAATACCAACACAGTGAAGTAAGTCAAAATTGTGTTGTACCAACACAGTGAAGTAATTTAAAATTGTGTTGTACGTACCAAATGCAACACAGTGAATCAAGTCAAAATTCATAGCAAAATTGTCAAAATTCACAGCAGCTAAATTCTATACAAATCCCAAGATGTGATACCAATACAGTGAATCAAGTCAAAATTCATAACAAAATTCTATATAAATTCTATATAAATCCCAAGATGTGATACCAATACAGTGAATCAAGTCAAAATTCATAACAAAATTCTATATAAATCCCAAGATGTGATACCAATACAGTGAATCAAGTCAAAATTCATAACAAAATTCTATATAAATTCTATATAAATCCCAAGATGTGATACCAATACAGTGAATCAAGTCAAAATTCATAACAAAATTCTATATAAATCCCAAGATGTGATACCAATACAGTGAATCAAGTCAAAATTCATAACAAAATTCTATATAAATTCTATATAAATCCCAAGATGTGATACCAATACAGTGAATCAAGTCAAAATTCATAACAAAATTCTATATAAATTCTATATAAATCCAAAGATGTGATACCAACACAGTGAAGTAAGTCAAAATTCATAACAAAATTCTATATAAATTCTATATAAATCCCAAGATGTGATACCAATACAGTGAATCAAGTCAAAATTCATAACAAAATTCTATATAAATTCTATATAAATCCCAAGATGTGATACCAATACAGTGAATCAAGTCAAAATTCATAACAAAATTCTATATAAATTCTATATAAATCCAAAGATGTGATACCAATACAGTGAATCAAGTCAAAATTCATAACAAAATTCTATATAAAGCCCAAGATGTGATACCAACACAGTGAATCAAGTCAAAATTCATAACAAAATTCTATATAAATCCCAAGATGTGATACCAACACAGTGAATCAAGTCAAAATTCATAACAAAATTCTATATAAATCCCAAGATGTGATACCAATACAGTGAATCAAGTCACAATTCATAACAAAATTCTATATAAATTCTATATAAATCCCAAGATGTGATACCAATACAGTGAATCAAGTCACAATTCATAACAAAATTCTATATAAATTCTATATAAATCCCAAGATGCGATACCAATACAGTGAATCAAGTCACAATTCATAACAAAATTCTATATAAATTCTATAAATCCCAAGATGTGATACCAATACAGTGAATCAAGTCAAAATTTATAACAAAATTCTATATAAATTCTGAGATTGATGACGAGTGAAGCAAAGCAAGTCGAAATTCTTAACAAAATTCTATATAAATTCAACACAGTAAAGAGAGTCAAAATGCATATATAACAAAATTTTGGTATTACTTACTGAACTAGCAAAAATAAAACAAAATTTTCACAAAAATACATAAATAATAAAGTTATCAAAATATTCTTACTTTAAAAAGATTGTAAAATCCTTGCAGTATTGTGGTTTAGATTAACACGTTCTTCAAGATCTTCAAATGTGCCAGACAACACTGAAATTTGTACAGAAGTTTGGATATCACTCTGGTAAAACATTCACTCCTAGGTAAAAATCACTAATATACTTTAATTAACACTTGGTTGGTAGTTTTTGCTACTACTAATACTATCAAATAGTAGTATCTAAACACAATAACACTATGTATGACCCAGTATCGGTTCTGGGTATTTAAATATCTGATGAAGTGAAACTTTATATAAGTCGGTAAACCCTGACCCACAGTTTGTGTTCAATGATTTTCATTTCAAATACAGCTTATGATCTCTACTTTAACTATTGAAATCATCTCAAGTGATATACAGCCATTTTACAGATGAATTCACACAACAATTTCTCCATTTTTTATCTCATAAGAATGGGGAGGGAGTGCATTTAGTAATAGGATTTTTCTATTAAGAACTTTACATTGAATAAAAGATGCCATAAATCAAACTGGGACCTTGTAACATCCACTGTTTATTTGGATGATCTTTTAAAGGGAAGAAAGAAGACAATACTAACATTTTTTTAATTAATTTTTTTTAAAATTAATATAAAATTTAAACAAAAAATCAAATTTTTCAAACTTTAATTTGTACTCAATTTTAAGCTTAAGTATAATAAAAGTGTTAAATTTTAAGTTAAAGATTGGGATTTGATTTGGGAGGGGGGATGGGGGGGGACTTAGTGGCAGGGTGGTCCTAAGTATGCACTTAAGTATCACAGTGCCTCTCACTGCCTAGGTTTAAATCCCACTTGGGACAGATCCTGGTTGAGGCAGTTTGCCTAGGTTTAAATCCCACTTGGGACAGATCCTGGTTGAGGCAGTTTGCCTAGGTTTAAATCCCACTTGGGACAGATCCTGGTTGAGGCAGTTTGCCTAGGTTTAAATCCCACTTGGGACAGATCCTGGTTGAGGCAGTTTGCCTAGGTTTAAATCCCACTTGGGACAGATCCTGGTTGAGGCAGTTTGCCTAGGTTTAAATCCCACTTGGGACAGATCCTGGTTGAGGCAGTTTGCCTAGGTTTAAATCCCACTTGGGACAGATCCTGGTTGAGGCAGTTTGCCTAGGTTTAAATCCCACTTGGGACAGATCCTGGTTGAGGCAGTTTGCCTAGGTTTAAATCCCACTTGGGACAGATCCTGGTTGAGGCAGTTTGCCTAGGTTTAAATCCCACTTGGGACAGATCCTGGTTGAGGCAGTTTGCCTAGGTTTAAATCCCACTTGGGACAGATCCTGGTTGAGGGCAGTTTGCCTAGGTTTAAATCCCACTTGGGACAGATCCTGGTTGAGGCAGTTTGCCTAGGTTTAAATCCCACTTGGGACAGATCCTGGTTGAGGCAGTTTGCCTAGGTTTAAATCCCACTTGGGACAGATCCTGGTTGAGGCAGTTTTAGGTTTAAATCCCACTTGGGACAGATCCTGGTTGAGGCAGTTTGCCTAGGTTTAAATCCCACTTGGGACAGATCCTGGTTGAGGCAGTTTGCCTAGGTTTAAATCCCACTTGGGACAGATCCTGGTTGAGGCAGTTTGCCTAGGTTTAAATCCCACTTGGGACAGATCCTGGTTGAGGCTGTTTGCCTAGGTTTAAATCCCACTTGGGACAGATCCTGGTTGAGGCAGTTTGCCTAGGTTTAAATCCCACTTGGGACAGATCCTGGTTGAGGCTGTTTGCCTAGGTTTAAATCCCACTTGGACAGATCCTGGTTGAGGCAGTTTGCCTAGGTTTAAATCCACTTGGGACAGATCCTGGTTGAGGCTGTTTGCCTAGGTTTAAATCCCACTTGGGACAGATCCTGGTTGAGGCAGTTTGCCTAGGTTTAAATCCCACTTGGGACAGATCCTGGTTGAGGCTGTTTGCCTAGGTTTAAATCCCACTTGGGACAGATCCTGGTTGAGGCAGTTTGCCTAGGTTTAAATCCCACTTGGGACAGATCCTGGTTGAGGCAGTTTGCCTAGGTTTAAATCCCACTTGGGACAGATCCTGGTTGAGGCAGTTTGCCTAGGTTTAAATCCCACTTGGGACAGATCCTGGTTGAGGCAGTATGCTTGCTGAAGGTCAGTGATTTTCTCTAGTCACTCAAGTTTCCCCCACTATCCATGAAATGACTGCCTAAATATAAGTGAAAAAATCTTGACTGAAGCCTAAAACTTGATTATTCTACTCCATAAGGGCTTTATCTATCACAAGAGGTAAAATTCTTAAGTACTAGTATGAAAGTTTGCAGACAAAATTTAAAACTTCTAAGTGATTATGGTCAAAGTTTGTAAACAGATCAGAAATCACCAGTGATTTGATTGGTTCTGTATGTACAAATTAAAGTCCCAACAGTCAAATACGGATTTTCTTTTTATAGTTTTCTTAAGTGCCTTGGTTGTGCAATACTGTAAACTATTTTTATTTGCAAATATTAACTTTTGCAATTCTCTTACAAAAACCAATTCACGACTATTAACTTCTCAATATGGACTATAGGTGAATATCTGGTGTAAATAAAAGCATTTTCGGAAACAAGTTTGCAACAATAAACTTTTCACAATAATTCTGTCCTCGCAAAACACACAAAAGTGAATCAAACACGAAAAAAAGTTGGTTTACAGTTTGTTTTTTGTAAGTGATGCTAATTACACAAAAACTATTTCTGAAACAATCACAGATAGAAAACCAGGCAAGTTGTTATGATGTCTGATGGAACTTCATTGCAGTGATTTTGATAAATTTTTTAAAGCGACCTTCTGTCTTTAAAATTGGGAAAAAATTAAAATTCTGCAATAGAGCAAATTGCAGTTACTGGTTTTTGACATGATCACATGGTTGCAACAGCTAGGATCCATGTGGCAAAGATTTCATGTTGTTGCATTAGGTATATACAATTTTGTATATAAGGGCAACTAGATTTAATTTTCTAGTAGATGTGTACACAAAATGTTGTTTTGCGAATTTTAGTGCTGAAATTAGGAAATTTCAATCAATTTTCCCAGGGGAAACTACCTATAGTCAGTAGCAATTTTAGGCCAACAAAATCCCTGCATTGAAAGTTTTTTTAGTAGTTGAAACTAGATAACAAATCCCTACATCAAAATGTCTATTAATTAGTAAAGAATCTGGAGTATTAGTGTTTAACACGTCATTTATTTTACTTATATCAAGGTGGACAGTTCTAGAGTGGCAGAGGAAACTGGAGTGTACAGAGAAAACCATGACTTTTGGCAAATGAACAGATAAACTCTCTCATAATAAGATTTGTCCCGAGAAAGAATTCTAGGCAGTAAGATTGATTGTTTGCTCGAATGGGGTTTTACCTCCCAGTTTAGAATATTTCACTTATATCTAGACACCACCGGCTATAGGTGAAGTGGTAGAAATTTTTACCTTTGCAGTGCACTCAGGGCAATGTGCAAGGAGAGTTCTTTCACATGCCATGCCCGCCATGACACCCTATAACTTTCTTTTTTAAATGCTGAGTGCTTGGTGAAAGAACAGTCGCTACATATTTTCAGGTTTTGGTCAGATTATGGCTGGGGTTCTAACTCATGAGGCCTCAGACATGAGTATTTCCCTTATGCAAATTGAAAATGTTGAAAAACCAATTATGTATTATTTTGATTCAATTAATCTGTTATTTCATTTTCACAATGTTGAAAAATCAATTATGATTTTAATTCATTTACCTGATCAAGATTAACATTAAAGGAAAATTAACAAGATAAATATTTTTAATTGTTAACCTTGAAGTCTTCAAATTTAATTTACCGGTATGTATTTATTTTATAAATATCTAGCCATTGAAAATGAATCCAGTAAAAATGTCTTCTTTTTAAATTCCATTTAAGTCAATTATCATTTTAAAAATTTTTTATTCCTGACATAAGTAATAAGAAATAGTATACCTGAATAAAAATAATTACCATTAATTTTATATGAAAAGAACTCACTCTAACTGGGAAATATCTGTGAAAATGATAATTCGCACAAACGATTCCATATCTAGATTAACTGAAATTTATTGAAAAACCATTTAGCAAAATTTTAACATTTTATTTAAATATCACATATCACTTTATTAATGATGACACAGAAATGTAAATGGTATGATTCCTCTCCGATTACTTCTGACAATATACAGTGTTTGGGAAGAATTTATTGATTATGAGATAGAGTTTAATATGATCCGCTATGTATGACAAAAATCTGTTAAGGAGCTCATTTTCACCTTGTATAATTGTTCATTTATTTGTCAAACATTTTGTAGTATGATATATATGAACTTAACCATTTTTCACAATTTTTTTTTTCACTAACAATGTGTTTTTACATACCTGAGTTTAAAGCAGACATATGAACAGATTTTAAATTTATGGCAACAAAGATATATACTCTTGATAAAAAATGAGAATACAATGACATTATAGTCCAAAGAACCAACTTATCTGAGGTAAAGCCTAAAGGAGAACAACCAAATTTTAAGAAAAAATTAATTGGCAGATCACTCAAACTCACCTTTTGGCACTGTAGGTCACAGTCTCGGCCATGGGTTTGATCAACTGTTTGGCAGACCACTCACCTTTTGACATTGTAGGTCACATTCTCAGTCATGGGTTTGATCCACTGTTTGACAGACCACTCACCTTTTGACATTGTAGGTCACAGTCTCGGCCATGGGTTTGATCAACTGTTTGGCAGACCACTCACCTTTTGATATTGTAGGTCACAGTCTCAGCCATGGGTTTGATCCACTGTTTGGCAGACCACTCACCTTTTGATATTGTAGGTCACAGTCTCAGCCATGGGTTTGATCCACTGTTTGGCAGACCACTCACCTTTTGATATTGTAGGTCACAGTCTCAGCCATGGGTTTGATCCACTGTTTGGCAGACCACTCACCTTTTGACACTGTAGTCACAGTCTCAGCCATGGGTTTGATCAAATGTATGGCAGACCACTCACCTTTTGGCACTGTAGGTCACAGTCTCAGCCATGGGTTTGATCGACTGTTTGGCAGACCACTCACCTTTTGATATTGTAGGTCACAGTCTCAGCCATGGGTTTGATTCACTGTTTGGCAGACCACTCACCTTTTGGCACTGTAGGTCACAGTCTCAGCCATGGGTTTGATCCACTGTTTGGCAGACCACTCACTTTTTTGACACTGTAGGTCACAGTCTCAGCCATGGGTTTGATCAACTGTTTGGCAGACCGCTCACCTTTTGACATTGTAGGTCACAGTCTCAGCCATGGGTTTGATCAACTGTTTGGCAGACCACTCACCTTTTGACATTGTAGGTCACAGTCTCAGCCATGGGTTTGATCGACTGTTTGGCAGACCATTCACCTTTTGACATTGTAGGTCACAGTCTCAGCCATGGGTTTGATCCACTGTTTGGCAGACCGCTCACCTTTTGATATTGTAGGTCACAGTCTCAGCCATGGGTTTGATCCACTGTTTGGCAGACCACTCACCTTTTGATATTGTAGGTCACAGTCTCAGCCATGGGTTTGATCCACTGTTTGGCAGACCACTCACCTTTTGACACTGTAGTCACAGTCTCAGCCATGGGTTTGATCAAATGTATGGCAGACCACTCACCTTTTGGCACTGTAGGTCACAGTCTCAGCCATGGGTTTGATCGACTGTTTGGCAGACCACTCACCTTTTGATATTGTAGGTCACAGTCTCAGCCATGGGTTTGATCCACTGTTTGGCAGACCACTCACCTTTTGGCACTGTAGGTCACAGTCTCAGCCATGGGTTTGATCCACTGTTTGGCAGACCACTCACTTTTTTGACACTGTAGGTCACAGTCTCAGCCATGGGTTTGATCAACTGTTTGGCAGACCGCTCACCTTTTGACATTGTAGGTCACAGTCTCAGCCATGGGTTTGATCAACTGTTTGGCAGACCACTCACCTTTTGACATTGTAGGTCACAGTCTCAGCCATGGGTTTGATCGACTGTTTGGCAGACCGCTCACCTTTTGACATTGTAGGTCACAGTCTCAGCCATGGGTTTGATCAACTGTTTGGCAGACCGCTCACCTTTTGACATTGTAGGTCAGCCTCAGCCATGGGTTTGATCAACTGTTTGGCAGACTGCTCACATTTTAACACTGTAGGTCACAGTCTCAGCCAAGCTAGGGTTTGATCCACTGTCTGGCAGACCGCTCACCTTTTGATACACATCGTTTGACCAAGACTTGAAAAAAGGTGTCTCTTTTGCCAAACACTTAGCATTTAGAAATGAAATTAACAGGCCCCAGTTTCACAATGATACCTTAGCTAAGATTTTCATCAACTTAAATCTGGCAAAATTTCAAATCTTTAAAATTTTGTTAATTTTCAAGATATTCAGGAATTTAAGATGTCATTTTTAAGACCACTTCTAGATTTAAACATTTTCATTTAGTTTTGACAAAAATATTCATCAGTAGTTCCAAAATTAGATAACCATAATTTGCCAAATTTAAGTTAAGGAAAGTCTTAGCTAGGGAATGATTGTGAAACCAGGGTCTGTAACCTTTAGGAGAGACCTTAAAAACTGATGTCCCTTGTCATGGAAGTCATGTCACGTTAAAGAACCATCCCTGTATATTACCCTGAGTGCACTGAAAAAGGTCTATACATTGTCCTGAGCACACTGACAGGGTACAAATTTCTGCCACTTCACCTATAGCTGGTTACATCTCAATGCAATTGAAATATTCTTAACTGGGATGTAATCAATCAAGCAAGCAAGCAAACAATTTTTGTGTTTACTCTGCTACATATTAATTCTACTAAACAATAAAAAAATGTAGAAAAATTCAAAATAACATCGACTTAAAAAATGCTACCATACATTAAATGTCTATTCTTTTCATTCATAACATTTTTTTAAAACAGTAAGAATTATACGAAAAGGACAGGTCAAAGTACAAAGGGAGACAACTGCTGTCATATCATTTAAATACATAAAGGTAATAATGTTGATGTTAATACAACTTGTGAGTTTGAAACATGGCTGAAAAATTTAAATGCTGCACACATATATTTCTTTACATTATTAAAAATCTCACATTACCACAACAAAGCAAAAGAGATCACCACAACAAGGCCAGAACACCAAGACAAGAACAAGGCAAGAAAAATCATATCAACAGGGCAAGAGAAATCACATCAACAAGGCCAGAACATACTTCAACATCATCGCAACAGGGCAAGAGAAATCACATCAACAAGGCCAGAACAACACTTCAACAGGGCATGAACAAGGAAAAAACATCACCACAACAGGACAAGAGAAATCACCACAAGGACAGAACATCACTTCAACAAAACAAGAACAAGGAAAAAATAACCACAACAGGCCAAGAGAAATCACCAGAACATATAAAGGTCTGAGCATCATTTCAACAAGGCAAGAACAAGGCAAAAAATCACCACAAGGTAAGAACATCGCAACCAGGCAAGAAAAAACACTACAACAAGGCAAGAAAAACCACTACAACAAGGCAAGAAAATCACAAGCAGGCAAAAAAAATCACAAGCAGGCAAGAAAAATCCCAAGAAGAAAAAAAAACACTTCATGAAGACAAAAACAATCACATCAACAAGGCAAGAAAATCACAAGACCAGAAAATCACAAGACAAGAAAATCACAAGACACGAAGCCAAGAAAATTACAAGCAGGCAAGAAAAAACCACTTCATGAAGACAAAAATAATTACCTCAACATTACAAGAAAATCAAAACCATTTAAGAAAAAGCATCACAATAAAGCAAACAAGAAGGCTAGGAAACCACCATAAGACAGAAAAAATCAACATGAGGCCAAAACATCAGGATTTAAATGGTATAATACACTTACAGCACTAAATTAGTCAAAATGTTTATGAATTTGACAACCTTAGACTTCATTCAATAAATCACATACAGAAATAAAACATGTTGACAAATTCATTTTTTCTTTTGTATTTACTCAAACCTTGTGAAACCACTGCAGTCTCTAATGAACAAGTGGATGAAATATTGTTATATGACTGCAGGTAGATGTACTTCAAACAAACTTATATGATATCTACACTGACTTAAAGTTTTGTAAGTATTTCACAAGTACCTGTCGTAAATCTGGTTACCTACGTATACCTTGTTAAGTACCTTGTACCTGGATATTACATCATAGTTATATATAATTATACAGGTATTAGCGATTCACACCTGTCATTATTTCGACTCTTTAATAATAAGGTGCTCCCTGGTTTGATGAAATCAGTTTAATTATTATTTTGACTTCTTGCTACTAATATGGATAACATCAGTTTTAAAAAAAAACTTTTAATTTTAATTTAAATATAAGACAATTCAAATATTTTCAACCTTTTGTTGTCTTTTTACACATACCAAGTTATTTCTCACCTTCAGGTGTAGGTTTCTAAAACTAATACCAGTCAGTATATTGAAATAAATCAATATAAAATCTAAAATTTGAATGATTCAATTCAAACCTTTAAAATTATTTATTAAAACCGGGGCCTGGTCCCTGTTTCACAATCATTCCTTAACAAAGATTTTCCCTAACTTGAATCAGGGAAAGTTTTAAATCTTTATAATTTGGTTAATTTTCAGCATATTCAGGAACTTAAGGTGTCAATTTGAAGATCACTTCTAGCATAAAACATTTGTGTTTAGTTTTGACAAAAAATATTTAACAGAAGTTCCAAAATGAGAATGAAAAAATTTGACAGAATTAAGTTAAGGGAAATATTTGTTAAAGAATGATTGTGAAACCACAGCCTGGTTATGTGCACAACTTAACTTACCACCAAAAGAAAAAGGGAAACTATTGTTCATCTTTAATGTTTAGAGACTGTGAGTCGTTTTCATAAATAACTTTTATAACTTTTCAATTCTTGAAACCAAACATTCATATTTTGTTTTGAAAACAAAAAAGCGCATCTAAAAAAAATTTAGTTTTAATTTTACTTTGTTTTTGTTATTATCATACATAGAGAAAATTATATATTTTTTTTACTAAAAATCAGCTGTAGTATGTATGTTCCCTTGGTGACCCCATATGCATATATTTAAAGGTTCAACTAAAGTCAACAATTACAATGCAAATCATTTACATCACACTAGTTATTGATATCGATTTTGACAAATCATAAAGAAATATTTATTTCAGATGACACTAAGTATATAGTTTTGAAATTTTTGAATTACTTTTATTTGGAAAAAGCAATAGGATCACATTATTTGTGTGTCCAAACTGATTAAGTCTTTGATACAGGCATGATTCAGGTGTGAATATCAATGTTTTAGAACATGGGGTTCACAAAATTTGAAAATTTGCTGATTTTTTTCTCTATATACAGAAATTAATGCAATGATTTCAATTTTTCATGTATTTTTCCTTGTTAGTATTTTTGTTTTTAACAAAAATATTGAGGTTATTTTATGAGGAACCAAATGATAATATAGCAATTTTAGTTAAGGACTGTCTCTAAGCATAAAAGACAAACAATAACTGTGTCACCTGCATGTTGACCATATATGACCATCTATATGCAAAAGGGCTCCTTAGGTAAAAAATTTGACATTTTCACTTGAAGCACCAAGGTTGGGTTATACAATATTAGTAATAACAGTGTGTGCCAAACTTTCAAAATGATTAATGGACATTTGGTCTGGTGAAACCTAGAAACTTTACCAGACCGTAAAGTTTTTTACTGGACCAAAAATTCTTCAATAAAAAAACAATTATTCGGTTTTGTAAATATTTACTTATTTTCTCCTTTAAAACGGAAAGCTACGGGAGGCACAAATTATGAAGAAAACTTAAAAGAAAATTTAAGAAGCATTGGATGGAGGGGCGACTATGATTGCAATTTGACAAACTGAAATGCGTCGGGGTCGGGTCGGAAGGCGTAGCACACAATAATAATTTAAAAGGTCAGAATACATTTATTTATGGAAGTACAAATAAATGTATTCTGGCCTTTTAAATCATTATTGTGTGCTGCGCCTCCCGACCCGTAAAATTCAAAGCAGTGTGTGCATTTCATTACGCATTTCTCCTCGTCAAATTGCAACCATGGTCGCCCCTCCATCCAATGCTGCCTAAATTTTCTTTCACGTTTTTCTTCATATTTTGCGCCTCCCGTAGCTTTCCGTTTTATTGGTTTCACTGGAATAGCTCCTGGAACGTATTTCAGGTTAAACATTTTTTTAATAACGGAAGTCGGATGGCAATAATAAAATTCAAATCAGATCGGAACTTTTGGCACTCTCTATTTTCCGAACTGGTTACCGGACATACGGTCTGGAAAAATCTGATTTTTTATCGGACAAGCAGTAATTTTATCGGACTTGTCCGACGGTCCGACGAAGTTTGGCACACACTGTAATAAAAGTGAAATCGCCTCAATAGTGTGGAGAAGTAAAAATCAACAAAGCCATGTTTGTAACAGACTTTATTTATTGTATTCAAAATCTGTATTCTGCACTACAATTGGATTATTCTGAGGGACCTTTTGCTGACAGAATGACCTTTTTGCTTACAGAATGCCATATTTATAATGACCTTTTTGCTGACAGAATGACCTTTTTGCTTACAGAATGCCATATTTATAATGACCTTTTTGCTTACAGAATGCCATATTTATATTAGAATATATTATAAATTACTCACTTAGCTAGGTTCTCTTATTCAGGAGGAAACTCTACAAGACAAAACAAGACAAGACAAATTAACATGGCATTAATCATTCAAAAACATTTTTAAATTTTTTAATGAAAAAAATTATAAGTAGAATTTGGATTATTTTAAAACTAATGATACATTTGTACTGCTGATAATTGGAATGTGTGTGTAATCACTGATTAATCTAATGAAGCTGAAACCCTGGATGATGGATGGATGGATGGAGTGATGGATGGATGGATGGAAATTGGATGGATGGATTGATTGACTGATTTGATTTGATTGGTTGATTTGATTTGATTGGTTGATTGATTGAATACAGGGTTTCATGTCCAAGTCAAAACTATTTCACTTACATCAAGATATCACCAGCTGTAAGTGAAGTTGCAGAAATTTTTACCTTTGCAGTGAGCTCAAGGCAGCTAGTATGCAGGGAGGGTTAATATCATGCATGTTGTGACAGTCTCCTCACTTTCATTGCTAAATGCTGAGTACTTTAACAAAGAACAGTCACTGCCAATCTTCAAATCTTGGTCCTCCCACACTCAAAGTAAATCCTCTACCATCTGAGTTACAGTTGTAGTTAGGAAGCTGGAGAGCTCTGTAATCAAAACACTATTTAAGATCCGGCCCTTAAAGTGGGTTTCAAAACTAAGTTGCCAGCTGGCCACCAATTTAAATTTTCAGGTGGCCAGTGGAAATTTCAAGTGGCCAGGCAAACTTTTCTTCAAAGTGAAGGAAAATTAAGACACCTTTTGGGTATGGAGATCCCTTGCATACATCAGTGTTATTAATAATAATTATGATGATGTAAAGTGCCCATTATATTGCCGAAAATGGCAATATTATTATAAAAACTCTGTAACACAATTTATATTTGTTCTCTGGTCACAAAAGTTCAAATTTAAAGTGGACAAGCTGGCCACCATTTACAAATTTTAGGTCACCATTCACAATTCCAGGTGGATTTGGCCACCATTTTAGTAGACAAAATTGAGGGCTGAGATTCCTTGACAAAGAAACAGCTAACTAGTTGTGTTAAACAAATGATACCCCTAAAACACCACTACTGAACAAGTTATAATTCAATTTGGACATTTCAAACTTTTTCTTATCTTTTTAAAAGTAATTTAGTCTTTCAATATTATTTTATACCCGATGCATATCTCAATCTCTAATATCATATCTAGTTAGGATTTTTTATTTGTATATTTTAGATTTTACTAAACAAACACATAACAGGATAAGAATAAACACAACATTTATAGGTCGCGCACGATAACTTGGCATATCCGGGCTTATTCATTTTGTAAATAAACATTGTAACTCGGACTCATGAAACACGCACATTGAACAACTCGCCAATGTCCATGCTGCACCTTCATACATATTTTTGTTGAAATATAAATATTTATCATATTCCACTTATCTTGGACATTTTCATTTATGTTCTTTATTTGAAACTTATTAAATATTCACATGAAATTATTTCATTTCTGCATAATTTTTGTGAAGTTCCACATAACTGTGGAACGAATTGTCTGAAGATATAACAAGGTATTTGTCCTTAACACCTTTAATTTGATAGGATAGGTTACTGTCGTCCTTGGCTCAGTGGTATGTAACATATCTTACAGTTAGTGGACAGCTATATAATTTTGTCACAAGTGAGTTCGAACAATACCGGGTCCATATATATTTTTTAATTTTATCTAATTTTGTTTTTAATTTTTATTATAAAAACTTTTCAATTAAAAAGTAAAAGAAATAAATGAATCTATACTAATTATTTAAATGTGCTATCAGGCTAATAATTAATAATTTCTATCTTGTAAATGTATGAACAACCTAAATTTTAAAATTCTTGTGGAAATTATTTCTACCAGAACTACATAACATTTAAAATTAGCACAGGGCAAAATTTTAACGTCTCGTTTCATACAGAAATCAAAATATTAGCACTATTTGGGACTAATCACTATTATTAATCCGTACCTCACCGCCGCATCATACGAAAAAATCAAACTGTAAACCTATATTAATTTGGAAAAGGATGCCAACATCAATAAATTTTATACTGTGTTTATTCATTTATTTATTGTTTTTTTAATTTATTTATTTTATTTATTCATATCTGGAATAGACAGTTAATATTGTTGTCATGTGCATAATTTTAAATTTAATATTTTTCTCTGTTAAAATTCAAAATGCTCCACATGACGCTGTGCGAAATATAAAAATACAATTCCTCCTTACAAGTGAAATATTTAATGTCCAACAACACAACTCATATTAATGCATTCATTTATAATTTTTATTAATAGATTCAAAATTAAAGTGAATCAAATGTACCAGTTTCCAATTTGTGATGCAAGAGATTACAGCAGGTGTTTGTTCTAATTAATAATATAATACAATAGGATATGAATTCCAACATATCATGGCGTTGGGTGGGTCTGAGAGTTAAAAGGGACGAGATGTTAATTATTAAGTTAATTGGACCATTAATTAGAACATGCGAACGAGTTGAATGGTCACGCCCTCGTAAAAATGTGAGAATATAGTATAATAGGTATAAGGCGAAAACGAGGCAACACGTGTGATTTTCATAACCGAGAAGATGTCTGAAAATAAAAAGATTGTATTAAATTCACAGGCAAAACAAATTGCCATCAATGTTGTAAAACATTGCTTTGATGAGGCAAAACAAAAATGTCTCATAAATCCCATCAGCTGTCCCTTGGAGAGAGCAAGTGCAATGACGGGTGTGCCGAGGAGAACATTATCAAGATTAAAATCGTTCGGAATAGAAACCAAACAGGCTGATAGAAAACAGAGATCAGATAAATTTTTTATTGATGATTTTGATATCTGCGTAATTAGAAGAACAATAATTAATATGTATTTAAATAAACGCGTTCTTCCAACTATAAATGCTATTCATTCGGAAATAATTAACAAAATTGACTTTAAGGTGGGTAAAACAATTCTCAGAAAATTGCTTAAAGAAATGGGGTTTAACTGGAAAAAATGCAGCACAAATAGAAAAATCCTTATGGAAAAACCAGATATCGTATCAAAAAGAATAAATTACCTTCGCGAAATTAAAAAACTTAGAGAAACTGGACACAACATTATTTATATGGATGAAACGTATATAAACTCTTCACACACTGTACCCAAGTGTTGGCAGCTGGATGGGAACGGTTTAAGTGTTCCAATCGGAGCAGGTGACCGTCTGATTGTTGTTGATGCTGGTTCAGAAAAGGGTTTTGTTCCTAATGCAAGCCTTATATATAAAGCCAAGTCATCAACAGGTGATTATCACCATGAAATGAATGCTGAGAATTTCACTAAATGGCTTCGCGAAAAATTAATTCCAAACCTTGAACCAAATTCCGTCTTGGTAGTCGATAATGCATCTTATCATAACGTCCAAGAAGACAAAAAACCAACAACATCGTGGAAGAAAAAAGACATTCAGGAATGGCTCACAAAACACAACATTAAATTTACAGAAGACATGGTTCGCGCACAGTTACTTACAATATGCAAACAACAAATTATTCCACCTTCCTACAGAATTGATTATATATTAAGAGAACATGGACATAAAATTTTAAGATTACCACCTTATCATGCAGACTTAAATCCTATAGAATTAATTTGGGCTGATCTAAAATCATATGTTGCTTCACAAAATTTAAAATTTAAACTTTCGGACGTGCAACAACTTGCAGAAAAACAATTGAAAGACATATCGACAGAAAAATGGAAAAGGTGTGTTGAACACGTAAAGAAAATAGAAACCGATTACTGGAAAAATGACATCGCAGTCGATGAAGAAATAGAGAAATTTGTAATAAACTTGGACGATACCGATTCCAGCGACGAAGACACAGACACAGCAACAGAAGAAGAAGAGGATGAGGAAGAAGAAACATCTACAGTGACGGCCGACGAAGAATCAACCATTTCAGAAGAAGATACGACTGATACAGCTGACGAAATTTTTACTGTTACCAACTTGCATGGAGCTGCACAATTATAAATTCCAGACACAAAATAAAAACAAAAACAGAATAAGACTAAGTACATAAGATTAATAAATAAATAGTTTTGAATTAAAATTTTTCGCAAAGCCATTCAGTAACTTGTTTTAAATATATTCAGCATACATTTCATGGTGAAGAATTTATTATTTGATACAGCAAATAATAAGAAATTATTATTATTATTTTCTATTTTGACTTTTTATTAAATAAATATAGAGTCAAAATAGCACACGACAATATATTGACGATATTATTATTAATGACATTATTGTTATTAAAATTACTATTATTAATGGGCTTAATCAAACTTTTTTGTTAAAAAAAAAAAATGTATTATAGCAGGATAGAACTCTCAACACTTGTCCCCGTTATACACTATGGGCCAAAACATAACATTTATCGAACGAGCTGCAATGTTTATTTACAAACTGAAAAACCCTGGATGTGCCAAGTTATCGTGCGCGACCTATAATAAACAGATGTGGTGTTCTTTGAATATTTTTATTACATTAGTAAACAGAATTTCATCCACGAGACAGAACAGAATGCAATCAAACAATTTGATCCAGTAAATGATTTGAAAATACTTACATCTAGACATAACCATCACTATACATAGAATATTGCTAAACTGTTCAAGTAAGCTGATCCATGATTTTGTCAAAGTAGTGGTTCCTCAAAAACCAGCAACTTCAAACTAGAAAAGACAGTATTAGCAGGCAATACATAGTCCCCATAAGTTAATAAACACTCTGGGTGTTGCTTGAAATCTGTAGTAGCAGTTGCCCGGACAACACATGTTTTACTGGTGTTTCATAAAAAATGGTTATATTAAACAACCAGTAACATCTAACAAAAACCCAACTCTGGTCACATGCACACCTTTGGTATCTGTATTTTTAGAAATCTGTAGAAGGAGTTGCCCAGACAACATGTTTTACTGGTATGCAAAATTTCAACAAAAAATGGTTATAATTAAACAACCACTAACAACTGAAAATTAATTAAATAAATAATAAAAACCTTGATCACATGCAAACTTTTGGTATCTATATATGCATCCTGATATTTTTAGAAGTCTGTAGGAGGAGTTGCCTTGAATACACATGGATCCTTCAAGTATGACAAACAGATGGAATAACAGAAGGATGGAGGGATAGATGGATGGAAAACACACCAAAAGTCCCCTCCTGTTAAGATTCATCTAATTAAGATGAAACATGGCTATATTCCAAAGGCAGTGGTTTTGTTACATTTTTTAGAATTAAAAACTACCTTCTGTCTTAGAATTTGGAAAAATAGTTCTCTGCAAATATAACAAAAATGCCTAATCTTAATTCAAAAATGTTACATTATCAAATATTATGGGTAAGGACACATACATAAAATTAGCTAGTGTATCCCTGATGTTTGGGAATTTTAATGATAAATTTAGGGGGGAAAATCAGAGTATCTTCTTTTATTTATTTTCCCCAAATATGGATTTTTTGGATTAATTTTTCTATTTGCATTCCATGGTTTCTTTCCCAAGACGATGAAAAAATCTCCCTACCTTTCAATAATTTTACTACTAATTACAGGTAGTTTTCCCAGGGGAATAACCATTGTCTCTTTTTCTTAAGTTTTCCCCACTCAATTTTGTATGTAGAGTCGAATTGGAAATTTTACCTGCTGAATTTGAAAAAAAAATGTATGCTTTTGGCATTTGGAATGTGTCCTTTTACCAGACCCTGTGAGTGGCCAGAGAAATCTAATCAAAATTATTTTTGTACCAACTGGAACAATAACAGACCCAGAATGGGCCAGGTTATGGGGGTCAGACCCTCCACCCTTATTCTGTCCATGATATTATGTATGTGTGTATCACTTGCTCAAATTGCAGGATTTTACAGTTTTATGCTACATTTCAAAAGTTTTGACACCCTTACTTATTCTTCTTCATCAACAAAAAAATTGACCCCCCCCTTCCAAAATTCCTGAGTATGTTGCTGTTTATCACTGTTCAAAGTGTTTAAGCCAATTATTATTTAACTTAAGAATACAAAATTATCTTCCCTATATGAAGCCTGTTTCTAGATGTTAAATTAAAACACAAGGTGCAAAAATGTACAATTTTGTCAAGTATACAACATCCACTAGCCCTTATCCAGAACCCCATTCTCATGAGCTACACGGAATAGCTTTGTAACAACTCCTAATGAAGTCCGACAATTTCGGCCTAATGAAGTCATTAGGCATCGGACTTCATTAGGAGTTGTTACATAGCTTCCCCTTCCAGAGCATCTGGTCTCACTTAGTTTTCCTGTTGGAAGTTCAAATGTCAACTTGGTTTGCCAGTTTTCAAACATTTTACTGTGCTTTTGGATTGTGATTTTTTGTACATGGGTTGGTAGGAGCATGTAACGCGATATTTTCATAATTTTTTAGACTTACAATTATAAGCTCTTGTCACTAGACACGAGTTTAAAGTATCCAAAATTCGAATAAATCGTCGGTAAGTCCGCAAAAAATAACAAAGTATTTACGTATATATCGTCTCGTTTGCCCTATTTGATCATAAAATCGTGTCAACGTAGAGCACGGGACAAAGAAACGAAAACATAATTACCTCTTGAAAACACCATTCCATATTCTTTTCCTTATCCCAGCATCATACAGTTGAAATACCCTCCCAAGTGACAATCTCTTATGGGGCGTATTAACACTAGTTTGATTGCGTCATTGTACATGGACACTGGAATTTCGGTATAACATGCCAGTGCTCTTTTTTTACCTAATAAAGGTATTGGGCCGTTCATGATTTGATACATACTAGTACTGTACAGGCCTGTCGAAATTTTAACACTTAGCTCACGAATTGGTACCGATCTGACCCCTTACTTTGGCCCCGCCCTCACTTTGGCCGCTGGTTAGCTTTTCGGTAGCTGCTATATATCTCTTTGGTCAATAGCTATCAATATCTCGGCTACTCGACAACCGAGCTTTGACCAATTCTCGTCAGCTCGGTGTTAAACTTTCGACCGATCTGTAAAGTAAAAATTAACACGGATGGATGAACACCAACTACCGTCCTACGACTGTATATAATCACGCCATTCTACGCTTTATCCGTAACATAAACCCCATATTAAGTCTTGCTGTATCATAACATCTTGAATATGAACTATCACACCTGGTACACGCATTTTTAAAAGGAAAATAAATCATAGAAAGCCTCAACCGTTTTCAAAAAAATCTCGTATTTCTTTATCAAACTCTGGCCTGCTCTATGACGTTGAATATGTTAATATCTTTTCATTTTTTAATTAATTCGTTATACAAGGTGAAAACCATTTTCCCCAAAATGTGTATTTTTGCACAGATATTTAAAAAATTCTTAAATTATCAATTCCTGCTTTATTTTTATTTTAAATCTTCACACTTGTGTAGGTAATTTCATATTTGTACCATTCTTTCAAGTTCTTTCAAGAACAATTTGGAAATGGTTTTCACTTGAATTTTCCTACTTGGATGACTCTTAAGTCTTGCTGCATCCTAACATCTTTTACTGACTTAAACTTGAAAATTTAATACTGTAACGATTATGTTACTTTTTTAGATATTTAGGAACTGAAAGAGATCAGTCAAAGCTTAATACAATTATAATTTTATTTTTCGAAACTTTTCTTTTGTAGTACCATGATAAGATGTTGCCAAAATTTGTGATCAGATTGAAGTTAAAGGAAATCTTAGTTTATAATTAGGAATGAATGTGAAACGGGTACCTTCAGTTTGACATTTGATGTAGCTGTAATTAAAACGACTTATGTTAATTAGCAATTAGATTGTCATACATCTATATATTGATTAAAGAGTGTGAAAAATACATTGCCATGGTATTTTGACAGACTGCTTATTTTTACCTTTTGAAAGTATTGTCAAACAACGGTGACCTGTCCGCTTGACCTTTCATTAACCGTATTCACATATACATGTATATCTTGCATTTGATGTATGGTTAGTACTGATAAGGATTGGCATTTAATACATAAACAAAGCATGATTTTCATTATACTGACGACATAAACAGCCGTGGTTGTTCATAATAATTATTGAAATAAAAGGTCAAGTGACCAGGTCAATGTTGTTTAACGTTGTCTGTACTGTGTATTATACATGTTGCATAATATCATAAACGTCGTCCGATGAGCACGAATAGTAATGCACTTCCGATACCTTTAAAACTCGATCGAAACACCATAATGATGTAAATACGTGCATTGAATGAGATTTTATTAAGATCAAGAAGTGACTGCATGTTAAAATGTTATGATTTAATGGCTTATACTAGGTGCAATTTCACATTTGAAATAATTTGAATTATTTTACTAGTATTCGAAATTTTACAGTTCTCTATATCTTTTATACGAACTTTCGAAAAATTCATAATAATTTGAACTGAAAATAATTCTTGCAAGCAGCATCTGCCGCCTTCTATAGACATCTTAAACTTATTAACTCTAATAAATACGCATAGTTAGACCATATAAAAAACACAATACACTTATTCTCTCTCTCTCTCTCTCTCTCTCTCTCTCTCTCTCTCTCTCTCTCTCTCTCTCTCTCTATATATATATATATATATATATATATATATATATATATATATATATATATATGTTTAACTATGTTTAATTAAATTCTTCCATTGCACTTAATTGTTTTCATATGTTCATGTATACTATCTGATATATTCAAGGGCGCAGCTGAGCATACGCACATACGAATGTGCGTAAGTTAATTTTGTCAAATATCATATTTAAAAATGTTAAGACAGCTATATTAAAAACTTGAAAGCAATACAAGATTTAATCCACGAAACCGAAACTATCATAATGAACAAGACGATTTATGCATATAAATCAATGTACAATTCAGTAGTCGTTTGTGAATTTCGTTTTGAAGTTTAGTCGAAAAAATTTGCAGATACGGGTAAAAATTCATACACCATTTTTATTGTATTTTTTTCAAAATTTCCTGGGGGATCATGCCCCCATACCCCATAGAAAAACGGCGCATTTTTTCACGTTACAGTGCGTAATTTACCAACATGCTCAGCTACCCCCCTGATTTTGTAATCTCTATAAGTACATTATACATTGTGTCACACAATGATGTATGAAGTAATGAAACAGACAAGTTAACACATTAAAATAAGTTGTCAGTCTTTGTTAACGAGCTCATTTGAGTTTAATGCAACCTAGACTTGGAATTAATATCGAACTTGTCAAAAACAAATTACATGAGTGAAACAAACAACGTGTATACAATGACGTCAAAGTTATCGTAACCACCATAGAACTTGCCAAAACATAATCCATTTCAATTACTAACTAAACTTTTCTGAAACGCAAAGGCGAATTAACTTTTAAAAATATTTCAGAAAAAAATTAATAGAATTGGTTAAAGATGAGCGGAAAAGCACTTCTGAAAGCAGTCACTGCCGGACGTAGCCAACAGGTGCGATTACTTCTCGAATCCGGTGCCGCGGTGGACGATGTCGATGACTGCGGACAAACGCCGTTAATAAGAGCTGTATTTATAGAACATGACAGAATGAGAGACAGAATATTGAGGCTACTACTGAGAAAGGATGCCCATGTTAGCAAATCGGATGTGGTGGGTAGAACTGCCTTGGCTTGGTCAGCATTGTATGGTCATGATAAGGACGTTAAGTTACTGCTGGACAATGCCGATGTGGACTTGGACCTTAACCAAGTGGATATTAATGGACAAACAATGTTATTCCACGCAGTAGCATCGGGTAATGCAGCGACAGTTAAAATTATTGTCGAAGCTTTATTAAAATACGGATTATCGGTGGATGTAACAGATTATGAAGGTATCTCTCCTCTTATGCACGCTTATAGACTTGGCTATGACGTATGTGCTAGTATCTTAACACAACACGGGAAAGCGAAAGTAGGATTGAGTAGTAGAAACTCTAAAGATTTTACTGTTGCTCAGATATGGGCTCAAAAATATAGCTCAGATGCAAAAGTTCTTGATATGAATAAATTACCTCCAATAGTGAGCCGCTCAGTCAAAAACAGAATAAAATTCAGAGAGAGTTTGGCAACTCGGAGTAGAACTTCGTCCTCATCAGTTTGTTCAGATTCAGATGTTGAAAATTTTATCAAGGATTCGGAATCAAACTATTCTTCTGGCGACCTAATATTTGATGAGGATTTATACAGCAGTACTCCGGTGAAGAACTGTATGAACATGATACCCCCTTGTCGCATTCCTTCTTCAATATTGGCAAAAAGTCCGACGACAAGCACGGAAGTAATCGCATCTAGTGACGACGAATTTGAAAGGATTTTGTCTCCAATGAACTGTTCTTTTAAACTTACAAATGAAATGAGAAAAATGTTTGCCATAAAACAAGATGAAATGTCACCTTCTTTCAGGAAAAATGTCAAAAACCTTCCACCACCAATTAGCCGGAGTGTCACCATGTCTTCGTTGATGTCTGGGACAAGCGAATCATCGACGAAATCTGTGGAATCGGGTAGGTTTGATAGCATGTATACTTGAAACTACAGCTTTCCTTGCCTATGATGGTGTCTTGGTTGTTACTTTGAACAGCAGCTGTCCTTGGCTATGATGGTGTCTTGGTTGTTACTTGAAACTACAGCTTTCCTTGCCTATGATTGTGTCTTGGTTGTTACTTGAAACTGCAGCTTCCCCTGTCTACGATTGTGTCTTGGTTGTTACTTGAAATTGCAGCTTCCCTTGCCTATGAAGGTGACTTGGTTGTTACTTGGAACTGCAGCTTTCCTTGCCTACGATTGTGTCTTGGTTGTTACTTGGAACTACAGCGTCCCTTGCCTACGATTGTGTCTTGGTTGTTACTTGGAACTGCAGTTTCCCTTGTCTTGGTTGTTACTTGGAACTGCAGTTTCCCTTGGCTATAATTGTGTCTTGGTTGTTACTTGGAACTGCAGTTTCCCTTGCCTATAATTGTGTCTTGGTTGTTACTTAGAACTGCAGTTTCCCTTGCCTATGACTGTGTCTTGGTTGTTACTTTGAACTACAGCTTTCCTTCCCTATGAAGGTGTCTTGGTTGTTACTTGAAACTGCAGCTTCCCTTGCCTATGAAGGTGTCTTAGTTGTTACTTTGAACTGCAGTTTCCCTTGCATATGATTGTGTCTTAGTTGTTACGTTGAACTGCAGTTTCCCTTGCCTATAATTGTGTCTTGGTTGTTACTTTGAACTGCAGCTTTCCTTGCCTATGATTGTGTCTTGGTTGTTACTTTTAGAACTGCAGCTTCCCTTGCCTACGATTGTGTTTTGGTTGTTACTTGGAACTGCAGCTTCCCTTGCCTACGATTGTGTCTTGCTTGTTACTTGGAACTGCAGCTTCCCTTGCCTACTATTGTGTTTTGGTTGTTACTTAGAACTGCAGCTTCCCTTGCCTATGATTGTGTCTTGGTTGTTACGTTTAGAACTGCAGTTTCCCTTGCCTATAATTGTGTCTTAGTTGTTACGTTGAACTGCAGTTTCCCTTGCCTATAATTGTGTCTTGGTTGTTACTTGGAACTGCAGCTTTCCTTGCCTATGATTGTGTCTTGGTTGTTACTTAGAACTGCAGCTTTCCTTGCCTATGACTGTGTCTTGGTTGTTACTTTGAACTACAGCTTTCCTTCCCTATCAAGGTGTCTTGGTTGTTACTTGAAACTGCAGCTTCCCTTGCCTATGAAGGTGTCTTAGTTGTTACTTTGAACTGCAGCTTCCCTTGCCTATGATTGTGTCTTGGTTGTTACGTTGAACTGCAGCTTCCCTTGCCTATAATTGTGTCTTAGTTGTTACGTTGAACTGCAGCTTCCCTTGCCTATGGTTGTGTCTTGGTTGTTACGTTGAACTGCAGCTTCCCTTGCCTATAATTGTGTCTTGGTTGTTACTTGGAACTGCAGCTTCCTCTGCATATGATTGTGTCTTGGTTGTTACTTTTAGAACTGCAGCTTCCCTTGCATACGATTGTGTTTTGGTTGTTACTTGGAACTGCAGCTTCCCTTGCCTACGATTGTGTCTTGCTTGTTACTTGGAACTGCAGCTTCCCTTGCCTACTATTGTGTTTTGGTTGTTACTTAGAACTGCAGCTTCCCTTGCCTATGATTGTGTCTTGGTTGTTACGTTTAGAACTGCAGCTTCCCTTGCATATAATTGTGTCTTGGTTGTTACTTTGAACTGCAGCTTCCCTTGCATTTGATTGTGTCTTGGTTGTTACTTTTAGAACTGCAGCTTCCCTTGCCTATAATTGTCTTGGTTGTTACTTTTAGAACTGCAGCTTCCCTTGCATATGATTATGTCTTGGTTGTTACTTTTAGAACAGCAGCTTCCCTTGCCTACGATTGTGTCTTGGTTGTTACTTTTAGAACAGCAGCTTCCCTTGCATATGATTGTGTCTTGGTTGTTACTTTTAGAACAGCAGCTTCCCTTGCCTATAATTGTGTCTTGGTTGTTACTTTTAGAACAGCAGCTTCCCTTGCATATGATTGTGTCTTGGTTGTTACTTTTAGAACAGCAGCTTCCCTTGCCTATAATTGTGTCTTGGTTGTTACTTTTAGAACAGCAGCTTCCCTTGCATATGATTGTGTCTTGGTTGTTACTTTTAGAACAGCAGCTTCCCTTGCCTATGATTGTGTCTTGGTTGTTACTTTTAGAACAGCAGCTTCCCTTGCATATGATTGTGTCTTGGTTGTTACTTTTGGAACTGCAGCTTCCCTTGCCTATAATTGTGTCTTGGTTGTTACTTTGAACTGCAGCTTCCCTTGCCTATGATGGTGTCTTGGTTGTTACTTTTAGAACTGCAGCTTCCCTTGCCTATAATTGTGTCTTAGTTGTTACGTTGAACTGCAGCTTCCCTTGCCTATGGTTGTGTCTTGGATGTTACGTTGAACTGCAGCTTCCCTTGCCTATAATTGTGTCTTGGTTGTTACTTTGAACTGCAGCTTCCCTTGCATATGATTGTGTCTTGGTTGTTACTTTTAGAACTGCAGCTTCCCTTGCCTACGATTGTGTTTTGGTTGTTACTTGGAACTGCAGCTTCCCTTGCCTATGGTTGTGTCTTGGTTGTTACTTGGAACTGCAGCTTCCCTTGCCTATAATTGTGTCTTGGTTGTTACTTTGAACTGCAGCTTCCCTTGCATATGATTGTATCTTGGTTGTTACTTTTAGAACTGCAGCTTCCCTTGCCTACGATTGTGTCTTGGTTGTTACTTTGAACTGCAGCTTCCCTTGCATATGATTGTGTCTTGGTTGTTACTTTTAGAACTGCAGCTTCCCTTGCCTACGATTATGTCTTGGTTGTTACTTGGAACTGCAGCTTTCCTTGGCTATGATGGTGTCTTGGTTGTTACTTGGAACTGCAGCTTCCCTTGCCTTTGATGGTGTCTGGGTTGTTACTTGAAACTGCAGCTTCCCTTGCCTACGATTGTGTCTCGGTTGTTACTTGAAACTGCAGCTTCCCTTGCCTACAATGGTGTCTTGGTTGTTATTTGGAACTGCAGCTTTCCTTGCCTACGATTGTATCTTGGTTGTTACTTGGAACTGCAGCTTTCCTTGCCTACGATGGTGTCTTGGTTGTTACAGGGAACTGCAGCTTCCCTTGCCTATGATTGTCTCTTACTCCAGCTTTCCTTGCCTACGATTGTGTCTTGGTTGTTACTTGAAACTGCAGCTCTCCTTGCCTACGATGGTGTCTTGGTTGTTACAAGGAAGCAACTGTGTGTCATGACCTAGAATCAAGGTCATATCGGAAAGGTCAAGGTCGCAGGAAAACATGAAATCCTTGCAGATGTGGGGTGGGGTTTTTTGGCTCTCAATAGACAGTTAGAGTTTTGATTAACAATGTCTATCTGAAATGGAAAGGAAATATTAAATTTTGTGAGAAAAATCATTTCTACGTTGTATCGGTGAAGGATTTTTAAAATGGTAAAGGGCACAATAAAAAAGTGGCGCTGAGCAATGTTGACCAAAATGTACAGATTTTCAATTGATTTATTTATGTACTCACTGATTTATTTATTCATTCATTTATTAATTTATTTATTTATTTACAGTCAAACCTGTCTATAAGGTCACATAATGGAACCGGTAAAAGTGGCCTTTATGGGCAAGTGGCCTTTATGTACAGGTTTAAATAATATGAATGAAGGCAAAATTGAGATACAATTCTTCAGGTCTTTATAAGAAGATGACCCTTATATATAGAGGTGGCTTTTAAGGCAGTTTATACTATATTTATTTATTTCTTTATTTTTTTTATTTTAGGGAGAACTTGTGATGTGTCTAAATGGAGTGTCTTAAGATCTGACTTAAAATTAACAAAGACAAAGAAGTCAAAAATACTGAATAGTGACATTTTGAAGAGAAGGCCATCAACACCTTTACAAATTATGGACTTCGTGTCTAGAGCTGGCTCCAAATTACGCGATTCATTGCAAGACCTAAAAAAGACACCATTACCGAGATTGGTCGAGAAAAACGCATTTTTAAAAACAAACAACACTGAAAATGGAAATACCAATTATTCATTAATTTGATTAGAATTAATAGTTTTTTCAAGTGTGTGTGTGTGTGTGTGTGTGACCTAATTGAGCGGCATTAGGATATTTGTTCCACTTAAAATTCATCAGTTTCTAGACATATATATATATATCCAAAATTTGAAATAATGTCTTACACAGGCTGTGGGGAAAATTATATTGGACAGACGGAAAATACATTACGTGAAAGAACCCGTATTCATAAACAACAGATCCGACAGCCAGAAACTCGTCAAATCCCACTAAGTGAGCATTTGGACAATTGTGCAGGGGGCAACTTTAAAATTATGCCATTTTACAAATTTTTAGATGACAATCAAAACTTAAGAATAGAAAAAGAAATATATTTTACTAATATTTTCAAAGCAAAACTTAACAAACGATGAGTTATCGCTCTTTAAAAAGAACTCTTCTCTGAAAACAATCGAATGACGTCATAAAAATATGATGACGTAACAATCACAGTTGTTATGGTATGCTTGAAAAGTCCCAAGAAGGATGGAAACGTTAGCAAAAATGTCATCTTGGTTATTTTGTTTGTTTTAAATATATATATATATATATATATATATATATATATATATATATATATATATAGTTAAACCTGTCTATAAAGGCCACCCAAAGGAACCAGTAAAAGTGGCCTTAATTGGCAGGTGGCCTTTATATATAGGTTAAAATAATATGAATATTGAACAATTAGGATACAATTATACTGGCCTTTATAGGCAGGTGATCCTTATATAGAGGCATCATTCTTTAGGACAGGTTGGACTGTATATGCAAAAAATTCACAGTATTATGTATGCATATAGGGTAATGCACAACTTATGATACCCCATTTTCCGTATCTTTGTATGGACAAATAATTGACAGTATTTTATTTCTTAATGATATTTATAATTTATCTTATATTTATTAAATTAGATTTCAAATACATGTATGTTGATGTAATACTGAACTCTTAAGGTAAATACATTATAAATATGGCAATATTTTTCATTTATGAAGAAAACGTCCACATTTTTCTGACCTCATTTTTAATTCAAACAAGTACATGATTTTGATTGACGCATCACACACAAACACACATACACACACACACATACAGTGGCACTCGCGCTTTTCAAAACTTCACAGTAGTTATATGTATTTTAACAATCAAACAAGGCTAACAGCAGGGGTGATTTTTTCATTAATTTTGGACAAACTTAATGAGAACAATGACCAGGTGTATGAAGGCCAATTTGTGCCAGTCCCTTTTTTGCCTTCAAAATGCGGAAAAGGGCCAAAACGAAATTCAAACGCGGAAAAGCAAAAAACGAACGCTATGAACAGAAGAAAATGCCAAACCAATGCGAATAGGTGCCAAACGACATTTTTCTGTTTAAAAGCACAGTTACTACCATACAGGCCTGTCAAAAGTTTAACACCAAGCTAAGGAATTAGTGCCAAATTGGCAGCTCATCTTAATCCCTTCTTAGCTATATCTTGATAGCGTTTGACAGCAGCTGTCCATCTTTTGACAGCTTTTTTGCTCTCTAGCCATCAGATACTAAGCCACTTGACAGCAGAGCATTGACTCTTTTTTTTGGTATTAAACTTTCAACAGGTCTGTTCTGTATCTTCCACAATAGCTTGCTGAATATTTCAATAATAGTTCAAACAGCAACAACAGAATATTAAGTAACTAACACAATTTAAAAAAAAATTAGGAATCCTACTTGAGCAATCTCTGATGATGAGTAAGTTGCCTAGCAATGTAGAGGGGTTTTGTCAGGACACTTGATATAAGTAATAAAGAATCTTGAGGAGGGTTGATTTTTCTGGCCTTTACTCAATTTCACTCTAAATACCTTCTGTTGCTTGTCTTTATAAATGATGTTGGATTGATTGATTTAGTGGGGTTTTACATCTTTGTCAAGAATATGTCACTTATATAGGGACATCACCAGCTAAAGATGAAGTATCAGCAATTTTGACCTTTGCAGAGAGCTCAGGGCAATGCAGGAAGTGTTCTTTGATGTAACAGAGGTTAAATTAGCTTTTAAGGTCTGTTCCCAAGGATTCAGTGACTTTTATTTCTAAATGCAAAGTGTTTGGTGATAGAATAGTCAATTCCTCTATTTTCAAGTCTTGGTCAGACCTAGCAGGGTTCAACTATTTCTAAAATTCAAACTAACAACCTCCCAAACATGAAGCAAGCACGATACAAACTGAGCTACCTTAGTGGTATAAATGATGAGAAATGAATAGTAAATAAATTATAGTTAAATTATGATATTAAACAATTTCAAAATTTGAATTATGTGTGCCATACCATCTTCCTGTTAATACACTATTCATCATAAATAATTATACACACATTAAATATTCCTTCTTTTTACATTTAATATTCACTAATATGGTGTAGTGATGTGTGCATCTTTTTTCTCAATAACACATAAACAATGTTTCTGAACTGCAAATTCTAACTTGATGATATTGCTTTGATAAATTCCTGATTTATTTGCTTGACCAGATAAATATCTTAAATTAAACAAGAGGCCCATGGCCTTAACGCTCACCTGAGGCAGAGTACATATCTTTGCAGAGGTAAATGGTCAATGACATTAATAAAAGAGAATATCAAAATTTTCAGCAGTAAGGGCCAATAATATGCAAGTATTTTGCAAATTAATTATAATAATTATTATATAAGTATGCTATATATAACATATCTAAAGTCTACAATATGTTATTTATAAACAGCTAAAACATCTGTATATTAAAATGTGTATTAGGCCAATACCTACAATATTCCAATATACATGCCTATACAAAGATATTAAAGTTTTTGAGATAATTAACCATTTTATTTAATATTCGTTTGCAGCTTTGACGTTGACCTTTGAACCTATGACCTTCACCATATATCAAAATGATCATTAGGCCAATACCTACAACATTCCAATATACATGCCTATACAAAAAGTTTATAGTTTTTGAGATAATTAACCATTTTACTATTCGTTTGCAGCTATGACCTTGACCTTTCAACCTATGACCTTCACTCATATATCAAAATGATCGTTAGGCCAATACCTACAATATTACAATATACATGCCTATACAAAAAGTTTATAGTTTTCGAGATAATTAACCATTTAAGTATTTGTTTGCATCTATGACCTTGACCTTTGAACCTATGACCTTCAATCATATATCAAAATGATCATTGTGCAAATGCCTATAATATTGAATATACATGCCTATACAAAAGGTTTATAGTTTTTGAGATAAATAATCATTTTGGAACTTGTTCACATCTGTGACCTTGACCTTTGAACCCATAACCTTCATTCACATATCAAAATGGTTGTTAGGCTAATACCTACAATATTCTAATATACATGCATAAACAAAAAGTTAACAGTTTTCAAGATAATTAACCATTCAGGTATTCATTCACATCTGTGACCTTCATTCATATATCAAAATGATCATTAGGATAATACCTAAAATATTCAAATATACATGCCTATACATAAAGTCTATAGTTTTGAGATAAATAATCATTTTAGTACTTGTTTACATCTGTGACCTTGACCTTTGAACTCATGACCTTTATTCCTATATCAAAATGACCATTGGGCCATTACCTACAATATTCTAATATACATGCCTATACAAAAAGTTCATAGTTTTGCAGATAATTAATATTTTGGTAAACTTGTACATCTGTGACCTTGATCTTTGAACCATGACCTTAATCAATATATCAAAATGATCATCATGTCAATACCTACAATTAACCAAAAAATCCTACATCATTATCACCAGAAATGTTTAAAAAATAGCTTTTTATCAAAGGTAAAAACTGGGACATGACCTTGACCTTTGACCTTGACATCAATCGGAAGAAAATCGCATGACAAGATCAACAGTGAAAACTCTATACAATTATCTTCAGCCATTATGAAGTTATAACAATAAATGTCTCATTTTAAAAATTACATAATTTTACGCAAAAAACGCGTAACCTATTTTTCGTCCAATTTTCATGAAAAACACAATTTGAGTGTAAAGTTTATAGTTTTTGAGATAATTAACCATTTAAGTATTTGTTCAATTCTATGACCTTGACCTTTGAACCTATGACCTTCATTCATATACCAAAATGACCTTTAGGCCAATACCTACAATATTCCAATATACATGCCTATACAAAAAGTTTATAGTTTTTGAGATAATTAACCATTTAAGTATTCGTTCGAGTCTATGACCTTGACCTTGTACCTATGACCTTCATTCATATATCAAAATGACCGTTAGGCCAATACCTACAATATTCCAAATACATGCCTATACAAAAAGTTTATAGTTTTTGAGATAATTAACCATTTAAGTTTCGTTCGAGTCTATGACCTTGACCTTTGAACCTATGACCTTTATTCATATATCAAAATGATCGTTAAGCCAATACCTACAATATTCCAATATACATGCCTATACAAAAAGTTTATAGTATTTGAGGTAATTAACCATTTAAGTATTCGTTCGAGTCTATGACTTGACCTTGAACCCATGACCTTTATTCATATATCAAAATGATCATTGTGCCATTACCTACAATATTCTGATATACATGCCTATACAAAAAATTCATAGTTTTGCAGATAATTAAACTACATGTATTTGGTATTCTTGGACATCTGTGACCTTGACCTTTGAACCCATGACCCTGATCTATGTATCAAAATGATCGTCATGTCAATACCTACAAATAACTGAAAATCCTATGCATTATCACAAGAAATGTTAAAAAAATAGCATTTTTATCAAAGGTCAAAAAACTGGGACATGACCTTGACCTTCGACCTTGACATCAATTGGAAGAAAATTGCAAGACAAGATCAACAGTGAAAACTCCATACAATTATCTTCAGCCGTTATGAAGTTATAACAATAAATGTCTCATTTTAAAAATTATGTAATTTTACGCAAAAAACGCGTAACCTATTTTTCGTCTAATTTTTATGAAAAACACAATTTAATGTTCCCAGGTATGCTGAATCCAAATATCTAATCAAAATTTGCCTGCACCTTTGGTTTCAGAGAAGAAGATTTTTTTTTGTCTTTTTGCTATTTTAGTAACAGCGGCCATCTTGTTGGGCGTGGCCAAACCGAACACAATTTTAAAAGGCTGTTACCCAGGCATGATAATCATTAAGTTTCATCAAATATGGCCCAGTAGTTTTGGAGGAGAAGATTAAAATGTAAAGTTTACGCACGACGGACGACGAACGACACACGACGCACGACGGACGACGGACGGTGATAGATTGCAATAGCTCATCTGAGCCTTTGGCTCAGGTGAGCTAAAAATCTTAACAACATGAACAGCCGCATTAAATACCATTACATGATAAAATCATGTAAAATATGTGTTATATTAAAACAAACAATGGTAATTCAAAGAATAATATTTATTTAAATTCATTGCACTTTATTTATTTAAGTAAAAAAGAAAAGAAAAAAAAACCAAGAAACAACAGAATTTAACACAACAAAATAAAAACATGCAAATGAGGTTCCCCACAGTATGTAGCAGTTATTTTCATAGGCCATAACTCCCGGGAAAATTAGCAAACAATTGCTAACTCTGGTAAAAGGTATTCATATCTCCGATCAATGTTGATACTTTCCACCAAGTTTCGTTTAAAAAATTGTTTCATAGTT
The DNA here is from genome assembly GCA_021292105.1 of Anadara kagoshimensis. NCBI lineage: Eukaryota > Metazoa > Mollusca > Bivalvia > Arcoida > Arcidae > Anadara > Anadara kagoshimensis. The sequence continues at coordinate 58,974,549 of CM037861.1, forward strand.
TTGGAGAATTACTGTAGACAAGAAGCGTCTAGACAGAAGAACAGAACTTAAATAATTTTGAATGCAGATCATTACCAGTAGAAATCAAATTGACTCGAAAAGTTATTTTCAAACCATCTGATGATGAATTTCTCTTAAAAAACATTTTCTCCAGTTATTAAAAGTTAAAATAATACTTAAGTACATTCCATGCAAATTGATTCCTATAGGTCATCAGTTTCAAAGAGAGAAAATTAAAAGTTGAGTCACGGAAACATGCTTTGCTATACCCTAAACAAAGCAAGGTACTACATTATTAAGTTGAGCTAAAAATCAGTTGGCTCTGAATGGTTCTTTGAATAGCTTTATGACAACACATAATATTGACAATGTCATTTAAACTGTAATGAGGTTTGGATAGGTCAATTGTATATTTTAGATGCTAAATCATATGAATGAAACAACTAATAATTTTTAATGAATTTTTATCCAGTTATAGTAAATTCAGTAATAACTAGAGCTGTCTCTAAGACCAATACCACTGCAGACCCCCCCCCCCCCCCCCCCCCCCCCCCCCCCCCCCCCCCCCCCCCCTCTCTGGATTTTGTGACAAACAAATTCCATAAATACAAGCCACTGTTTTCAGGAGTCTGGACTCTTATAAAATCAATTAGTTTTAAAAAAAATTACTGGAAAGCTTGAAGGAGAAAATACTTAAAGTAATTACTTAATTTTAAATTTTATGATCAAACTCCTGTAACAAGAGGGCAACGAGGCCCTGGGTGCTCACCTGAGAATAAATTGAATTCTACACATTTTCCAATAATGTCATGAATAGAGGGTTAAGTTTAACAGAGTTCATTATTAGTTCATATGAACTTGACCTAGGTTTTGTCCTGAACATTTTTTTGACAAATTATATGAAGATTGGATAGAAAATATGGACTCTAGAGTGTTAACAAGGTTTTTCTATGATTTGGCCTAGTGACCTACTTATTGACCCAAACTGACCCATGACCTAGTGACCTACTTATTGACCAAACATGACCCATATACGAACTTGCCCATGCTTTGGTCATGAACATTGTTCTGGACAAATTATATGAAGATTGAACAAAAAATATGGACTCTAGAGTGTTAAAAAGGTTTTTCTATGATTTGACTTAGTGACCTACTTATTGACCCAACATAACCCATATACAAACTCGACTTAGCTTTTGACCTGAACATTATTCTGGACAAGTTTGATGAAGATATAACAAAAACTGTGGCCTCTAGAGTGTTAACAAGCAAAAGTTGACGCACATTAGACGACTAACGACAGACGACGCATGACGGACAAAGACTGGTCACAATAGCTCACTTGAGCACTATGTGCCAAATGTCAAGTTAGTTTTTGCCTACGAGTTTTGCTTTTTAAGGAAAAGAGTTTTTAAAATTTTATGATAAAATGGCAAGATAGCTACATACTAAATATAATTATAATTGGGCAAATATTTCTTGTCCAGAAAGGAATTTATCAATGTTAGGCCTTATAGAAATTAAACACGGAATACGCTTAACATGTTTTTTTTTAGAAAAATTCACGTAATTGATAAACTTCATACTTAAGGAACTACAGATGCCAAATATCAAATGGCAATTACTCCTGTAACAAGAGGCCCAATAGGGCCTGTACCGCTCACCTGGGTCGTTAACAGCACAAAAACATAATAAATACTACATTTAAGATGTGGATATTTAGATATTTATGATACTTGCTACTCGCATCTGTGACCTTGACCTTCAATCCAATGACCATAATCTATATATTAAAATGATCATTGCATCAATACCAACAATATTCTAATATACATGCCTAAACAATAAGTTAATAGTTTTCGAGATAATGAACCTTTTTGGTATTGTTTTGCAACCGTGACCGTGACCTTTGGACCCATGACCTTTTTCTGTACATAAAAATGATTGTTGTGTCAATACCTACAACATTCTAATATACATGCCTATACAAAAAGTTTATAGTTTTCCAGATAATTAACCATTTTGGTGTTGATTTGCTACTGTGACCTTGACCTTTGGACCCATGACCTTTTTCTATACATCAAAATGATCGTTGTATCAATACCTACAACATTCTAATATACATGCGTATACAAAAAGTTCATAGTTTTCAAGATAATGAACCATTTCTGTACTCTTTCGCATCTGTGACCTTGACCTTTAAACCAATGACCTTAATCTATATATCAAAATGATCGTTACATCAAAACCAACAACATTCCAATATACATGCCTATACAAAAAGTTTATAGGTTTCGAGATAATTAACCATTTTGGCATTATTTTGCTACTGTGACCTTGACCTTTGGACCCATGACCTTTTTCTATACATCAAAATGATCGTTGTATCAATACCTACAGCATTCTAATATACATGCCTATATAAAAAGTTTATAGTTTTCAAGATAAAGAAACATTTTGGTATTGTTTTGCTACTGTGACCTTGACCTTTAAACCAATGACCTTAATCTATATATCAAACTGATCGTTACCTCAATACCAACAATATTTTAATTTACATGCCTATATAAAAAGTTTATAGTTTTCCAGATAATAAATAAAATTAGAAAGGTAAAAAATTAGGTCATGACCTTCATAATTGACCTTGACACCATTTTGAAGGTAATTACAAGAATATGTCAAAACTGAAAACCCCATGTCATTATCTGGTCAAATAGTCAAGTTTTAACAATTTGAAGCTATTTTACGATTTTTTCAAACTTAAACGCAAAAATGCGTACCTATTTTTTGTCCGAATTTCAAAAAATAAACAAGCTATAGGCTTAAGACCCTAGAGAAGCCAAATATCACATCAGATTTTTTCTCCAATCAATACTTCAAGATTTTTGCACCCCTAGGTCACCTTGAGCTAGTTATGGTAGCCATGGCAATGCCACAAACAAATCTGAATTGCACCAGCCCATATATACTTCTTACCAAGTTTCATTGAAATCTGTCCAGTAGTTTCAGAGGAGAAGTCGAAAATGTGTGTTAATGATGCACGCACGCACGCACACATTCACACATGCACATACACATGCTGCGCTATGCCATAAGCTCACATGACCTATGGTCAGGTGAGCTTAAAATCAATAGAATAACACCAAAATCAAACCCAATGTTCATCTTCGGCCTAATAAAGCTGCATACCAAATAAAATCAAAATTGGTCAAATATCTCTTAAGTTATTATCAGGAATAGACGGATGGACATACAGACAAGCAGATTCGTATATACAACCCCTCTAAACTTTGTGGGCGTATCATTAATGACTGTAGACTTGCAGTGAATCAAGTTTCATTGAAGCAAAAATTATAAATATTTAGCATGGTTAAATTTCTATCAACATTGACCTCATGAAAATTCTGAATTTTGTCGTATATACAACCCCTCTAAACTTTGTGGGCGTATCATTAATGACTGTAGACTTGCAGTGAATCAAGTTTCATTGAAGCAAAAATTATAAATATTTAGCATGGTTAAATTTCTATCAACATTGACCTCATGAAAATTCTGAATTTTGTCTGAAAACTCTGAATATTTTTGAAAATATCTAAATTTATTCTGAATTCTTCTTACACCAAAACTTAGAGTCCGATTTATTTTCTGAACATGTTTGTCTGAAAATTCTGAATTCAATCTGAATATGTAAACAAGTTCAATATATATGCTTACATTCAAACAAATTTCAGAACTTTTCAGACAAAATTCTGACAACTTTTTAATGAGGGTAATGAAACAAAAAACATGATTTACGAAATAATGGAAATTATTAGATAGCAATATATGCTTCGCATAGAAATTAATAATAAATCCTGAGGTGTTAGCTTGCAATAACAAGAGGCCCATGGGCCTTAACGCTCACCTGAGGAAGAGTACATATCTTATGCAGAGGTTCAATGGCCAATGACATTAATAAAAGAGAATATCAAAATTTTCAGCAGTAAGGGACAATAATATGCAAGTATTTTTGCAAGTTAATTATAAGTTAAATATAATAATTATTATATAAGTATGCTATATATAACATATTTAAAGTCTAGCTAAAATATATTATTTATAAACAGCTAAAACATCTGTACATGTATATTAAAATGTGCATTAGGCCAATACCTACAATATTCCAATAAACATGCCTATACAAAGAGTTTATAGTTTTTGAGATAATTAACCATTTAAGTATTTGTTTGCATCTATGACCTTGACCTTTGAACCTATGACCTTCATTCATATATCAAAATGATCATTAGGCCAATACCTACAATATTCCAATATACATGCCTATACAAAAAGTTTATAGTTTTTGAGATAATTAACCATTTAGGTATTAGTTCAATTCTATGACCTTGACCTTTTAACCTAAGACCTTCATTCATATATCAAAATGATCGTTAGGCCAATACCTACAATACTCCAATATACATGCCTATACATAAAGTTTATAGTTTTTGAGATAATTAACCATTTCAGTACTTGTTTACATCTGTGACCTTGACCTTTGAACCCATGACCTTTATTCATATATCAAAATGACCATTGTGCCATTACCTACAATATTCTGATATACATGCCTATACAAAAAATTCATAGTTTTGCAGATAATTAACTATTTTGGTATTCTTGGACATCTGTGACCTTGACCTTTGAACCCATGACCCTGATCTATGTATCACAATGATCGTCATGTCTATACCTACAAATAACTGAAAATCCTACGCCATTATCACAAGAAATGTTAAAAAAATAGCATTTTTTATCAAAGGTCAAAAACTGGGACATGACCTTGACCTTCGACCTTGACATCAATTGGAAGAAAATTGCAAGACAAGATCAACAGTGAAAACTCCATACAATTATCTTCAGCCATTATGAAGTTATAACAATAAATGTCTCATTTTAAAAATTACGTAATTTTACGCAAAAAACGCGTAACCTATTTTTCGTCTAATTTTCATGAAAAACACAATTTTGATGTTCCCAGGTATGCTGAATCCAAATATCTAATTAAAATTTGCCTTCACCTTTTGGTTTCAGAGAAGAAGATTTTTTTGTCTTTTTGCTATTTTTAGTAATGGCGGCCATCTTGTTGGGTGTGGCCAAACCCCGAACACAATTTTGAAAGGCTGTTACCTAGGCATGATAATCACCAAGTTTCATCAAATATGGCCCAGTAGTTTTGGAGGAGAAGAATAAAATGTAAAGTTTATACACGACGGACGACGCACGACAGACGGTGATAGATTGCAATAGCTCATCTGAGCCTTTGGCTCAGGTGAGCTAAAAACCAATATTTGCACGCTAACTTTGTTTAAGTTCCAGGTTTCCTGAATCAATTTTTTCATACTGCACGCTTTGTCAGATGACGCTGTCATTTATGACGTCATATGATTGTCGTACATGGCAGAAGACGTCATGGCTGTGTTGTTGTCAATTATATCAATCAAGAACAAGTGTAATATTTATGTATTTACAACAAAATGGTATTTAAAATGAAATACTTGATGTGAAATATTGTCCCTTGTTGACAAGAGATTTGCACTCACAAGCTCATGCAAATATAGGGTCAACTCGAGACAATATTTCACAATACCAGTTCAAAAACCCTATAATACAAATCAATGGACCCTATACTTGAAAAAAATCTTAACAATCTTAACAATTAAGGTTTTTGGTATTTATTGGATAATATTTAATCCATGATACATATGTCACCAATGTTAAAACAAAGAATCCTAAATCAAGTACAGTCAATTCTCTCTATAAAGGCCATCCAAGCAAACCATTAAAAGTAGCATTTATGGGCAGATGACCCTTATATAAGTTTGAATTACATTAATAAAAAGCAATTGGAATAAAAAAATTTGTAAGCTTTAAAATAAAGTAGGTGACTCTTATAAAGAGGTGGCCTTGAAGGTGGGTTCAACTGTATTTTACATAAGGCTTATTTGCATAAAAATTTTTTCATCTCATTTAATAAATACACAAGGCTTATTTGCATAAAATTTTATTCATGTCATTTAATATAAAAAATGTTCCATGTAAGATCTTCTATATTTTGTATAAAAATATCAGATTAGATTTGCGACATTGTCATGGCAAAAACCCATACTAAAAGTATATCTTTTTATGATTAAAATGATATACAAATGTACAATGTGCACAAAAAATCTCATTAGTTTGTACAGAATCATGATAAAAAATTTACATACCAATGATTGAAAAACACATTTTGAGGGTGTGCCCAATTTATGCTATATCATGTCATCTCTTAAGAAATACTTTTCTTTAAGTATTTAATTTCGTATGTATTTATTTTCACAGTATAGGAAATGCAGACGTATCTGCATAGTTAGATATTCACATTTTTTTATATATACACTATAAAATCATAAGAATAATATATTTATATATATAATATATTTTGTGGTACAAAGCATATGAAACCCGACTTGACCTAGTTTTTCAAGAAGGGGTAGTTTTTTCGCCATTATTTTCAATTCATGAAAAATAGCAAAAAATTCCACCATGCCAAAAAACCATGTTCATGGTTAGCGGATTTCTAGTGTAGTATTAATATTAATAATATAATATACAATGTATGTACCAGGTAATTACGAAACTGACCATCAATAATATGAGTCATAAAATTAATTCAAAAACTTAAAAGTTGACAAATAAAAATAAAAAATAAAAACATAAATTCTAGAAAGGGTGCGATATTGGAGGGGGGGGGGATATAGGAAAGTTGGTTGTTTGATTGAATGGGGTTCAATGTCAAAGTCAAGAATATTTAACTTATATTAAGATGTCACCAGCTATAGTTGAAGTGGAAGAAATGTGCAGGGAAGGTTGTTTAATATGCCTTAATAGTCTGCTGTGACATGGCACATAAGTTTTCATGGTCTCTTCTGAAGGACTCTGTGACTTTCATTTTTTTTAATGCAGAGGGCTTGGTGAAAGAATATTCACTACCAATTTTCAAGTCTTGGTCAGTATCATATATGCATAAAGCAAATATTTTAGTACAAATATATAATAAAAATGAAGTAGACTGACAAATACCACCAACTTTAATTTATGACAATACCCTCATAAAAAGTGATGTCATTGAGCAAACACCACAACCAGGGGTCCACTTAGCAAACACCATAAACTTTAATGGGGTCCACTTAGCAAACACCACAAACATTAATGGGGTCCACTTAGCAAACACCATAAACTTTAATGGGGTCCACTTAGCAAACACCACAAATGTTAATGGGGTCCACTTATGTACCATGAGATATTCCCTGACATTTGTGTAGAATAATTTTTTTCGTTGAATATAGAATCATATTGGTTTATATTTTCTGTTCCGAGAATTAGTAATGTAAATATTTTAAAAAACTTCCCACACAAAATTTTAATAGATGTTGATCACATGTTACAGTGATGAACCCCATTAATCACAATATGCTCATTAAAAAAACCATGTCATCAGGTTATAGTGACACAAAAGTCAAAATCCTGTACACTGTACTTCAGTCAGAACATGAGTGTCTCTAATTTTAACTGTAACATTACAACATTTCCTTTCATGTTTATTGTCATCACGGTTCAATTTCACTCTTAATTTTTTTTCAATGCCCTCAAAATGATGTTTTAAACTTTTTTCTAACTCTGAAGTTTCTTTAAAATTCTTCAATGGTGTTTTAAATCCTGTTATAATGGTTTTATAATCAAACCCCTTTACCCATATTCTTGCATCCTGAAATATAAAATGAGAATTTAAATCAGTTAAAATGGACTTTGAACCAGTCACCGGAGATAATAAGAATTATAAAACATTTCTAACACCTGCGACCAGGAGATCTTGAAGTTTATCCTGTGCCAGGTTTTTTTTTTGTCTCACCCTGGTACAGATCTAGACAAGTTTACACAAACAATCTTCCAAAAATCTTATGATTTTTTTAACTGATTCTATGAAAAAAATAAAAGGCATTCCGAATGAGTTGAGTAATGGTATTTAACGTCCAAGTCAAGAATATTTCACTTATATTGATACGTTGTCAGCTATAGGTGAAGGTACAGAAATTTTGCTTGTGCATTGCATTGATGGCATTGAGTAGAGTAGAGAAATTGTGTCTCAATCAAGATTATTTTGATTTTATTGCGGAGAAGTATAGTGGAGAAAACCAAAGTGCCAGGAGAAAACCACTGGCCTAAGGTAGGCAAAGGATGTGAGAAGCACTGTGGTCCATTTTACACCAATGGGCCTACTGAGGCCCTAGTGGTTCTAAATGCAGAAATGGGTCACTGTTAATAATTACCCAATACTTAAACGGATATACTGGTTAATTAAAATTCTTTTATCTATTGTCACAGCATCATTACAGACATATCCCGTAATTTGATTAAAAGTAAAATTTATAAAATGTAAACCCTATCATTTTAACAATTTTTTTTTTTTTTTGGATAATGCTCAACCATAATTCATTTTTCCTTTGTTTCAAGCATTTTGATTGGTTAGATCTTATCCCCGTAAGGATTTTAAGATGGTATGTACTTTGGTGCTCATTTATTACGACAAAATGCCTACGTCACTAAGGTATATGACATGGAAGAAAAGGTATTGATTTTTATATCTAAAAGCTTGAAAAACATGTGCTACGCCAGACATGAATTAAACAGTAGATGGCTCAGCTTGTAGTTTGACATCATAATTTAGATGACTTGGCTTGTAGATTGATATCATATTTTAGATGACTTGGCTTGAATTTTTGCTGTTCTAGCTATTATAGCTGAGAAAACACTTTTCAGATACCAACAAGAGGCCCATGGGCCTGATACGCTCACCTGATAACTAATGGCTAGCTGATAGATTTAAAGAAAACATAAATACTAAACCCCAATGACTTTTTTCTTTACATCATGATAACCATCGTATCAATACCTACAACATTCTAATATACATGTCTATACAAACAGTTAATAGTTTTCAAGATAATTAACCATTTCAGTATTGTTTCACATCTGTGACCTTGACCCTTGAACCTATGACCTTTTTCTATAAATCAAAATGATCGTTGTATCGATACCTACAACATTCTAATATACATGCCTATACAAGAAGTTTATAGTTTTCAAGATAATTAAACATTTCGGTATTGTTTCGCATATGTGACCTTGACCTTTAAACCCATAACCTTTTTCTATACATCAAAATGATTGTTGTATCAATACCTACAACATTCTAATATACATGCCTATACAAAAAGATTATAGTTTTCGAGATAATTAACCATTTCGGTATTGTTTCACATCTGTGACCTTGACCCTTGAACCTATGATCTTTTTCTATACATCAAAATGATCGTTGTATCGATACCTACAACATTCTAATATACATGCCTATACAAAAAGTTTATAGTTTTCAAGATAATTAAACATTTCGGTATTGTTTCGCAAATGTGACCTTGACCATTTAAACCTATAACCTTTTTCTATACATCAAAATAATTGTTGTATCAATACCTACAACATTCTAATATACATGCCTATACAAAAAGATTATAGTTTTCGAGATAATTAAACATTTCGGTATTGTTTCACATCTGTGACCTTGACCTTTGAACCCATGACCTTTTTCTATACATCAAAATGATCGTTGTATCAATACCTACAACATTCTAATATACATGCCTTTACAAAAAGATTATAGTTTTCGAGATAATTAACCATTTCGGTATTGTTTCCCATCTGTGACCTTGACCTTTGAACCCATGACCTTTTTCTATACATCAAAATGATTGTTGTATGAATACCTACAACATTCTAATATACATGCCTATACAAAAAGTTTATAGTTTTCGACATAATAATTATAATCAGAGGTAAAAAAGACCTCCACAATTGACCTTGACCTTATACTTGATACTCACAAGAAGATGTCAAAACTGAAAACCCCATTTCATTTTCTGGTCAAATAGTCAAGTTATAACAATTTGAAGCTATTTTTCGATTTTTTCAAAATTAAATGCAAAAACGCGTAACCTATTTTTTGTTCGAATTTCACAAAATGAACAAACTATAGGCTTAAGACCCTAGAGAAGCCAAATATCACATCAGATTTTTTCTCCAATCAGTACTTTCGGAGAAGAAGATTTTTTTAAGATCTTTGCACCCCTAGGTCACCTTGACCTAGTTATGGTAGCCATGGCAATGCCACGAACAAATCTGAATTGCACCGGCCCATATATACTTCTCACCAAGTTTCATTGAAATCTGTCTTGTAGTTTCAGAGGAGATGTCGAAAATAGGTGTTAACGACGCACGCAGGCACACACGCACGCAGGCACACACGCACATACACACGCTGCGCTATGCCATAAGCTCACATGACCTTCGGTCAGGTGAGCTAAAAATGGAGTTTTCCTATTTATACAATAAACATAATCTTACATTTGTGGTTATGTAATATTGAATTTTTTAAACTTGTTCAATAAATCCAATATTACATAATTACCCATATATATATACAGTCAAACCTGTCTATAAAGGCCAGTAACAGTGGCCTTTATGGGAAGGTGGCCTTTATATACAGGTTCAAATAAGAACAATTGGGATAAAATTTAACTGGCCTTTCAATAGATGTAGACTTTAAGGCAGGTTGGACTGTATGGTGAAATGAGGTCCCTCTACCTGACCTTCTCAGTGGTCTGACACAACTGAGGCCTAGGGTCAGACCATCTAGAAGGTCAAAACTCGGGTTCTCATTTCACCACATTGACCTCATACATAGTATATAATTGTTCTAAAGTCCATTTATGATCCTTTAGTCTCTTGGTTTTTCGTAAAATTCTCTAAAACGAAACTTTTTATTTTAAAAGTAAAATCGTACATGTTTTATAAAATTCATGCCGTAATTAATTTTTAATATTTCTATCCTTTAACTTTTCTCAGTTTTGCTCCATACTCCGTAAATTTTAGTCAATTTGAGCAACGGCTATTTTGTCTAAGTCCTACATTTCAGTCGATACCATTTCGGACAGGGAAATGCTGAGCTAATTTGCATAAGAAATACTTATCGACAATATGTTGATACGCAACACTACCCATGATTGACAGAGACGGATATTGTTTTCATAAATTTGTTTATAAAATTACTTCAAAATTGTTTAAATTTATCAATAGTTATCAATATACATATGATGTTATAATGCTGCACGTACGGGTATGTCATGTACTAAAAATTTTTGTTTACAAGATTTTTGTACGAAATAGCATTTTTGCCACAATTCGCATGCAAATGATTATTTGAGACAACGTTTCTCTCTCTCTCTCTCTCGTTGTACCATAATTCTTACTGAAATTCATTTAAGAAAGGTGATACTTAACCTTGACAAACTTAAAACAATTCACATGCAAATCATTATTTGAGACAATGTTCTCTCTCTCTCTCTCTCTCTTTTCTCTCTCTCTCTTTGTACCATTATATTATTCTTAAATGGTAAATTATGGTAACTAATTAAACTTATAAATTGTGTGCACGGATGATTAGAAAGACTGCAAGAACTTTGTCAAATCTACTTGGTGGTTGGCAAGAACTACCGTATTCATGATCAGGTGTACACGTGTTGTAAAAGTCGGTCAACTTTGACTTTAGTAATTTGGTAACCGGGTTATAATTAGAGGCGTATGTCACAAATATTTCTGATCGTTGTAGCAGAAAATATGAATTAAATAATTACGATAAATCAACAACTGCGTAGATTTTTAGAGCATTAACTAAAAAAAAAAGTTTCAGAAAAACTGGTTGTGATATCAATATATACACGTGGTTGGGGGTGACTATCTTCGTAGAATCGAAGAAGATTGTGTAAATGACCCGTAACAGAAACTGATTAGCATATGAAAAACCCTCACACTCCTGTTTTTGGTATCGCCGCAAAGGTTAGGAAAATGGCGCTAAAATAATTTACATAGCGATATCGAAGGGGATATTAAAAAGTTTTAATATGAAGTAAAGAGAGTAGATTAGACATCGGTTACAACAGGCCACATTACGGCATAGGCTTGTTTTCACAATGCAAAAAGCTATGATTTTTATTCACACGTTAACCCCATGAAAAGGTACAAAAACCAAGAGACTAATTGGTTGTAAACAGACTTTATTATACTAAAACCTTTTGAACTTTTTCGCTAGATAGGAAAGCAAATCGTGTCTGCTTCATTGCTTTTTTCATTAGCACATCTTAGAAAAAAATCATCTGTTTTGTGTCAACTGGCAATCAACATGGACAATATACGTAATATCTATATATCCTTTTAAAATTTAAATGTTACTATTACCTCTGTATCAAAATTTAAACGTCATTGTGTGTCAATGACCAGGTCAATAAGTAAAGCTAAGACTTTTAGAAGTTTAGGTCAATAGTTGAAACTAGTGATTACAAAAGAACCAATCAAAATTCAAGAATCTTATTTGAGGTATAATATTACATAAAATTGCTATGTGGCTACAAGCCTGTGTATTTGTTTTATGCCAATAAATATATTATAAATTTCTACCAATGACAGCTTATTTTACCTGAGGCTCAAAAATTCCCATGTGTTCAATAACTGATTTTGTATCCTCTGGGTTAATCCCTTGAAGAAACAAGACAACGGGACCTTCAAGTATATACTCTGGATCTTGCCTCAATGTCACCTCTATGTCTAAATCATCCCTGTGTATGCTAATCTCTGATAAGTTCTGTATCTCGATTCTCGATTCTTCATGGTTCTTCACACATACCTGAACCAAATCTTTATCTCTATCTGCAGGTTCTAGGTAAAAAAAACATTATCATGACCATTAGTTAGTCAGTAAGCAGGGCTCAAAATGACCTTTTTAATCAAGAAGCGAGTGTGATTTTTTATCAATTTTTCAGGTGCAGAACATAATTTTAGTTGCCAAAAGTTAAAATATAAAGAATGTAAAAAGGCAGAAAATAATAATTTTATAAATATATGAAAAAGATGATCAGTAATTAAAATTTAATAAAGTTTTATAAATTGTAGTCCTAACACAGAAGTGAAATCTAATCCATAAATCAGTTTTAAAATGTGACAGAATACCTCAACATCAAACTAAATTATAACCTTCAAAATAAAGTAAAATTACTGCAGATTTCATATAGAATTAGTTAAATAAATTCACCTGCCATTGTTGTTTATTTAATAAAAAGTTATGATTTTAAAGTCTTATTTATTGATTTACTGCATCATAGGACACAAACTACCAAAACTACTTTTAGTCTAGGAGATTAGTTCGTCGGATTGAACCAAATATTTTGATGCATCCCGCCACGACATGTTAATAGATTCTGAAAATTCATTCCAGATGTCCATATGTCAACAAATGCATTACATGTCCCAAAATGCATATCTCATGACAGAATGGATATATTCCTTTCAGGTTCAATTACAAGGCGCACTATTTCTCCAACATACTGTTTAATAATAAAGAAGCTTGATCTTAGTAGAAAGCCATAGCAATGTATCCTTTCACTAATGTGAAGGCCATGCAACAAATATTTCAGGGAGTCAAATGGCAGTTTATGGACCATGCAGTCATCCCAAAAATATGTGGACAAAAGCGAAGCTAAGCGAAGTCAACATAAGCTGAACACAATCACTGCTATGTAAAAACCCTATTATTATCAACATCATTTTTCAATCACTTACATTACTACTAGCTGACACTGCACAAAATTCCCATTCAAGTGCCTCTACTGATTATGGTGTCACCAAAAACTTAGAACTAAAACTAAAGTTTTCAATGTGAAGTTTTAAAAGTTGATAATATTTTTCTATAGCAGTGTTAGGGTTATTAATGAAACAATGAAAATGTCCTGTTGTTTTGCTTTTATTCAAAATGTTTGTAACATCGACTGGTACACTAAATTCCAAAAACAAATTGCCGTTGTAACGTCTTAAAGATTATTCTTCTCTGTTTTGTCAAGTTTTTTATTCTCTGTAGATCTAGTTTCAGAGGAGAGGTAATACGATGCTGAATGTTTATTACACAGATTAAATAAATGAATAAACAATCTTTATTGCGTTGTTATCAATTTGTAACTTTCACATTGTCGATGTGACCTGAGGAGGACAAGTTTGATTACGCGTATTTATTGTTCTCTCCAAGTAAACTCTATAAAATTATACCTGAATCAAGTGCTTTAATTTTCTTTAAAAACGAAAGTTGGTTGAATTAAATAATTTTCTCATATGTAACAAGTTCTGTCGGCATGCAGATTCAACATCAAAGACATTTTTCAGGGCAACCCTAGGAAGTGACGTTATCTATGAATTTCATTGGATTAGAAATGTGATAAACATAACCATTTCAAGAATGGGCACAATTCCTGGAAGTTTGCCTCCTACGATGCCATCACTTTAAGATCATAACTTTTTATTAAGTAAACAACACAGAACTTTTTATTAATTAAATAAACAACACAGTTGAATTTAACTAATCTGCATTAATTTTTACTTTATTTCAACGAGTATAACGTACGTTGGTGTTGCGCTGGGACTTCTGTCACATTTTAAACTAATTTATCAATTAGATTAAATTTCACTTCTGTGAAAGGGAGATAAATCCTACAGTCCATTATGTCTTCGTCTATAACATGGACAGACTACTTATTATTCTACGAGATTAGTTCGCCAAACTGCACAAATTATTTTGAGGCATCCCGCCGCGACATGTTAATATATTCTGACAATTCATTCCCGATATCCAGGTCGGCAAATGCATTACATGTCCCAGAATTCGTAACTCACGATAGAACAGATAGATATTTCTTTCAGGTTCATTTACTAGGTGCACTATATTCCGATGCGTACTATTCGTAGTAAAGAAGCCTGATCTTGGCAGAAAATAGCGATGTACGCTTTCACTGACGTGAACGCCGTACAAATATACCTCAAAATTGGGAAAATATTAATGATTTTGTCTTTGGGAGTGGGTCCAAATTGAAGTTATGATAGTCAGAATGTACAATAAATTACCTTTGAACTCATTCAGCAATCTAGATTTTATATCATCAATATAGATGACTGGACACAAATTCAATATTTTACAAGGGTCTCTTCCATCCATCCTGAACATCAGGTCTTCATCTTTGTCTGTATAATATGCCAAGGGAAAATCTTTTATCTTTCCGGTAATATAACCATCATAATTTCCATATTTCTCTCTGTGTTCTTTAACAGAATCATGTAATGCTTGAAAAGTAATGATATTATTTTTTTCAGCACATGTACGCTTAAATGCCTTGCAAAGTTGGCATTTGTCAAAGTCATCGGCTTTCCTTCTTTCACATACATTGTAATCAGAATATAGTTCCCCTCTCAATAGATTAAGGACACACCGCATAAAGGAAGTGCCTTTCTCTTTACAATCCACTGTTATTTGTTGTTGCTTTTTGTCACAAGATGACCACTGTATCACACGTCTGACATTGGAAGGCAGTTCAAATTCAATTGTCCCAGCATAACAACAGTCCAATATCAATAACATATCACAATCTATTTCTGAAATTTTCCCCCCTAATTCACCTGCTTTCAAGATATCTTTTACACAATCACCTAGATTAAGTTGACCTTCAGATCCATCGCCAGTGTATATAAAGATAAAATGAGAACTTTCACCTTTGCTTTTTTTGCCCTCTACAAGCGTTTTGATTCGATCAAGTTTATCTAAAACATCTGTTTTCATTTCACATGGTTTTCCAGGCTCTGGTGGCAAACTTGTTAAAACATATTCATCTCTAAAAGTAAATAAATAAAATAAAAAAAAATCATACATGTATAGTAGTTACTACAGAAACTTCTAACAACATTTTATGAATAACTTTAAGTTTTAACAAAATTACTCTGGCAAGTCTTCGTTAAATATTTAAACATTTTTAAGATCAAATAAACTTAATTATCTATTCAAATTATTCAAAGATAACAAATTAACAAAGCTTAGTTGGACCCAAACAAGGACAAAAAAATATCTTGAATTAACAGCATATCCTCCAGGAAAATCAATTTGTAATTTCTACAATTTGACCTTATGAACTTGACCCTTGATTTATGTACCACCTAAATTTGGAATGTGACACATTGTTTCATGATGGTTTACATTTATGTCAAGTTTAATGAAAATCTATTCATAGACATGGAAGATGTGGAGCAGTCACGATATTGGGAGGGAGGGCCATATGGATGGAGTGAACTTCAATTTTAATATCTCCTCTTTCTCATGACGTCATAAGTCGGTTCTGTAGTAACCACAGATAACTTTTATTCTCCTGATGAACTAGAAGTAAACCGGTAGGGAATATCATGTTGTAAAGATGATATGAATACATAGTGTAATTTTAGTGAATCTTCAATGTTTTTTATCTACTTGTGTGAAAATTGTATATAATTTCAATTATCAAATAGAGGTAATTTCTGCAGACAAAACTGTATGTCTATAATAAATATTTTTAGTTTTAACAACATTTTGAATTTTCCCATTTGATTAAGGAAAATGAGCTTTGAACAACCAGGTAAAGAGATGAAAAAAAATTTTAGAACTTAAAAATAAAATTTACTCTATGCCCATTATCACTGGATGTCTGGATTTCATCATTTTTTCCATTGCTTTAGCACCACTGTAGAAGACATTGGCAGTGTCAGCATTATCAACTTTATTTCCTGCTACTATTAGAGCAAAAGTGTTGTAACCTTGAAAAAACATAATTGTGTAAAAATCACAGCTAAAAACATCTAAACATGTACCATACAATGATAAGGGGTGGAGTAATAGAGTTTTATACTCTCATCATAGTTCTTTCATTTGTATAGAGGAAACCAGTTCAGAGATGGTGGAGTAGTCTGGAGTGCCTGGAGAAAAACCACTGACCTTCTGCATGGAAACTAACAAACATTCTAACGCTAAGATATATCTGCGTGGGATTACAGCCTAGGTGGTAGAAAATACTGTCATATGTAATACAGCAGCAAATCACCTGGCCATTCAAGTATACAATGAAGATTGATTGATTGATTGATTGAATAAGGTTTTACGTCCCAGTCAAGAATATTTCAATTATATCGAGACATAACAAGCTATAGGTGAGGAGACAAAAAAAATCACCTTTAAATATTTGGACACCCCCATTTTTCCAAATGAATATTTTTCAAATTTTCTCTATGTTCTTGGACACTTGGAAATAAAATGATTAAAATTTGTCCAAATACATAGAGGGATTAAGGTAAACACCTGTGTTCCCTTTATGTAAATACACATATCAATAACTATTGAAACAAGAAGCCTGTGAGCTACTGCTCAATTAGCATACCCCACAGTGTTAACATATGTCCGTAGACAGGAAGTAGAAATTGGTACTGGTGGTATGGGACCTCATACTGAACTCGCATCCAAAATTTAAAGTGGCTGTGTTTAGTAGTTGTTAAGAAAACTGTTACAATTTTTTTTGTTTTGGATGGACAGAAGGACAGAGTAATCCAGTATACTCCCCTCTTCTTTAAAGCGGGAGTATAATTAAAGGTCAAGCTGGCAAGTCAATGTTGTTTGCCTATGGTTATAAATAAGCACAGTGGAGACTGATGTATTTCATATGAATCCTTAATCTAGACTTTGGAAACCAGTCATATTCCACAATTCAAAGTCTATTAAAAATTTCAAAGTGTAATCTTTCAAACTGAGCGTGATGGAGAATAACAGAATCTTACACTGGTAACAGTGTAAAAAGCTTTAGCTTTAGTTTTTCTTCTTAGGACAAATTCTTGACATTGAAAATATTCATCTGTGTTTGGAATATTACTTTCTCATGCATGTGACAAGTCACCGGTACTAGATTTCTCTGTCTTTCCCTGGTTGAGACAGATCACACGAACCATCCCCCATATTAATTGGATTTATCTGACTTTTTAATCTGATTCAATGAAAAATAGAGGACATTCCAATTGAGACACGATCACTTACGGACACTATATTGATGACATCATAATCATTTTATGCAAAAAAACATCAACAAAATTTGATGACATCATTTTCAGAAGACACAGATCTCGGATGAATATATTCAATGTCCAGAACTTGCTAAAGCTCGTTCTGGACAAGAAAATATATATCCTTGAGATATCTCTGTCTTACACTGTTGCTGGTGTAAGAATCTATTAATCTTACACTGGTAACGGTGCAAGACAGAGATTTCTTCACACCTGTGACATGGAAATCCCTTGTTTTTACCCATGAGGAATTTCCTTGTCTCACCCTAGGGTTGAGACAGGCTACACTCTGAATTTCCCGCGTAGTTATACCTGCTTTGTATTTATCGTTGGGAGGACTTAATAAGTTGAGAAAAGTTCCGAAGTCAACCAACAACCACAATCACTTACATACGCTTAATTCATGATGTCATAATCATTTTAGTAAGAATGTCAACAAAAATTGATTATGTCATTTTAAGTAGGCATGGATGGTGACATGAAAACTGAACATTTAATGCAATATTTTGTTTAAAAATCATGTTTTATGTTGCAAATGTGTGAGAAAAAGAATCTTACACCAGTAACAGGGTAAGACAGAGATATCTCAAACTCGGATGAATATTTTCAATGTCAAATGGGGCGTAAACAGAGATATCTTTCATCTAGTAACCAACAGAATAAATCTCACCCTGTTAAAACTGGGAGAATTCCACGTTGCATGTTTTATAGACTGACTTACCAATTTTTGGTGAGCAGGCTCCATGTTTAGGACAATACAGGGGGTTTCTATATGAAATCTTGTGACATTTGGTACAAAAAGGTTTACAACTGGGTTGTTGTCTGCCTCCTCCTGTCTTCATGCTGCAGTTTACAGGTTCAAATGCCGCTAGACAAATACATAATAATAAATAAATAAGCACAATGGTACAGAAGTCCAGTTACAATTCCATATTCTATATGATGCAAGATTCCTATACAAAATTTTAGTTCAATATCTGCAAAAATTAATAAAACAAGTTTGTGCTGGCAAATCGCACATTTGATCTGTAATTCATGATGGCAGACTCACACACCAAATATTATTTCTTTATCTGGAAGCACTCAAACTTACTCTGTAACTGATGATAGTAGGCTCACAGACTAATATCAGTTCAAAATCTGCAGGCGTTTAGAAAAAAGTCAGAAAGAACTATACTGCCCACCCATATCACCAAATTAAACAAGAGGCCTATGGGCCTGATACGCTAACCTGATAACTAATGGCTAGCTGATAGATTTAAAGAAAACATAAATACTAAACCCCAATGACTTTTTTCTTTACATCATGATAACCGTTGTATCAATACCTACAACATTCTAGTATACATGCCTATACAAAAAGTTTATAGTTTTCGAGATAATTAAACATTTCGGTATTGTTTCGCATATGTGACCTTGACCTTTAAACCCATAAGCTTTTTCTATACATCAAAATGATTGTTGTATCAATATCTACAACATTCTAATATACATGCCTATACAAAAAGTTTATAGTTTTCGAGATAATTAACAATTTCGGTATTGTTTTGCATCTGTGACCTTGACCTTTGAACCCATGACCTTTTTCTATACATCAGAATGATCGTTGTATCAATACCTACAACATTCTAATATACATGCCTATACAAAAAGTTTATAGTTTTCGAGATAATTAACCATTTCGGTATTGTTTCGCATCTGTGACCTTGACCTTTGAACCCATGACCTTTTTCTATACATCAAAATTATCGTTGTATCAATACCTACAACATTCTAATATACAGGCCTAGGGAAAAAGTTTATAGTTTTCGAGATAATAATTATAATCAGAGGTAAAAAAAATTAGGTCACGACCTTCACAATTGACCTAGACCTCATTTTGAAGATACTAACAAGAAGATGTCAAAACTGAAAACCCCATGTCATTATCTGGTCAAATTGTCAAGTTATAACAATTTGAAGCTATTTTACGATTTTTTCAAAATTAAACGCAAAAACGTGTAACCTATTTTTTATCCGAATTTCACAAAATGAACCTAGAGAAGCCAAATATCACATCAGATTTTTTCTCCAATCAGTACTTTCGGAGAGGAAGATTTATAAGATTTTTGCACCCCTAGGTCACCTTGACCTAGTTATGTTAGCCATAGCAACGCCACGAACAAATCTGAATTGCATCGGCCCATATATACTTCTGACAAAGTTTCATTAAAAACTGTCCAGTAGTTTCAGAGAAGTCAAAAATAGGTGTTAATGACGCACGCACACACGCACATACACACGCTGCGCTATGCCATAAGCTCACATGACCTTCGGTCAGGTGAGCTAAAAATGACAAAATAATTACAGTTTGTCTAGCTGTTCAATGGTGCACCACTATGGTAGCTCAGTTGGCAGAGTGCTCTCTCTGTATATAGGAGGTCATGGTTTTGAGCTATTTTTCCAGCCCGGTCTTACCAAGACTTGAAAATATGCAGTGACTGTTCTTTCCCCAAGCACTCAACATTTAGAAATGAAAGTCATGGAGTCCTTCAGAGGACACCTTAAAAACCAGATACCAGTAATGAACCATTTCAGTATTTTGTATGCATGTGTGATCTTAACCTATGAACCCATGATATTTCATTTAAATGTCAAAAAGTTGTTACGATATATACCAACAATATTCTCACATACTAAATAAGAAGAAAAACTCACAAGGAAGAAATATTTGCCAAATTCACTGTGATTTTTTTTACCGTAAATATTTCTG
This sequence comes from Anadara kagoshimensis, assembly GCA_021292105.1. Taxonomy (NCBI): domain Eukaryota; kingdom Metazoa; phylum Mollusca; class Bivalvia; order Arcoida; family Arcidae; genus Anadara; species Anadara kagoshimensis. The sequence continues at coordinate 58,995,376 of CM037861.1, forward strand.
CCAAGGGAAATTTCTAAATTTCTTATTTCCCTTTGTACACCTAAAGTCAAAACCATGAAAATTTATTACCGCGAAAAAGTTAAGAAGATCAAAACTGCAAAAGTTTCTAACCACTTGTGTTTCTTTTTTTTTTTACAGCATATGCTTATGCAAAAGGTTCATAGTTTTACAATTAATTAATTATTTCCCATATAGGTCACAGTGACCACATAATAGTTTGCAACATGCCATCTTTTGCCAATGCATACACTTATATTGTTTCATCAATGTATCTTTAAAGATAAACAAGTTATGCCCGGAACAATATAAATTTCCAACATGAATTCCAGTTATTTGACCTTAACTTTCCAGGTCGCAGTGACCTAATTATAGTATGTGACTAATGCATGTACAAAGTTTCATTAAGATATCTTTAAAGATAAATAAATTATGCCATGGAAATTATATTTCCAACATAAATGCAGCAGTTATTTGACCTTGACACCGAAGGTCAAAGTGACCTAATTATAACATGTAATACACTGTCATTGTTTAATACATGCATGTACCAAGTTTTACTAAAATATATCTCAAAAGACAAAATAGCTATGCTCAAAACACTCGATTACAATAATTTTATTGACCTTACAGCCAAAGGTCACAGTGACCTCATAATAGTGTTTGACACACCTCCTTTGGCTATTTGATGCATGTACCAAGTTTCTTTAAGATATCTTTAAAGATAAGAAATTATGCTCTCAACAAAATTTACATGTTAAAGAAGCGCTCATTGAAGAAGAACAGGCTTCAGTTTCACAATCATTCCTTAGCTAAGGTTTTCCATAAGTTAAATTTAGCAAAACTTTGTAATCTCTTTTTTGAACTACTGGTGAGCATTTTTGTCAACACTAAATGCAAATTTTAATCTAGAAGTGATCTTAAAAATGACACCTTAAATTCCTCAATATCTTTAAAATACAATTATAAAGATTTGAAAATTTGTAAGATTTAAGTTAAAGAAAATCTTAGCTAAGGAATGACTATGAAACCGGGACCTGTTTGGTAAAACATTATATCTTCACCTTCTTCAAAGAATATTACTTACCTGCTTTGTTAATCATACATGCAAAACATTTATTACTTTTTTCTTCTCCAATCAAAAATTTCTTATCACTACAACACTTTAAAATCTCCTACAAAGGGGTAAAAAAAATTTATGGTCATAAAAATTTTAAAGAAATTACAAGATTTCAATGAATATAAGTGTAGTATAACTCTAAGTTGTTCTGTCATGAAACCACTATGATAGTTCAGTTGGTAGAGTGCTTTATTCCCTATGTGGCCACAGTGGGAGGGCATGGGTTCAAACCCAATTTGTGTTCTGTTCAAAACTCGAAAACAGTAAGTGAACGTTCTTTTGCTAAAATCTAAACATTTGGAAATAAAGGTCACATGGTCATTCGGCTATGTCCCCAAAGACATGGCATGTTAAAGAACCCTCCCTGCACATTGTCCTGAGCACAATGAAAAGATAAAAAAATGTTTGCCACTTCAACTATAGCTGATGACATTTCATTATAGATAAAATATTTTGACTTGAATGTAAAACCCCATCCAATCATAAAATCAACTAATAAAATTTTTTGTTATGTTACAGGTAAAATTTGAATTTGAAAATTCAACATCAATTTATATTTTTGACAAAGTTAGAAAAGACTTAATAAAAATAATTAACGCTACAGACCTGATAATTTAATGTGTTGAATGTTTTTAAATGCAATGAGTCTCATTGAGTTGAATAAATACATTATTCAACAAGTTTAATTAATTCAATATTACATAAACAGGAACGTAGAATTCTTTTTATTATATAATTCCAGGAAAAAACAATTTCTAGTGAAAATACAACCTGTCTTCTCTATAAAAAAGGGCTGATTGACCACAATGCACAGAAGTCTCTTAAACGTGTCATACAGAGCACTGCTAAAATTTAATAGATATAATCATATCAAAGTACTGAAGGTACTGAAGCATCAGCTAAACTGAGCAATTTGATAAAAAAAAATGTGCACTTGAAACTGAGATTTGTCTAATGAATCAGTAACAAATGAAAATCATGCAATTAATAGATACTGTGATCGGGAAGCTTCTAACAACAAGTCTGCTTTTTATGCAAGTTGTTAGGTTCTAACATATAAATATTTACAATGGTCAAAATGGACATGCCACGCAATGTTTATCAATTGAGTAAACTAAGTAATTTGCATAAATATAAATTTTCAATTTTTCAAAAACCAAGAGAGGCTACTAAAGACCCGACCCCAAATCTGAGTGAAATATCTCAAGCGTAACGGAAAAAGTCCAGAGAAACCATCATTTTGATAAAATTCACAGTGAAAGGGGCATAACTCCACTAAAAACGCAGTTGACTGGAAGAAAACCCAAACTGGATCTGTAATCACCACCATCATCATCATTATCACTCCTCATATCACATTTTGATCATCAACATAAAGATATCATCATCATCATCATCATCATCATCATCATCATCATCGTCGTCGTCATTAGCAGCAGCAGTAGAACCCATGCCATGACAATCACCACCACCATTATATTAATCATTTTCAGAAATCCTCATGTTACATCATTAATATGGTCACATCATCATCATAGCTCTTCGTGTCACATAATCATCATCATTATCAGCAGCAGCAGTACTGAATGTCATCATCATCAGCATGAAGACATTGGCTTTGTCATCATCATCATCATCATCATGAATTATTATCATCATCGACAGCAGCAGAACTGAATGTCATCACCATCATCACCACCATCTTCATCATCATACTATCGGCAGTGCTCAGCAGTACTGAATGTCATCATTGCCACCATCATCATCATCGGTAGAACAGAACTCATGTCACCATCATAATCATCATCATAGTTCGTCAAGTCACATCGTCATCATCACCATCATCATTCATAGCAGCAGAGCTTATTTTCATCACCACCATCACTATCATCTTCTTCATCACGATAATCATTATCATCATCGGCATCAACAGAACTCATGTCATCACCATCATCAACATCATTATCAAATCTCCTCGTGTCACATCATCATCATATCTCCTCATGTCACATCATCATCATCATCATCATCATCATTATATCTCTTCATGTCATATCATCATCATCATGGTGACATCATCATCGGCAGCAGCAGAACTGAATGTCATCATCATCATTATTATTGTCATCATCTTCACCAGATCATCATGCCACATCATCATCGGCATAGTGTCAGCATCACAAAAAAAAACTTTCACCATGACCAGCTATTTCCCTTGACTTGCAATTGACAGATTAACCATTGTTGAAGTCATTTTATTCATTGAATTCACAATTAATTTGAAAAAAAAAAAAAATAAAAATAAAACCTTTGTTTTAGAAATAATTTAAATGTATTTAAAATTATTGTTGAATATTTATAAATTGTCCAAGTGAGCTTCAAAAGCCTGAATTGGTATAAACCATCCTGATACAATAAGCTAATAATCTGTACCTCCCAATTACAGAAGTTGTCCAGGCAACTGTCTCTTTCAAAAAAAGTTTGTTGACAAGAATTGTGTACAAAAGGGGGAAATATTTCTGAATACGATCAATTGAAAATTAATTGATTATTATTTAGACAACTAAAATGTTACAATAAAATTACTTTGAATTTAAGAGAAACTGTAAGAGGAGTTGAGTTCACAAAGTAGGTACCCCCATTCTAATACTTGCTAAAAAGTGACTAAGTTTTAAAGTCTGGAAAAATGGGGGAAAAAATCTTGAAATATTTCCATAAAGTCAGGTCACATCCTCAATATATATATTAACATTCTGTGAAGTTTCAAGGTTTTTGGTTGAAATCTGTAAGAGGAGTTGAGTTCACAAAGTAGGTACCACCATTCTAATACTTGCTAAAAAGTGACCAAGTTTCAGTCTTGAAAAATGGGGGAAAAATCTTGAAATATTTCCATAAAGTCAGGTGCACATCCTCATATATATAGAAACATTCTGTGAAGTTTCAAGGTTTTTGGTTGAAAACTGTAAGAGGAGTTGAGTTCACAAGATTGGTACCCTATTTTCCCCGCCCTTAGTTTCTGTTCTACTTCACCAACGGTGCTCTAGAAATCGGAAGAACTTAAGAAAGCACAATAAAAGTTTTGTTTGTGTTTTCCTGCATGTCCAGTGACCACATTTTATGTGAAATAAAGTAATATGGCTTCATGAAAAGAAATTAAAGGTTGTAAAAACCATGGATTAAAATACTGACAACAACTTTAAATCGGATATCCACTGTAAAAACGATCTAATAAGGACTTGTAACAAGGTAAATAAATTTTATCTGAAAATTTTGAAACATCGTTTTTTTTTTCAGTTTTGTTTAGATTTTGACTTCAAGTTGTTCTTTCTTGCGATTTATTTTGTTGATTCAAAATAAACAACTGGAAAGTGTATTTAAATGAACATTGATGATGAAATTGTCTGTCTTCGGAGACATATGGTGAGAAGTGGAGTGTGTGCGGAAGATCGGAAGTATGTAGCAGAGATTCGAGAATAAAGCATGTCGTTTTTATATTAAACTGATAACTGAAAAGGACAGGGTGTCATGATCATTTCAAAAGGGGCAAGGGTGTACTGGACTAAAAAGGTCAGTCACTACGCTATGTGAATACATTTGAGCAGGGGTATCGCGTGTTAAATGCAGGCATGTCCCCAAACACATGGCTAATTTGCATACGAACTACAGTATCGATATCCTAGAGTACACAACTTCACGAGTCACAAACGATTTATCAACATAGCCAATAACTTGTAAATAAACTTCTTCTTTCAGTTTCGTATCACATTTTGGGAATAATCTTTGATTTCTACTTTTTTGTTTTCCTTAATTTCGCTACCGGCAAACTGACAATACCCAATGAAAGCGGGAAAATCCTCGTGACGTTATAATGAACCAGGTCGGGATATCCCAAACACGAAATATTATTGACAATAAATTTTTAAAAAATATATATAATTTACCATCAAATGTGATCCATGTTTAAAGTTATTTAACTTAAAAACTGTTTAATGAGCATACTTTATGTTTATTTATCGATGTCACTTTCCGTAAATTAAAATAATCCAATATGGCGGCGACTATGTACAGCACTGTAGGTCAAAAAGAAGAACGTCGGCGCGAACTGACAAGATCGACATTTTTGTTGGGTTTTCCGAGGGGCGTATATTTAATGGATCTTTATGGTTTTTATCTTAAAATTATCATACAAAAGTGAAGAATTAAAATATATCTAGCAAAAACAATTACGGACTAATACGTGTATGAATACATTTCAGATCATGATGAAAACATTGCTTTCGTAACTTTCCGGGAGACCCAATCACTCAGATTAGAGTTTATACATACCTGGGATACCGTATATGGAAATTCCCGTAATTTCAGTCGAAACGAAGGATTTGATTGGCTGTCAAGGTGAAATGAGAGCGGCGCTAAATACGAAAAAATCCAACGATCGCTATAAAGCATTCAGCATGGCTGATGCTTTAATAAAAAATATAAAGTTGAATTATATAAACAAAACAAAAAACCCAGCATTTTTCCACTTTTATGAGTTCTTTTTTAAAGAAATAACTTGTTCTTAACATGATTATCGAGTCATAACATGAAAAACACTGCATATTTCATAATCTGGGTACATTTATGTTGTAATTGTACTGCAGTGTAATGTAACAGAATTTAGAAATTAAATTATATGATAATAAAATAACTAAACAAAGTGTGTCAGAGAAACAATCAGAAGTTGAAGTCATAGCACACAAAGTGGAATGTTGTACACTGGTTACCATGATAACAAACAAAGTGTGTCAGAGAAACAATCAGAAGTTGAAGTCATAGCACACAAAGTGGAATGTTGTACACTGGTTACCACGATAACAAACAAAGTGTGTCAGAGAAACAATCAGAAGTTGAAGTCATAGCACACAAAGTGGAATGTTGCACACAGGTTACCATGATAACAAACAAAGTGTGTCAGAGAAACAATCAGAAGTTGAAGTCATAGCACACAAAGTGGAATGTTGCACACTGGTTACCATGATAACAAACAAAGTGTGTCAGAGAAACAATCAGAAGTTGAAGTCATAGCTTACAAAGTGGAATGTTGTACACTGGTTACCATGATAACAAATAAAGTGTGTCAGAGAAACAATCAGAAGTTGAAGTCATAGCACACAAAGTGGAATGTTGCACACAGGTTACCATGATAACAAACAAAGTGTGTCAGAGAAACAATCAGAAATTGAAGTCATAGCACACAAAGTGGAATGTTGCACACTGGTTACCATGATAACAAACAAAGTGTGTCAGAGAAACAATCAGAAATTGAAGTCATAGCACACAAAGTGGAATGTTGCACACTGGTTACCATGATAACAAACAAAGTGTGTCAGAGAAACAATCAGAAGTTGAAGTCATAGCACACAAAGTGGAATGTTGCACACAGGTTACCATGATAACAAACAAAGTTTGTCAGAGAAACAATCAGAAGTTGAAGTCATAGCACACAAAGTGGAATGTTGCACACTGGTTACCATGATAACAAACAAAGTGTGTCAGAGAAACAATCAGAAGTTGAAGTCATAGCACACAAAGTGGAATGTTGCACACAGGTTACCATGATAACAAACAAAGTGTGTCAGAGAAACAATCAGAAGTTGAAGTCATAGCACACAAAGTGGAATGTTGCACACTGGTTACCATGATAACAAACAAAGTGTGTCAGAGAAACAATCAGAAGTTGAAGTCATAGCACACAAAGTGGAATGTTGCACACTGGTTACCATGATAACAAACAAAGTGTGTCAGAGAAACAATCAGAAGTTGAAGTCATAGCACACAAAGTGGAATGTTGCACACTGGTTACTATGATAACAATCAGAAGTTGAAGTCATAGCACACAAAGTGGAATGTTGCACACTGGTTACCATGGTTACCAAAGTTGTGAACAAGATATCACACATGTGTAACATTATTTTTATTACATGACTTTATTGTATGGACTTTTGAGAGGATTATGTTATAGAGAGAAGCCGGAAACTGTTCATTCTGTGAGAGAAAGAATTAATAGAGGCTTCTACTTAAAACATTCCATTTCTTTGTGTTAATAAAATATAGCTTATTAAATAATGGACAGTTGTAGGTGAAAATGATTTTTGTCAACAGTCCAATGGAGATCACAATTTTCAAAATACAAAAGAGCATCAGTCTGATGTTGCACGACCATAATATTAATGTGCTTTATTCTTTATAAATGTAAGGATATTTTACAACGTGAATCTTCTAATTTTGAAGTAAAAATATAACCTACCCTATATGTAGTACAATATGAAACCATGAATGTTTCTGAAATTGTGGATAGTTCAAGTGAAGAACTGTTGAATTTTAAAATCCAAAATTGAAATCAGTCTGTGTAGGGAATCTAATTACTCTGGAATTGAATTTAACTATTCATGATGATGTGAAAACAGAGAAATGAACTAGAAATGTGAAAATTAACTATTGTACCATTTTAGTTTCTGTTCTGTGTTTCTGTTGCTATTGGACACTGGATAATTAGTTCACCTGCACCTAGCCAATAAGTTAATCTAGCTGTACATTCTAACTGTCCATACGGTTAGTTAATGTACAGATGTATCAACTTATTGGACACTTACAGGTAAAAAAACTGGCGATTAAGATAGTTAATGGACATAAATAGACAAAGCATGACATCATAGCAATGTTTTCAATAATAAAAAAGTTTAAACTTATAAAATAACTAACCATTTCAGTATTCTTACACATCTGTGACCTTGACCTTTGAAAAGTTACCTTCATCAATATCAAAACAAGCATAACAAGCATAACAACCATACCAACAATTGTCAAATATAGAAGCCTATACAACAAGTTTATAGTATTCAAGAGGATTTATAAAGCAAAAACGTTTAAAAATTAGGTCATGACCTTGACCAATGACCTTGTCCCCTTTTTAAGTTAATTAAAAGAATATGTCAAAACTAAAATCCCTATGTATTTATCTGTTCAAATAGTCAAGTTATAATAATTTGAAGCAATTGTACATTTTTTTTCAAATTAAACACAAAATTTTTAACAGTTTAAAATTCTAAAAAGTTTTAAAACTTGGAATATTTGAAATTTTAGATTTTTAGTTTTTTAACCAAAAAGTAAAAAAAATAAATTCAGTGAATTAGGAACCCCAGCTGTAAGGTACTTTTTTGTAAGTTGCACTTATGTTCAAAGGGCCCTAACTCCCAGAGAATTGAGCAAAGCAACTCAAGTCAATGATAAATGTATCTCCTATCAATGTTGAAGCTTTGCACTAATTTTCTTGCAATATTGCTTCATTATGCAGTTTTGAAGAATTACTCTAGACAAGAATTGTCTTGAGGGAAGGAAGGAAGGAACTTAATATCCCCCCTCTCTTTTTGACAGGAGGGGACAAAAATTTACGGATAATTCTGTTAAAGCAAAATTTATCTTCATTTCAAACAATTAGCCTAATTTTCAGTAATAAATAACTTGCATGTAAGTCTTGTCCAAGCTGTTCTGAGCTAATGTGTTCTTCTGAATTATTTGGTGTTCCCAATGCATCTTTGATAGACTTAGCAAACTGTTCTATTACTGATACATCTAGATCTGTTGACCAAGTAACCTGTTAAATACAAGAATAACGTAACTAAACATACATACAGACCTGCAAACCCCCTGAAATACTCATCAGTAACATCAAATACTTTTTTTGGTAAGATGGAGCAAGTTTCAGTAAGATTGTAAAGTCTTTTTTTTACAGAATTGATTTTAAGTTAAAACTACAGTGATACCTCTGAATACTGAACTACTTCAGGGATTAACAAGCATTCTGAGAGTATTGCAAAACAATACATAGTCCCCCACCGGTCGCATATTTCACTAATCCCAAAGTTTTAGGTAAAATGTACCTTATTATATGGTACAAAGATTTATAGTTATAAATTACATGTGTTGTTCAAGATGTAAAGCAAAACTTGATCAAAGTAAAATCAAAAACCAGAAATGGAATTCTCAAAAATTTATTATCTGCAAGCATGTAGAAAAAAGTGCAAAAAACTGAAATTTCATTGAATTTTCAAAGTTCAAAGGGCCATAACTCCCACAAAAACTAGTGAAATAAAACAAAACATAAATTTGATCTGTAATTCATCATGGTTGACCTGCATACCAAAAAACAATTTATTAACTGCAAGCCTGTAGAAAAAAGAGCGGAAAACTGAAATTTCAGTGAATTTTCAAAGTTCAAAGGGCCATAATTCCTGTAAAAATAAGCCGATGGAAACGAAACATAAACTTAATCTGCAACTCACCATGGTAGACTCACATACCAAAAATCGGTTCATTATCTAAAAGATTTTAGAAAAAGTGTGGAAAACTGAGGCGTGACGGACGGACAGACGGACAGAGCGCAAACCTAAAGTCCCCTTCTGCTTTTGGCAGTAGGGGACTAATAAAAGGTCCAGTTTAGACAGGTTCCGGTTTATCCTGGTTTTTCCATGAGTTACCTGCTCATTGTTCTTTTATATTGGTCAAACGAGTAACCCCCTGGATAATTATCAAGGCATGATAATTATGCTTAAATACATATTTCCTCAAGATTAAGAGTATTCAACTGATAAATTGAAATCATATAAAGACAATGATATAAAATAATCTTACCAATTAACAAGAGGCCCATGGGCCTTAAGGCTCCCCTGAGGCTGAGTACATACCTAATGCAGAGGTTGTCAAAATTTTCAGCAGTAAGGCCAATTATATGCAAGGATTTTTGCAAATCAATTATAACTTGTCTTAAGAATGCAACATATAACATATCTAAAGTCTAGCTACAATATATTTTTTAACAGATAAAAAATCTATATATCAGTGTTTTTTAAGCCAATACCTACAATATTCTAATATACATGCCTATACAAAAAGTTGATAGTTTTTGAGATAATTATCCATTTTAGTATTTGTTTGCATCTGTGACCTTGCCCTTTGAACTTATGACCTTCATTCATTATCAAATGATCGTTAGACCAGTACCTACAATATTCTAATATACATGCCTATACAAAAAGTTTATAGTTTTCAAGATATATTGACAAATACATTAATTTATTTTCCCCTTAAGTACCTTGCCATTTCCCATTTTGGCCCCTACATCTACGATTTGTGCAAATCTGAAACTAGGTGCCATACGTATGTTTTACATGAAATACCTAAGCTATATCTCTTGTAAGTTCAGAAGAGATGATTTTTAAAGATTTTTTGCAGTTTTCCCCTTTATGAGCCCCCAAGTGGACATAATCTTTTTATTTGTGCAAATGATAAAGCCGCTCACCTAGACATGATTACTGCCAAATATCATCCAATTTGGCTTGGTAGTTTTGGAGGAGTTGATTAAAATGTGAAAAGTTTACACACAACAGATGATGCACGACAGACAAAGATAGATGGCAATTGCTCATCTGAGCCTATGGCTTAGCCACTCTGCAGCTTTTTGGCCACTACCTATCCATACCTTAGCCACCCGGAAGCTTTTCGGCCACTACCTATCCTTACCTTAGCCACTCGGCAGCTTTTCGGCCACAACCTATCCATACCTTAGCCACTCGGCAGCTTTTGGGCCACTACCTATCCTTACCTTAGCCACCTGGCAGCTTTTCCGCCACTACCTATCCATACCTTAGCCACTCGGTAGCTTTTTGGCCACTACCTATCCTTACCTTAGCCACTAGGCAGCTTTTCGGCCACTACCTATCCATATCTTAGCCACTCGGCAGCTTTTTGGCCACTACATATCCATACCTTAGCCACTTGGCAGCTTTCGGCCACTACCTATCCACACCTTAGCCACTCGGCAGCTTTTTGGCCACTACCTATCGATACCTTAACCACTCGGCAGCTTTTGGGCCACTACCTATCCTTACCTTAGCAACTCGGCAGCTTTTCAGCCACTACCTATTCTTACCTTAGCCGCTCGGCAGCTTTTCGGCCACTACCTATCCTTACCTTAGCCACGCGACAGCTTTTCGGCCACTACGTATCCTTATCTTAGCCACTCGGCAGCTTAACAGCCACTACCTATCCTTACCTTAGCCACTCGGCAGCTTAATGGCCACTACCTATCCATACCTTAGCCACTCTGCAGCTTTTCGGCCACTACCTATCCATACCTTAGCCACTCGGCAGCTTTTCGGCCACTACCTATCCATACCTTAGCCACTCTGCAGCTTTTCGGCCACTACATATCCATACCTTAGCCACTCGGCAGCTTTTCGGCCACTACATATCCATACCTTAGCCACTCTGCAGCTTTTCGGCCACTACCTATCCTTACCTTAGCCACTCGGCAGCTTTTCGGCCACAACCTATCCATACCTTAGCCACTCGGCAGCTTTTGGGCCACTACCTATCCTTACCTTAGCCACCTGGCAGCTTTTCCGCCACTACCTATCCATACCTTAGCCACTCGGCAGCTTTTCGGCCACTACCTATCCTTACCTTAGCCACTAGGCAGCTTTTCGGCCACTACCTATCCATATCTTAGCCACTCGGCAGCTTTTTGGCCACTACATATCCATACCTTAGCCACTCGGCAGCTTTCGGCCACTACCTATCCACACCTTAGCCACTCGGCAGCTTTTTGGCCACTACCTATCGATACCTTAGCAACTCGGCAGCTTTTCAGCCACTACCTATTCTTACCTTAGCCGCTCGGCAGCTTTTCGGCCACTACCTATCCTTACCTTAGCCACTCGACAGCTTTTCGGCCACTACGTATCCTTATCTTAGCCGCTCGACAGCTTAACAGCCACTACCTATCCTTACCTTAGCCACTCGGCAGCTTAATGGCCACTACCTATCCATACCTTAGCCACTCTGCAGCTTTTTGACCACTACCTATCCATACCTTAGCCACTCGGCAGCTTTTCGGCCACTACCTATCCATACCTTAGCCACTCGGCAGCTTATCGGCCACTACATATCCATACCTTAGCCACTCGGCAGCTTTTCGGCCACTTCATATCCATACCTTAGTCACTCTGCAGCTTTTCGGTCACTACCTATTCTTACCTTAGCCACTCGGCAGCTTTTCGGCCACTACCTATCCTTACCTTAGCCACTCGGCAGCTTAACGGCCACTACCTATCCTTACCTTAGCCACTCGCAGCTTTTCGGCCACTACATATCCATACCTTAGCCATTCGGCAGCTTTGACTGCTTTTGGTTAGCCAGGTGTTAAATTTTTAACATGTTTGTACTGTACATGTGTGTAGATGACACAGTGAATGTTAACGTCATTACATTGAAACAATGTTTATCAAGGTTGTGGCCATATTTGTTTTCATTGATAACATGATTTTTGCATATTTAACCCTCATGCACCAGGTAGGATGATGGGATATAAGTAATTTTGAGTAAATGTGGTGTTTTTTTTGGATTTTTTGATACATGTAGAAATTTTAGTTTATTCCCTATACGCATTCTATTCATAACTAGAAATGTTAACTTTACCATACAAAAATGATTTTGTAAATGGCGAAAAAGTAATCTCTTTTTATCTGCTGTGTAATGTTTCAAAAAATAAAACCAAAGCACTATTTGGGCTTTGCTATCCTACTGCAGTTTCATCTGTACTTAAAATTGAAAACAAACTATACCTTGCAAGCTTCACTTTGAATCGCAACCTCATTCCCGCGAAAATCTTTGATATTAAAGTTTGTTTCATCATGAATCTGATTCAGTAAAAGTTCCAGCATAACTGTAAAAGAATAGATTTGATGTAAAATAATATCGTTGACAATCCAAAACTCAGGTAACACCATTAACAAGTCAAAAGTCAGGTAACATTAAGTCAGGTAATATAGTTAACAAGTAAAAAGTCAGGTAACATGTTTAACAAGTCACAAATCAGGTAACATTGTTAATAAATCAAAAGACAGGTAACATTGTTAACAAGTAAAAAGTCAGGTAACATGTTTAACAAGTCACAAATCAGGTAACATTGTTAATAAGTCAAAAGACAGGTAACATTGTTAACAAGTCAAAAGTCAGGTAACATTATTACCAAGTCAAAAGTCAGGTAACACCATTAACAAGTCAAAAGTCAGGTAACATTATTAACAAGTCACAAGTCAGGTAACATCATTAACAAGTCAAAAGTTAGGTAACATTATTAACAAGTCAAAAGTCAGGTAACACCATTAACAAGTCAAAACTCACGTAACACCATTAACAAGTCAAAAGTTAGGTAACATTATTAACAAGTCAAAAGTCAGGTAACACCATTAACAAGTCAAAAGTCAGGTAACATCATTAACTAATCAAAAGTCAGGTAACATTATTAACAAGTCAAAAATCAGGTAACACAATTAACAAGTCAAAAGTCAGGTAACATCATTAACAAGTAAAAAGTCAGGTAACATCATTAACAAGTCAAAAGACAGGTAACATTGTTAACAAGTCAAACATCAGGTAACATCATTTACAAGTCACAAGTCAGGTAACAATGTTAACAAGTCAAAAGTCAGGTAACATCATTAACAAGTCAAAAGTCAGGTAACATCATTAACAGGTCAAAAGTCAGGTAACATTATTAACAAGTCAAAAATCAGGTAACACGATTAACAAGTCAAAAGTCAGGTAACATCATTAACAAGTAAAAAGTCAGGTAACATCATTAACAAGTCAAGACAGGTAACATTGTTAACAAGTCAAATGTCAGGTAACATCATTTACAAGTCACAAGTCAGGTAACAATGTTAACAAGTAAAAAGTCAGGTAACATCATTAACAAGTCAAAAGTCAGGTAACATCATTAACAGGTCAAAAGTCAGGTAACATTGTTAACAAGTAAAAAGTCAGGTAACATCATTAACAAGTCAAAAGTCAGGTAACATCATTAACAAGTCAAAAAAAGTCAGGTTACATGGTTAATAAGTCAAAATACAAGTAACACTGTTAACAAGTCAAAAGTCAGGTAATATTGTTAACAAGTCAAACATCAGGTAACATCATTTACAAGTCACAAGTCAGGTAACAATGTTAACAAGTCAAAAGTCAAGTAACATCATTAACAAGTCAAAAGTCAGGTAACATCATTAACAGGTCAAAAGTCAGGTAACATTATTAACAAGTCAAAAATCAGGTAACACGATTAACAAGTCAAAAGTCAGGTAACATCATTAACAAGTAAAAAGTCAGGTAACATCATTAACAAGTCAAAGACAGGTAACATTGTTAACAAGTCAAATGTCAGGTAACATCATTTACAAGTCACAAGTCAGGTAACAATGTTAACAAGTAAAAAGTCAGGTAACATCATTAACAAGTCAAAAGTCAGGTAACATCATTAACAGGTCAAAAGTCAGGTAACATCATTAACAAGTCAAAAGACAGTTAACATTGTTAACAAGTCAAACGTCAGGTAACATCATTTACAAGTCACAAGTCAGGTAACAATGTTAACAAGTCAAAAGTCAGGTAACATCATTAACAAGTCAAAAGTCAGGTAGCATCATTAACAGGTCAAAAGTCAGGTAACATTATTAACAAGTCAAAAATCAGGTAACACGATTAACAAGTCAAAAGTCAGGTAACATCATTAACAAGTAAAAAGTCAGGTAACATCATTAACAAGTCAAAAGACAGGTAACATTGTTAACAAGTCAAATGTCAGGTAACATCATTTACAAGTCACAAGTCAGGTAACAATGTTAACAAGTAAAAAGTCAGGTAACATCATTAACAAGTCAAAAGTCAGGTAACATCATTAACAGGTCAAAAGTCAGGTAACATTGTTAACAAGTAAAAAGTCAGGTAACATCATTAACAAGTCAAAAGTCAGGTAACATCATTAACAAGTCAAAAAAAGTCAGGTTACATGGTTAATAAGTCAAAATACAAGTAACACTGTTAACAAGTCAAAAGTCAGGTAACATTGTTAACAAGTAAAAAGTCAGGTAACATCATTAACAAGTCAAAAGTCAGGTAACATCATTAACAGGTCAAAAGTCAGGTAACATTATTAACAAGTCAAAAATCAAGTAACACGATTAACAAGTCAAAAGTCAGGTAACATCATTAACAAGTAAAAAGTCAGGTAACATCATTAACAAGTCACAAGTCAGGTAACAATGTTAACAAGTCAAAAGTCAGGTAACATTATTAACAAGTCAAAAGTCAGGTAACATCATTAACAGGTCAAAAGTCAGGTAACATTATTAACAAGTCAAAATCAGGTAACACGATTAACAAGTCAAAAGTCAGGTAACATCATTAACAAGTAAAAAGTCAGGTAACATCATTAACAAGTCAAAAGACAGGTAACATTGTTAACAAGTCAAATGTCAGGTAACATCATTTACAAGTCACAAGCCAGGTAACAATGTTAACAAGTAAAAAGTCAGGTAACATCATTAACAAGTAAAAAGTCAGGTAACATCATTAACAGTCAAAAGTCAGGTAACATCATTAATAGGTCAAAAGTCAGGTAACATTGTTAACAAGTAAAAAGTCAGGTAACATCATTAACAAGTCAAAAAAAGTCAGGTTACATGGTTAATAAGTCAAAATACAAGTAACACTGTTAACAAGTCAAAAGTCAGGTAATATTGTTAACAAGTCAAAAGTCAGATAACATCGTTAATAAGTCAAAAAATCTTGACAAACACACTTCCTTTTTACACATTAATAAAGCTAGTCTATAATAATAGGGTCTTTGTGATGTATAATATATAAACAATCATGCCTGTCCATAAAAGTCACCTAACTTTAGGGAACCAGTAAAAGTGAGCATTATGTACAGGTGGCCCTTCTATATAGGTTCAAATAACATGAATAAAAAGCAATTAGTTTAACATTTTACTGTCTGACCTTTAAAGCAGCTAGCACTTTCATAGAGGTGGTTACTAATGCAGGTTTGACTGTATGTATATTTATTTGTGTGTTTGTGTGTGCATGCCTGTGTGGGTGGTTGTGTATACATGCAAGTGTGCATATCTGAGTGTTTTGTTTTAAGTTTGTTGACAGTCCAGTAAACCCAAATTTAATTAAATTAATGATGCCTGTAATTGAACCATGTGGTTACCATCAATAAACTGATTTTATTAAGTGCTTGTATACAGACGTTGGATATCATCTAACATTATTCAAACTCTCTTATGATTAAGATTTTGATAATTGGAAGACGATTTAATACATGGAATAGATCGTAATCAGAAACCACTTTTTTATAGAGTAAATTGCAATGAGTTATGAAAATGAAAGTGTAATTTTCCAAAAACCACTTGTCCACAAAAAAGGACTGATACCGGACAACCAAACAAGAGTTATTGTCAAGCCCTGCTAAGGATCTTTTCATGGTTGCTAACAACATGAGCTAGGTACAACATTTGACCTCTGCCTATTGCACATTGCTTGCATATATATCTAATTGGATTAATAGTCTCTTGGAGATCTTATAAAAACAAGGTGTTCAGAGATCACTATTCACCATTATGGTGAACATCAGTGAATTCTATAGAGTGAAACAAGTGTTTATATAGTAACGAAGAATCCTACTACTACTCATGTATTAGTGCATTATTATTTATGAATATTCCTAATAAAAAGTCAAGCGAACAGGTCAATGTTGTTTGCCTATATCAACTTGCCTGACTAAATCAGAATTATACAAAACCAGAAATCTGTGAGCTATAGCTCACTTAGTATACCCCACTTTTAACTTCAACCATTAACCATTAATGTCAAAACATAGCACTGGCGTGCTGCTGTACAGCGTAGTTGGGAAAATTGTGTTGTGGCAAGACAGAATATAACCGAAAATTCGGGGGGGGGGGGGGGGGGGGTGTCGTTGATCTATGCATATAGTCCGACGGATGGGTTTTTTTTTTTTGGAAAAAGAAACAAATTTTTATGTACCAAACCATGTATTGCTGAATTAAATGGTAGAAAAAATTAATTTCATAAATATATGAAAAAGACAATCGGTAATTAAAATTTAAAAAAGTTGTACCCGATCGTTTTGTCATTTCGGATAGAGAGAAAGTAGAGTTTTGCAGATCCTACCGTCGCTATGAGGGGGTACATTCTAGCGGTTGTATGCATAACTGGATCATTTAGTTGTTTTACCAGTTCCGAATTTTTACTACCGAATAATCTAAAATTTCAATCCCGTTCAATTAAAGGAATCGCAAAATAACTTTCTCAATTTGCTGTTTCTTCAACCGCTTCCTAAATGTACGACAGATTGTTGGTGACCTAGTTTAACGATGTAAACAAATCGTGATCACGGAAATGCTTTTTTCAAGAAAACATACTACCACGTTTTTGAGGACAGGTGTCGATATTTTGGAATCAGTAAACATTTGTATTATTACACCACATAAATTTTATTTCCTCTGCTTGTGGATGACGTCTGCAGCAGCGCTTATATGAAACCCTGTTCGGAACTGGTAAAACGACTGTATTTAAAATTTGCATACAACACTGTACAAATTATCTCCCTTTCACGAAAGTAAAATCTAATCGATAAACATTTTAAAATATGACACAATTGCCTCAACATTAAAATACGTTATCATAACCTTCAAAATAAATTTAAATTTCCGTAGATTTCACGAAGAATTAATTAAACAACCTGCCGTTGCTGTTTATTTCTTAAAAAGTTATGATTTTACATCGTAGGACGCAAACTTCTCGAACTACTTTTTATTGTAAACATGAGATCAGTTTGCCATATTGCAGAAATTATTAGATGCATCCCGTCGCAATATTTTACTAGATTCTGAAATGTATTCCGAAAATTTATTCCAAATGTGCATATGTAACCAAATGCATTACCCGTCTCAGAATACATATCTCACGATAAAACAGATATACTTCTTTCACGCTCATTTATCAGGCGCACTATTTCCAGGTGTACTCATATCTTATAATTTCATAGCAAAGAAGCTCGATATCTTGGAAGAAAGCGATGACAAAGTACAGGTTCACTTTGTTCACGCTGTACAAAAATAAACCAAGTCAGTAAACAGGAAGTAGATGTCTGGTAGACTTGAAATCGGTACTTGCAGCATGGCACCTCATATTGAACTCGCATACAAAATTGGAAATAGCTGTAGCAGTTTGAATGCTGTTACGAAAATTTTTGTTAAGGACTGACAAGGACTGAGGTAAAACCTGGTAAGTAAACAGTTGAACCTGCAACCTGATTATAAACTTAATATATCTTACACGAAAAAATATATTTCACTCATAAAAAATATGTATATAAAGAAAAGCTCTTCATAAAGCCCATTTTAAATCTGTCCTTGTATAGACAGGCTTGATTTTTTGTATAAGAAACTATAATGAGCTCACCAATCCCTAAACAATAAACATCAAAATCTGTCAAATTCCTGACTTTAGCTTCGTCCCTTCTTGTTGACATCCATGTTGTTTTTGAATTTGGATTCTCTTTAGCAAGTCCCATGTCAGAAAGACGAGCATTTCCATTTTTATCCAACAAAATATTGGAGAGTTTCACATCACAGTGATTAAAAACTTTTTTCCTGCCAAAACAAAACAAGAGGCCCATGGGCCTTAACGCTCACCTGAGGAAGAGTACATATCTTATGCAGAGGTTCAATGGTCCATGACATTAATAAAAGAGAATATCAAAATTTTCAGCAGTAAGGGCCAATAATATGCAAGTATTTTTGCAAATTAATTATAATAATTATTATATAAGTATGCTATATATAACATATTTAAAGTCTAGCTACAATATATTATTTATAAATAGCTAAAACATTTGTATATTAAAATGTGCATTAGGCCAATACCTACAATATTCCCATATACATGCCTATACAAAAAGTTTATAGTTTTTGAGATAATTAACCATTTAAATATTCGTTTGCATCTATGACCTTGACCTTCGAACCTATGACCTTCATTCATATATCAAAATGATTGTTGTGCAAATGCCTACAATATTCCAATATACATGCCTGTACAAAAAGTTTATAGTTTTTGAGATAATTAACCATTTAAGTATTCGTTCGTGTCTATGACCTTGACCTTTGAACCTATGACCTTTATTCATATATCAAAATGATCGTTAGGCCAATACGTACCTTATTCCAATATACATGCCTATACAAAAAGTTTATAGTTTTTGAGATAATTAACCATTTAAGTATTCATTTGCATCTATAACCTATGACCTTCATTCATATATCAAAATGATCGATAGGCCAATACCTACAATATTCTAATATACATGCCTATACAAAAAGTTTATAGTTTCTGAGATAATTAACCATTTAGGTATTAGTTTGCATCTATGACCTTGACCTTTGAACATATGAACTTCATTCATATATCAAAATGATCGTTTTGCAAATGCCTACAATATTCTAATATACATGCCTATACAAAAAGTTTATAGTTTTTGAGATAATTAACCATTTAAATATTCGTTTGCAGCTATGACCTTGACCTTTGAACCTATGACCTTCATACATATATCAAAATGATCGTTAGGCCAATATCTACAATATTCCAATATACATGCCTATACAAAAAGTTTATAGTTTTGAGATAATTAACCATTTAAGTATTCGTTCAATTCTATGACCTTGACCTTTGAACCTATGAACTTCATTCATATATCAAAATGATCATTAGGCCAATACCTACAATATTCCAATATACATGCCTATACAAAATGTTTATAGTTTTTGAGATAATTAACCATTTAAGTATTTGTTCGCGTCTATGACCTTGACCTTTGAACCTATGACCTTCATTCATATATCAAAATGATCGTTAGGCCAATACCTACAATATTCCAATATACATGCCTATACAAAAAGCTTATAGTTTTTGAGATAATTAACCATTTCAGTACTTGTTTTACATCTGTGACCTTGACCTTTGAACCCATGACCTTTATTCATATATCAAAATGACCATTGTGCCATTACCTACAATATTCTGATATACATGCCTATACAAAAAATTCATAGTTTTGCAGATAATTAACTATTTTGGTATTCTTGGACATCTGTGACCTTGACCTTTGAACCCATGACCCTGATCTATGTATCAAAATGATCGTCATGTCAATACCTACAAATAACTGAAAATCCTACACCATTATCACAAGAAATGTTAAAAAAATAGCAATTTTTATCAAAGGTCAAAAACTGGGACATGACCTTGACCTTCGACCTTGACATCAATTGGAAGAAAATTGCAAGACAAGATCAACAGTGAAAACTCCATACAATTATCTTCAGCTGTTATGAAGTTATAACAATAAATGTCTCATTTTAAAAATTACGTAATTTTACGCAAAAAACGCGTAACCTATTTTTCGTCTAATCTTCATGAAAAACACAATTTTAATGTTCCCAGGTATGCTGAATCCAAATATCCAATTAAAATTTGCCTGCACCTTTTGGTTTCAGAGAAGAAGATTTTTTGTCTTTTTGCTATTTTCAGTAACAGCGGCCATCTTGTTGGGCGTGGCCAAACCCCGAACACAATTTTGAAAGGCTGTTACCCAGGCATGATATTCACCAAGTTTCATCAAATATGGCCCAGTAGTTTTGGAGGAGAAGATTAAAATGTAAAGTTTACACACGACGGACGACGCACGACGGACGACGGACGGTGATAGATTGCAATAGCTCATCTGAGCCTTTGGCTCAGGTGAGCTAAAAATTAATTAAAATCTCATAAATTTATTTTTTTTCACAAGCAGATTATTTTTGTAATATTCCTGAAATACTTATTAAATATAGCCAGCAATTCAGTGACATAGGATCCCCCACCAGTAGGGACATTTTATTATTTACACTTATGCTCACAAGGCAATAACTCCCAGGAAAATGAGCAGATCAACTTGGGTTAATCATATATGCATCTCCAATCAATGCTGATGCTTTGCACCAAGTTTTGAAAAATAGTGATTATGTTTTGAAGAGTAAATCCAGACAACAAATGTCTGGATTCTGGATAGATGGATAAAAGGCCTGAAGGAAGGATAGAAGTTTCAATTCAATACCTCTTTCTTTGAAAGGGGGAATATCCTCTTTCTTTGAAAGGGGGAATACTTATAAAAGAAGAGCCTTGAAAATCAATTAAAACAGGAACTGATGTATTTTTTAAAGACTGATTATATTGAGTTGAGTAATGGTGCTTAATGCTCATGTCAAGAATATTTCGCTTATATTCAGACGTCACCAGCTAAAGGCAAAGGTTTTTTCTGTTACTTTTTTTTTTGCTGATGGCATATTTCAGTAGTGTGCTTTATCATGCCACTACAATGACATGGGACTTTGTTTATTTTAAGTTCCAAACCAAAAGAAACATAACTTTCATTTTGTAATGCTGAGTGTCTGGCGAGAAACAATCACTACCCATTTTCAAGTCTTTGGTCAGACCCAGTCAGGGTTCAAACCCTTGACCTCCCACTCTACCAAATGAGTTACTGCAGTGGTTTCTGATAATAGTGACACTGTTTGAAAAGAAGGTCATAATTTGTGTATATTTTCATTAGCCTTGCATATTTCCTATATCTTATAGTTTGAGATTTTTAGCATTCATAGGACTATAAATGCCAAACGACCATATCACTGCATTTGAATATTAATATCGGCAATACACATTTCCAGGGAACTATAACCTGGTATAACTGTAAACAAAATGGCTGCCCTAATTTCCCCCATAGTTTACTTCTTGGGGTATCAAATGCTTTTGTGTTTTCAACTTTACAAAGACTTTCGGAAGTTTTCGTGTGTAAATCAAAAATTTTCAACACCAAGTTAGATAGTTCATCTGATGCATGTTGCGATTTTTCAGGATCATCAGACATGCTTTTGCGTCGGTTCAGTGGATGTGCACTGAATCAAAGACAATATTGGTGATGTAATACACAACTACGTCACATAAAATAAGTATTACGTCGTAAACATTCGTGTGACTGGGCGAATGTGTACTGGGACAAGTGATGTTGTTATTGCACTTGTCACGGTGCCCAGTTAAATTTATCAGACATATACATCATGGTCTTATTACAATTAATAAACAACAGACAATTTAGTGTAGGTCTGGAAAATCGTCTATAAGGAGGTCTGAATTGTAACAATCCAGGTCCCTTTGTAAAAATCTTGCCGTTCTGTCATTTAAACCTTTGCATCATATGTGCGTTTTGCATTCGGAAGTCACTTAGTGTAACGTAAAATCCAACTGATGTTCCGAGTGTTTATACATTTGTCAGTCGTCAGTGTAAAAGTACACATATATCACAATATTATCTTTTACACTTGTGGTGGCTGTGCCGAGTGTTTTTCTTATTCAACTAGGCACTGTGCCAAGTGGAATTAAAAATTCTATTTAAGGCTTGGAAATCCCTTTAAACCAGCCATACCTTTTTTTTCAAACTACTTACCAGATAAGAATTTCTTTATGAAGAAACTGCAATGCTTGTGATATTTGGTATGAGATCCTGACTCTTTTTACCCCCTCAAGTTTTTCATCACCTGTCTTTCCTATTGCCTTATGAAGGTCGCCACCTTCCATGTAGGGATACATTATGTACATGTGGCTAAAATGAAATAAACAATTATATATCAGTTTTCATTCTACGCCATGCCCATTGCATCATCAATTTTACTTCCTTGTTTACAGTTTGATTCCGGTTTTTTTTTGTATCAAGTGAAGCAAACCCCAGAGAATAAAGAAATTTGGTTCTGATTGGTCAATTCTGGTCCTATGCAAGTAAACCCCCCCCCCCCCCCCCCCCATGGTTTTAACAAGAATGATTTTGATTGGTTACACTAATGTGTATATCAAGGCTTGCACAATTTTTTTGTTTCTGTAAAATACAGACAAGGAGCAGAACAATAAAGAAAGAAGAAACAATAAAAATATCTCAATGAGGCAACAGGAACAAACAGAGGGGCTTCAACTGAACAAGTGTCCAAAGTAAAAAAATAATCAAAGTACTGAAAGTACTAAAATTCGCAAAAGATTAGAAAGACAGGGAGTTCAGTGTCTCCATCAATGTAGTGTCAGGTATATGAAGTTGTCAGGTAAATGAAAGGAGGTTGTTATGTTCACCTTGGATTGCTCCCAAGACAACATAGCGGGTTCATGTAGTGTGCAATGTGCAGACTATGAGCATGGGGCTGTTTTAATATTCACACATTGGACCAATATTAAGGATTCATGTAGGAAATAGTTCAATCTGAATAAATGCATGTATGGAACCATCAAGGATGGTCAAAGTTACTTCCATCGTCATGGAGACCCTAATATTAAACAAGAGGTCCATGAGCCTTAATGCTCACATGCAGCTGAGTACATATCTCACGCAGAGGTTCAATGGTCATTGACATTAATTAAAGAGAATGTCCAAATAAATTTTTAGCAGTAAGGGCCAATTATATGTAAGGATTTTTTGCAAATTTATTATAACATAACTAGTCATAAGAATGCTACATATAACATATCTGAAATCTAGCTACAATATATTGTTTATAAACAATTTAAAAGATAAAGAAAAATTTGAACCCATGACCTTAATCTAAATATCGCAATGAATATTAGGTCAATACCTACAATTTAGAAGCCTATACAAAAAGTTTATAGTTTTTGAGATAATTAACCATGTCAGTATTTGTTTGCATCAGTGACCTTGACTTTTAAACTCATGTCCTTCATTCATATATCAAAATGATCGTTAGGCCAATACCTACAATATTCTAACATATATGCCTATACAAAAAGTTTATAGTTTTTGAGATAATTAACCATTTCAGTATTCGTTTACATCTATGACCTTGACCTTTTTAACTTATGACCTCTATTCATATATCAAAATGACCGTTGTGCAAATGCCTACAGTATTCCAATACACATGATGAGATGCCCATACAAAAAGCTTATAGTTTTCAAATATATTGACAAATACATTAATTTAGCAATTTCCCCCTCGAGTACCTTGCCATTACCTCATTTTGGCCCCTAAAGCTACAATATTTGCAAATCTAAAACTAGGTGCCCATAGTGTTTTACATGAAATATCCAAGTTATATCTCTTGTAGGTTCAGAGCAGATGATTTTTAAAGATTTTCACAAATTTCCCCTTTATGGGGCCCCAAGGGGACATAATCCTTGCATTTGTGCAAATCTGAAAACCCCTTACTTAACCATTACTGTCAAATATCATCCAATTTGGCTCTGTAGTTTTGGAAGAATTGATAAAAAATGTGAAAAGTTTACACATGACGCATATCGGACGAAGATAGATGGCAATTGCACATCTGAGCCTTTGGCTCAGGTGAGCTAAAAAGTTTATACAAGACGGATGAAGATAGATGACAATTGTTCATCTGAGCCTTTGGCTCAGGTGAGCTAATAAGCTTCTGATATCTTTCATGTCATAAATATTTACAATTGGAATTGACCTTCTTTAGATGAACCTATTTGTTTTATCTGGCATTCAATTGCTCTTGAATACAGTGTGGGGTCATGACCTCTGATTACGTAACGTTTAACTATTCAATTACGTCACAGAATGACATCTATTAGGTCACGCATTGTTTGATTGGTCAGCATCCAAGTCTACTCGCGACGTAACTTTCCTTATTTGAAGCAAGGCTGTTCCATCAATCCTGTATGTTTGTCGGAATCTTGAATGAAATAAATTATTGTAGCGATAATTTTACATTTCGGACATGCTATCAATGTTTTTTTATGATTGTAAATATAAGAAATAACATTCTATTTGAGTGTATTCATTCGGTATTATGAATGAGAGTCAGGAATAGCATATGTAACATGAACTGCTTCGCAGTTCATTGAATATGCTATTCCTGACTCTCATTCATAATACCGAATGAATACACTCAAATAGAATGTTATTTCTTAATTGAGGATATTTTTTAAATAAATTAATAACTTGAAAAAATTAACTATTATTTTATTATTATTCATATCACCAGAGTTGTGTTTTAAGAATTCGATAATTTTTGGAAGACTTTTTATTCCTGAGACCAGCATAATTTTAGTAAATCTTGTAAACAACAATTTTTTCAAAAGGGTGGCCGTTAGGATCCCCGCTGACTGGGTTTGACAGGTGACCCCTCTACAAAGGTTCTGTACATGATAAAAATGTAGTTGACAGATGACCACTCTACGAAGGTGATCGCTATCCCAGATTTCACTCTAATCAATTCATAATTTTTTAAGGATGACTTCACGGAAGGCTTTGAAAAACGGGAAAAGCAGTATGATAGCACGAAATTCCAAAATTTTTGTCTTAATATGGGGAGACTCCTCACATCAGCAGGGATTGAGCTTAACTTTTCGATGAGCCATACAATGTCAAGAGTGATGGCTGATCTGAATATATCAGGCATATACATTTTGATTATTCTATCCCTTGCTTTACTTTTCGATATTCAACATCTGCAATTACATTGATGAATGGTTTTGCAGAAAATGTTGATCTATAGGTACTACCAATGTCAATGACTGTATAATTTTGGCAGCTTTTGATTTATGAGCAGAAACTTGTTTTGCATTACTTAAGGCTTGGGCCTGTTTGTGAGATTCAGAAATTTCATGTTTATTTACACTGTCAAGTTTATAACTAGTGCAACCCTCGGTAAATACAGATTTTTTCCTGTCGAACTCTACACAAACGGCACACTTCATTCCGTCCTGCGTATCATACAACCAAGGCCTGCCATCTTCCCATGACTTTTTATATGCTCCGATGCGTTTGGACTTATCATACTCTTGATAGTACTTTCGTTTTTCCGCAGGTCCTTGTTTAGCCTTTGGAGTCGATGCTCCTAAAAATTTCCACATGGCAGAGAGCCGGAAGTATCATTTTATACATAAATATCAGAAAAGGAAACGAAATGGCACCGTATTTGAATTCCGGTCGGAACACCGGTCCATTTACACTTGTTAACTATATGATACCCATTTTTCAATTTCACTATTATTGTCACCAGTCAGAAATAAACAGGAAATCGGTAAACGGATCGGAATGTCAAATACACTGAACTGAAAATTCTAATCGCCACCTGGCAGCCCTGGGCGACCTGTGTATGACACATTTATCGCCCAGAGCGAAAAACTGGGCGCCCGTTAATCTCAATCCCTGATCGGGAGGGTTGGCAGGTATGATAAAACCATTAAAAGTTAATTACTGCTAAAAATAGCTAACATCTGGGTCAAGAAGACGATCTCAACCAATCAGATTTCAGATTATAATATATACAAGGAAAAAAATCTGTTAACCGGGAGGGGGGATCCGCGTGACGTCATCAACATATTCTATTCTCAAATACAACAAAATGCAGCGTTCTCTTTTCAATCTCGTATCAATTTCTTACTAAATCAATATTACTCAATAAATAAACCCCATTTACATCACAATGTTACCCATCAAATCCATAGAATACAAAAGTTATTGAAATTTGAATTATCTCCCCTTTATTCAACTTCGACCTACATATGAGAGAGAGTTGATTTTTGTAACGGAAGAATATTCGGGTTGAGAAATCTGCATGTAACAGCTACATTCGAGAAAGATCAAGATCTTTCGCGAATAAAAAAACAGAAAAATTGTCTGAGTTTTCTCTTGTTTATCTGTTGTCCCTTGAAAAAAAATGTCCCAAACTTTTTGTCTGATAATACCCCTTTGGCCCCACTTGATTAATTCTAGAGTAAAGAATTATATATCTTGCTATTCCATTGAAAAGCTTGTTAAATATGAATCATTGCTGATAGCAATTCAATGGGAAAAAATACAACTTTGGCATTTAATTATTTATGGATGAAAATAACTTAGACTTTTTTTCACATTCTTTAAAAATATAATAGTTTCCCCACTTTTCAAAATTATGTTGAAAAATATGCTTTACATACATTTTCTGTTTCCTATACAGTCATCAATACTTTGTGTTTCATTAAGGGTACATTTTTTTCCACTAAAATCAGTTACAGTTTTATACTCGGTTATAAAACATTTTTTTCATGTAACCGGTTTCAAACCAGTTTTGACCCCTAACAAGTTTTTCAGATTTGTTAGCACCAAACTTAAAACTTTTTTTACAAACCGAACAAACCACCTCGAGAGGTGGTTAGATTGGTTAGATTTGACACCAACAGATGTTCAAGATGGCAATTGAAACCACCTCGAGAGTAGGTTAGATTGACATCAACAGATGTTCAAGATGGTGATTGAAACCACCTCGAGAGGTGGTTAGATCTACAGATGTTCAAGATGGTGACTGAAACCACCTCGAGAGGTGGTTAGATTGGTTAGATTGACATCTACAGATGTTCAAGATGGTGATTGAAAGACAATATTTATTCAATATAGGGGGTTCGATCTATGCATAGTCCGACAGATGTTTTTTGGAAAAAGAAACAATGTACCAAACCATTTATTGCTAAATTAAATGGCAGAAAATAATAATTTCATAAATATATGAAAAAGACAATCAGTAATTAAAATTTAATAAAGTCGTACCCGATCATTTTGTCATTTCGGATAGAGAGAAAGTAGAGTTTTGCAGACCCTACCGTTGCTTTGAAGGGGTACATTCTAGCGGTTGTATGTAACTGGATCATTTGCTGTTAAATCTGGGTTTTAATAAACTGCTGATTATCACTCACAGTATTCCCGTTTCATGTTAAGGGTGAAGTATTTAAAATCCACATGTGGTCATTTGCACACAACACTGTATGAATTATCTCACTTTTGCGAAAGTGAAATCTAATCGATAAACAGTTTTAAAATATGACAAAATTGCCTCAACATCAAAATAGGTTATCATACCCATTAAAATAAATTTAAAATACCGTAGATTTCATGAAGAATTAATTAAATCCACCTGCCATTGCTTTTTATTTCAAAAAAGTAATGATTTTACATCGTAGGACGCACGATAAAACAGATACATTTCTTTCACGCTCATTTACCAGGCGCACTATTTCCATGCATATTCATATCTTATAATTTCATAGCAAAGAAGCCCGATATCTTAGAAGAAAGCAATAGCAAAGGAGGTGTTCACTATCGTGAAACGCTTGGCATTTCAGATAGAGTGAAAGTAGAGTTTTGCAGATCCTACCGTCGCTATGAGGGGGTACATTCTAGGGGTTGTATTTTACTGGATCATTTGCTGTTAAATCTGGGTTTTAATAAACTGCTGATTATCACTCACAATATTCCCATTTAATGTTAATGGTGAAGTATTTAAATCCACATGTGGTCATTTGCACACAACACTGTACGAATTATCTCCCTTGCACGAAAGTGAAATCTAATCGATAAACAGTTTTAAAATATGACATAATTGCCTCAACATCAAAATACGTTATCGTACCTTCAAAATAAATTTAAATTACCGTAGATTTCATGAAGAATTAATTAAATCCACCTGCCATTGCTTTTTATTTCATAAAAAGTTATGATTTACATCGTAGGACGCAAACTTCTCGGACTACTTTTTATTGTAAACATGAGATCAGTTCGCCAAATTGCAGAAATTATTGGATGCATCCTGTCACATATTTTACTCGATTCCGAAATGTATTTCAAATGTGCACATGTAACCAAATGCATTACCCGTCTCAGAATACATATCTCACGATAAAACAGATATATTTCTTTCACGCTCATTTACCAGGTGCACTATTTTCATATCTTATAATTTCATAGCAAAGAAGCCTGAGATGTTGGAAGAAAGCTATAGCAAAGTACACGTTCACTGTTGTGAAACGCCGTACAAAAATTCAGTATATTTTCCTGTTGAGACATTTAATGATTTTTTTTTCAATGTTAAGTATATATTTCTGTAACAAGAAGAACAAGCAAATTCAGTGCATTAGACCCCCTGACAGAAGGTACTTTATTGTGATTTGAATTTATGTTCAAAGGGCCATAACTTCTAGAAAAATGAGCATGTCAATTTGGATAAGTAATATGTGCAATGCTGATGTTGATCCTTTGCATCAAGTTCTGTGAAAAAGTGCTTCACAGTTTTGGAGAACTACTGCAGACGAAAATATCTGGACAGGCAGATAAAAGTACAGACAGAAGTTCAAATTTAATAAACCCCCCCCCCTCCATTTTTTTGAAAGTGGGCCACATCTTTAGAATTTAGATACTCCCAGCTTAAGTTACTTATAGATGACTGGTAGTTGATGATAGGAACAGACAGGTATCGCATTTGCAATGCCTGATAGCTGCAGTCACAAGCAAAATGGACCTTGGAGATGAATGTAGCAGATGGGACACTCAATGGCAAAGCCTGAAACAAGAAAAACATTTTGCAAGCCTGAAAAGATTGCACATATTGACTTCTAAGTTTTACAGAACCAGTTAAAATCAAATTCATTCAGTTAGTAGAATACTTGCTTTATATGTTGGAGGTTGTAGGTTTGAACACTGGCTGAGTTTGATAAAAACTTGAAAATATGTAGCAACTGTTCTTTCATCAATTACTCTGTATTTAGAAATGGTGTCACTGGGTCCTTTGAAAGAGACCTTAAAAACTGGCAGGCATTGCACTTTAAAAACCCTGCACATTGCCCCGAGTGCATTGAAAAGTTAAAAATTTCTGCCACTTCACCTATAGCTGCTGACATTTCAATAAAAATGAAACATTCTTGACTGGAAAGTAAAACATCAATAAATCAATGGATCAATTAATCAATCAATCAATGGATAAATCCTGAGGTGAGAGATTAACAGTACCTTCTGTCTTCAGATACACAGGTGGCAAATACAGGAACTAAATGAGGATGCACAAGCTTAGCAACTGTTTTTTCCTGGAACAAATAGAAAAAAATAAAGTACTAATTTTATTGAGATATCTTTGTGGCTATTAAATTTAAAATTTTATTTTATTAAAAGATCAACAAAAATTTAAAAGCATGTTATTTGCTATTCTTTTTGTTTCTTATATGTTTGTGAATCTGTGAAATAAATTATGAAACTGCAATATACAAAAATAAATATGACCGCATTGAACATGGTATGTGGACTTTCTCTCAAGAATTTGAGCCCCAAAGATGTGTACCCATTGTGTAAGACGACATCCCTAACCAACCAACCCCCCCTCCCCCATCTCAAAAACAAATTTTAAGGTGAAAAAACCTGTCTTATGTGCCAGGAATTATGGTAAGTTTGTAGACTTATAACTGAAAAGTCCAGGCCCCGATTTCTCGAAAAAAACTTAAGTCAAATCTCAGACTTAAGTCTGAGATTTTACTTAAATTTGAGAAAACTCAAATATTTTGATTTCTCGAGAAAAACTAAGTTAATTTTTTGTCTCAAGTTGAGTAAAAACTTAAGATACCTCCCTAGCAGACTTAAGTCTAAAAAAAAGCTCAAAACAGGAGGCAGCGTCGTCGTCGTCATAGACAAAGAATTGCTCACAACAGTCTTCTAGATCGGGAAAATCCTCTGGAAATAATGCCAGAATCGGAAATTTATAAATGTTTTCGCTTCCGACCTACATCTATTCTACATATCACAGGTCTTCTGAATAATTTTTTGGCAAGAGATACGCGGAGAAGTTGTGCTCTTACCCCACTTCTTCAAGTTTTATCAACACTGAGGTTTTTGGCTACTGGCACTTTCTATTCCATGGTAGCCGATACTTTTAAGTCCATTTCTCCATCCTCTGTCTGTAGAGCGGTGAAAAATGTCTGTCATGGACTTTGTTTAATTTCAAGAGAGATAATAAAGATGCCAACTTGAAACAGAGCCGAAGAAGTAAAGGCAGAATTTTTCAATATAGCAGGTAAATCTGTAATAATATCTGACATAGACCATCCACATGTAAACATTGACTGTATAAAAAGTGTAGTCCGATAGGTATCGGCCATCGGTGCACTTTTAATTTCTGGTTCGATTGAAAATGTACAACTTGAAGAAATATTATATAGATTCTAATATTAATTACAACCCTCGTGTAAAAATACAAATACATTGTTTTATGCTATATCTACACACAGATGACACTTTATTTTCAGTTGGGATTAGGCAAAAAATGAATCAGAAATTTTGAGTTAAATACGTCTCTGAATGAATGCATTGATCACGATCCGATGGTTGGGTGCTGGATA
The DNA here is from genome assembly GCA_021292105.1 of Anadara kagoshimensis. Lineage (NCBI taxonomy): Eukaryota > Metazoa > Mollusca > Bivalvia > Arcoida > Arcidae > Anadara > Anadara kagoshimensis. The sequence continues at coordinate 59,026,646 of CM037861.1, forward strand.
AAATTCCTCATAAAGTTGGGTATTAGAGCAAATGCTCTGGTGGCAAATAGTATAAAGTAAATATAAAGTAAAGTATGAATCATTTTCATTGTTATGAAATTTATCTAGAACGGTTTCTAATAATTATGTGACATGGAAAGAAATTGGCTACACTTTTTAATCGCTGACTAAAATAAAAAAAATTCTGTACGAGGTGCCCCATGGGATTTTTATTTATAAATATTTAATATATGACTAGATTGCATTAATAATTTAAAAGCTAGAAATGAAAACAAAAGAGAGAGAGTGAAAAATTGAAATGTCTTCTTAAACAATACAGAACACACTTAATTGTCTAAAACACTGAGACAGGGATATATATTGGACAGGTGATCATAATATATTAATTTATTGTGTCTAAAACACTGAGACAGGGATATGTATTGGACAGGTAATCATAATATATTAATTAATTGTGTCTAAAACACTGAGACAGGATATGTATTGGACAGGTAATCATAATATAATTAATTGTGTCTAAAACACTGAGACAGGAATATGTATTGGACAGGTAATCATAATATATTTATTAATTGTATAATAATAATAATAATAATAATAATTGCTCACAGACCATTACATTCATGATGTACAGGTGATTCCTTTTTATATATACTTGCATATGCAAATAAAGATTATCAGCATTAATAATCCTTTGTTGAACCTCAGGGTCATGAATGGGAATATTATGATATAAATATAGTAACTTGCCGGAAGTACAAGCATCTTCCGTTCTCAGGCTAACTGTAAACAGTGTGTGTAGTGTAGAGAAGGGATCGAATTAAACACATTGGAATGAGCATAAATATTTTAAGGTAGATCTACATGTATTTTGAAGAATTAAATAGTTTGAAATATTCCCTTCAAGCGTGATGAGCCAAGCGTGATTTACATGACTTTAATTTATACCATTACCCCAGTGTAATATGAATGAGATTTGTTTCTTAAAATACGTACGAATTAACAATATCCGCAATCTCCTCCCATGCCATCTCCTTTACTGTCCGTTTACTCGGCTGGAGAGAAAGGAATAACGCTAATATCTCAAAGATTTGAATGGCACGGTTAAAAATCAAATAATCATTTACTTACATGAGCCGAGTCGTTGCTAATAAACCTTATTTAGATCTAATCCGTGCATTATAACTCCTTTAATGCACCAAAACGTGTTTTGCATGGGTGTTTACAATGGTAAAAATTTTGACAAAATGGCGGAGCCTTTCGTGTGACGTAATGATGACGGAAGAATTTATTATTTACGTAGGTTTGCGAGGGGTACAATGAGGGGTAGTTCAATGGTCGGGTTGAGTTTGAATTTACGTCATTTTTTTCAAAAGTTTGAAAATGCAGAAAGGTAGTTCACTTTATTACTTTATTAAATCGATTTTTGTCATCCCGGTTACGCGGAAAATCCATCCGTTCTTGAGCGGCACTAACCTACGTAAATAGTCAACTCTTTCGTCATGACTACATAACATAAAGAACCCCGCCATTTCATAAAAAAATTACCATTGAAAACACCCACCCAGGTTCCATTTTGTCGCATAAGATGATATATTAAGCAAGGATGGAACCGAAACAGAAATTTTCAGTTACGACTCGGCTCATATAAGTAAAAGAATCATTATTCTGTACCCGTCGTATTGAAATTTATAGAGTTTTTTGCGATCTTGCTTTCTCTGAAATAGGCTAAATAAACAGTAGTTTGTTGTTTTTTTTCCCAGAGCTTGCAAACCCCTTAAATTTAGAAACAAACGGTCTTCTCTTTGATTTAAGGCTTCTACCAGTAACATCTTTTCTTTTTCCGTCCAATTCGGTTTTCTCTGCGTTTTTTTCATACCGGCGACTGTGTTATGCATAATATACTAGCAGACGAAAACGATGTTTCCTTTCAAGTAGGGCCACTTATATCAATGCAAATTTGAACTCAGCTAAGATTTTACTCAGCTACCATCGAGAAATGCGATTTGAGAAAAAGCTCAGCTGAGTTTTTTCAGAGAAGTTGAGATGAAACTTAAGTTTTGACTAAGTTTTTTTCGAGAAATCGGGGCCAGTTTGTCCTTGAGCAAGACAATTATAGTCCTGTCACGCTGTACAAACCTTGCTATGATCTTTTCCGATATGAGATCTCTCAATGTAAGATGTAAAATCATCACAAATTTTAAATACACATATTAATCTGTCAGTATTGTAATTGTAGAGAGTACTGGGGCCATAAAATCTGGAAAGGATTTAATGGAGCATAATTGTTATATGGCCTGGCAAAGCCATCTAAAGTTTATGCAAATTCAGGTGTATAGTAAAATTGTCACTGTGGTTTAAACAGGTTTATGACTAACCCCATTACAGGATGCTACAACAGTTACTTACCAAGGACAGCACTACCAAAACACCTATGACAAGCATGATAAATTGATACACTAGACAACCTTGCAAAAGCATCTCAAATTATAGGCAACTCCGCTATGATCTTAACATTACTACTGTCCACAAATGATGGATTGATTGATTGATTGCTTGAATGTGGTTTAATGTCCTTGTCATGAATATTTCACTTATATCACATTGCCACCAGCTATAGGTGAAGTGGCAGAAATTTTTACCCTTGCAGTGGGCTCAAAGCAATGTGCAGGGAGAGTTCTTAAAAGTGGCATGCCTGGCCCGACACGGGACATTGGTTTTTTATGGTCTAATCTGAAGGAACCTATGACTTCTAAATGCCAAGTGTTTTGCGAAAGAATAGTTACAACCTTTTTCCAAGTTGTCGTCATACCTGACCAGAGTTCAAACTCATAACCTCCTACATAAGAAGTGAGTACTAGGTTACATGTATAGGAAGTTTTCTCTTAAGCTGAATATCGACCAGATTACATACATATACTCAGGAATCCAAACATCTCCCTGCATTACATCTGCAATTTTCAATGCAATACATATCCACAATGTATTGCAATACGGCCTTTAACCTTTGCAATATATCGCAATACCATTTTCATGGAGATTTGTTCAACTGAGGCAAGTCATGTTCTCCGAGGGCTTTGAATTTTTTACCAACCTTTATCAGTGAATCATATGTTTCTCTGTTATATTCCAGTTTTTTGATAGCCACAACACAATCCTTAAACTTTTTTTTGCCTATGTATAAAAAAGAAAACAATGGATAAAAAATTGTTAGTTTGTTACTAATCTAAAACAAACATAAATGTTATCACAACATTGTAGATAAGTATGATTTCTCTTGTGTCCAGGATTACCCTGGATATATTTGATGTCCCATAGTTCCAAGGTCCTTTATCCTCAACTTTGATTTTACACAAGGTGTGTAGCTAGCTAAACAATCGCATTACATTTGCGCAATACTTTCATAAACCCTATATAACATTTGCGCAAAGGGTGCATACTACTATTGCGCAAATCTTAATTGCTCATGTTAAACTGTTAAATAAACACCATCTGACCAGTTTAAATTCACAGATGGGATACTCGGGCCACAGTCAGACGAAATGAAAAGGAAAAAATGGACTTTGTTAATGGGCAGTATGAATTGTACACCAGAGGCGATATTAGTCGGTCACAATATGTTAAAACAATCACATAAAAATATTCAGTCAGAATGGACTTGTACAGAGATACTTTTAAACATAAATGACAATTTTTAGCCAGTGTTGACTTGTAAAATTATACCTTTTAACAAAATTTTAACATACTTTTATATGTCTTTGCTAACGGAAAATGTAGTGTTTATTTAACATGACAATTATGTTTTGGATGTTTATTTAACATGGCAATTATGTTTTGTGCAATCGTAAAATAAGTCTTTGCACAATCGTCATATTATTTTTGCGCAAATGTCATATAGATTTCATCAGGTTTCACTTCCCTGATGGAAGGGCAATTGTTAAACTTAATTTGTCAGTTTCAAAGTTTCACTTTGCTTTGGGATTGTTATTTGGACATGGTTTTGTATGTTTGTTTTTACTTTGCTTTGGGATTGTGATTTAGACATAGTTTAGTATGTTCGTTTTTACTTTGCTTTGGGATTGTGATTTGGACATGGTTTAGTATGTTTGTTTTCACCTTGCTTTGGGATTGTGATTTGAACATGGTTTAGTATATTTGTTTTTACTTTGCTTTGGGATTTTGATTAAGACATTGTTTAGTATGTTTGTTTTTACTTTGCTTTGGGATTGTGATTTGGACATGGTTTAGTATGTTTTTACTTTGCTTTGGGATTGTGATTTGGACATGGTTTAGTATGTTTGTTTTTACTTTGCTTTGGGATTGTAATTTGGACATGGTTTAGTATGTTTGTTTTTACTTTGTTTTGGGATTGTGATTTGAACATGGTTTAGTATGTTTGTTTTAACTTTGATTTGGGATTGTGATTTGAACATGGTTTGGTATGTTTGTTTTTGACTATATATACCTTTATAAACAGTTCCACATAACCCACTACCAATCTTCTCATTGGACTTGTATGACATCATGTTTGTTAATGTAAGTACCTTGTCATGTGGTCTATTATATGTAAAGGTCAAGGTTTCTTCATTTTTCATTTCAGTGTCACCTGTACCTTCTCTGTATCCTTCATAAATCTCCACATTAGGTAGTGACTGTTCGTGATACGGTTCAGATAGTGGTTGATCAAATTCTCCAGTATCCAACGAACTTTCAGCTTGCTTTTGATTGTAATTTTCTTGCTGATTCATTCCAGGTTCAGCTATATCTAAATTCCTCATTGGATGAGAAATGGAATCATTATGATCAACCTGTCCAGTATGTTGTGGATTATGGGCCATCCCTGGATTACCAAGAGTTGCCTGAGCAGAAGTATTTATTTGATAAATAATGGTCATCCCTGGATTACCAGTAGTAGCCTGAGCAGAAGTATTTATTGGATAATTACTGGCCATCCCTGGATTACCAGTAGTTGTCTGAGCAGAAGCAATGATTGGATAATTACTGGCCATCCCTGGATTACCAGTAGTTGTCTGAGCAAAAGTATTTATTGGATAATTACTGGCCATCCCTGGGTTACCAGTAGTAGCCTGAGCAGAAGTATTTATTGGATAATTACTGGCCATCCCTGGATTACCAAGAGTTGCCTGAGCAGAAGTATTTATTTGATAATTACTGGCCATCCCTGAATTACCAGTAGTTGCCTGACCTTTTTTTTTGAATACAACATGGTTTTCACTGAATATTTTTTCCAATAGAGGAACATAGTTTTCAACTAGTTGAGAAATGAAATCTAATAAGCTATCCGGTGTATTTTGTACCTTTCCTATTCGTAGACAATAATCAAATAGTTGCCAAAAGTTCTTTATACGTTCTTCAACTCCTGGAGGTATATTAAGAAGAAACTTAAAGTCTTGGAGATTTTCTGTAGTAAGTTCATTTACAAACTTATATAATGATACTATGTATCCAGTTAGCCTATCATTTCCAGGAACATTTCCACCGAAATGTTTTTCGAGCTTTGTGCATGCATTTTTATCAATCAGATTCAAAATATCCCGAAGAATTGTGGCATTTTCATTTCCTAATTGGCTTTGATTTTGTAAGATTTTAAAAAGCTCCCTACTGTCATTATTACATTTCTCTTGTTGTCTCCGACTTATTATACCACTCCATAACAGAAGATAGGACATTTCTTCAACTTCATTGGTCTCCAAAGCATCATGAATTTCAAAAAGAACCTTCCACATCCTTGTCTAAGCTGAAACATTAGAGGTAAATACACATTATATACACAGTGTGTATGTACAGCCATTTGTATCAGGCGGATTCTTATTTTTTAGTATTGACATGGATATTAAATTTAGGACGAGAACTGATAAACAAGAGGGCCCTGGCGCTCACCTGAGCATAAATTGAATTCTACACATTTTTCCAATAATGTCATGAATAGAGGATTAACAGAATTCATTATAAGTTAATATGAACTTGACCTAGCTTTTGTCCTGAACATTGTTTTTGACAAATTATACGAAGATTGGACAAAAAATATGGACTCTAAAGTGTTAGCAAGGTTTTCTTTGATTTGACCTAGTGACCTACTTATTGATCCAACATCACCCATATAATAACTTGACCTTGCTTTGGTCATGATCATCGTTCTGGACAAATTATATAAAGATTGGACAAAAAATATGGACTCTAGAGTGTTAACAAGGTTTTTCTTTGATTTGACCTAGTGACCTAATTATTGACCCAACATTAACGATATATGAACTTGACATTGCTTTGGTCATGAACATCGTTCTGGAAAAATTATATGAAAATTTGACAAAAAATATGGACTCTAGAGTGTTAACAAGGTTTTTCTATGATTTGACCTAGTGACCTACTTATTGACCCAAAATTAACAATATAAGAACTTGGCCTTGCTTTGGTCATGAACATCATTCTGGACAAATTATATGAAGATTGGACAAAAAATATGGACTCTAGCGTGTTAACAAGGTTTTTCTTTGATTTGACTTAGTGACCTAATTATTGATACAACATGACCAATATACATCCTTGACCTTGCTTTGGTCATGAACATCATTCTGGACAAATTATATGAAGATTGGACAAAAAATATGGACTCTAGAGTGTTAACAAGGTTTTTCTTTGATTTGACCTAGTGACCTACTTATTGACCCAACATTAACGATATATGAACTTGACTTTGCTATGGTCATGATCATCGTTCTGGACAAATTACATAAAGATTGGACAAAAAATATGGACTCTAGAGTGTTTACAAGGTTTTTCTTTGATTTGTTCTAGTGACCTACTTATTGACCCAACATTAACAATATATGAACTTGACCTTGCTTTGGTCATGAACATCGTTCTGGACAAATTATATGAAGATTGGACAAAAAATATGGACTCTATAGTGTTAACAAGGGTTTTCTATGATTTGACCTAGTGACCTACTTATTGACCCAACATAACCCATATACGAACTTGACCTTGCTTTGGTCATGAACATCGTTCTGGACAAATTATATGAAGATTGGACAAAAAATATGGACTCTAGAGTGTTAACAAGGTTTTTCTATGATTTGACCTAGTGACCTAATTATTGACCCAACATAACCCATATACGAACTTGACCTTGCTATGGTCATGAACATCGTTCTGGACAAATTATATGAAGATTGGACAAAAAATATGGACTCTAGAGTGTTAACAAGGTTTTTCTATGATTTGACCTAGTGACCTACTTGTTGACCCAACATAACCCATATACGAACTTGACCTTGCTTTGGTCATGAACATCGTTCTGGACAAATTATATGAAGATTGGACAAAAAATATGGACTCTAAGAGTGTTAACAAGGTTTTTCTATGATATGGCCTAGTGACCTACTTATTGATCCAACATGACCCATATACGAACTTGACCTTGCTTTGGTCATGAACGTTGTTCTGGACACTTTATATGAAGATTGGACAAAAAACATGGACTCTAGAGTGTTAATAAGGTTTTTCTTTGATTTGACCTAGTGACCTACTTATTGATCTAACACATTCCATATATGAACTTGACTTAGCTTTTGACCTGAACAATGTTCTGGAAAAATTATATGAAGATTGGACAAAAAATATGGACTCTAGAGTGTTAACAATGAAAAGTTGACGCACGACGGACAAAGACTGATCACAATAGCTCACTTGAGCACTTTGTGCTCAGGTGAGCTAAAAAGGTTGTACAATCAAACCTATCTATAAACGCCAACCAAGGGAACCAGTAAAAGTGGCCTTTATGGGCAAATGAGCCTTATATACAGGTTCAAATATGAGTAAAGAACAATTGGGTTACAATTCTACTGACCTTTAAAAGCAGATGACCTTTATATAGAGGTGGTTGTTAAGGTAGGTTGGACTGTATATGAGTACCGTCACGAGAAAAGATACAAAATAACATCGAACACAAAACTGTGTAAATGACGTTTGAAATGACGTGTCAGATTCTACCGAGTTATCACTGAGCTCTGACTGTGTGCAGGTGATTGTTTCCATTGTACACATGTTAAACTTTTTGCGTCGAGTTTGATTGAAAGCTAGATAGACTTCAGTATTCCAGATTGATTATTTATTTATTTATTTATTTATTATTTATTAATTTATTTATTTATTTATATTTTATATTTTTTGGTTTGACCAAAAATTTGCAACTTTGACGTTCAGGTTTTACCCAGTCTTCCACAACCGGTACACCGTCTTCACTTAAAGATCTGCGACAATAAAATAGCAGGTCATAATTTATAATATAATAAAAATAAATAATTATGTCTAAAGAATTCTCTCGATTTACATTTTTCAAATATTGACTTTTGATAATATTTTTCTTGGTTTCAATTAAAGGATCCTGAAAATAGCATCCAAAGCAACCCTTAATATCTCATTGGTTTTCTCAGTTAAAGTGATAAAAATAAAATTTTCACATTATGAAAAGCTATCCATTGATATATCAACGACTAACAGACGTCAAAATTGTTAAAAAAAATATCACTTATTAAATTTGCATTACTTCTTGTAAAAAAATTTCCGATTTTTAGTGTTACGTACGGCGATAGATAAAATGTCTTCTACTATGTCCGTAACAAATGTATATAAATAAACCAGAATAAGGGTCAAATACTAGATCGATGATTCTGAGAGGATGGGTTTTTTTTACGTAATAAATTATACCATCAAAACAATGCATTTGATAATCTGTCGCAATGATACTTTGAAGATTCCAGTGATCGAAACTATCACCAATAAATTATTACCTCTTATAAAACCCGGGAATGTTGTTTTAGTTTTGTTTTGATCCATCAAACATCATTTAGAGCTGAAAATGACTGTTGATGGCATTCCTTAATTTATGGATGCCCTATCGACTCGGGCGCATTTCTTTAAAAAAAAAAAAAAAAAATCTGCTTTTTAGGTATTTTCCTTGTCAGAGATAATTAACTATTCATTTTTGTTATAGAGATAGATTTTCAAAATATTATTGTGTCTGGCCCACACGTCACAAGTTATTGAAACTATTAATCTCTGAACTTCTAATTAGACAACTTTGTCGCTACCCCCAGTTATCATGGAAAAGAAGATTACCATACCAAGTTTATTTTCTGAACAATTGCTATAACAATTTTGGTTTTGCTTTGCAAATAATAATGATAAATTATTATTATTCAGCACTAGTATCATGAGCATTACGTACTATGAGGAAACCGAGGTTATTGTCTCGGTAAAAATATTACCGGCGACATTTATTGAAGTCTGCTAAACGGTCTGGTGGGGTAGCAGTGAACGGACACTATAAACGGCTAATTCTGGCTAGAAACAAGCAGCTCAACCGCACACGTTTATGTATTTTGGCTACTACACACATTAATAGCGCACGGTATCATTGCAAGTGGCTAAAATTTTCCGATGCAAAGTAAAACACCTAGATAAGTTTTTTATTCATTGCCGCATGCGCTAAATTAATACTGAATTTGTTTTAACTATGAACACTCGAAATCATCCTGGAATATGTCAGATCGTAGCACTCGTAGTGTGAAAGTGCCTATGTCTTGCATTTTTGGTCTATTGGTTCTTGAGTTACACACCCTTCAGCAAAAATAACGTGATTACAAATTGTTATAAGTTAAAAAACCCGAAATAGCTTCTTACTTTGCAGTATATTTCATTTCGGTACATTCTTATAAGAAGTTGAGTCCAATTCGAAACTTTTTTGTATGTTTGGCGAGGACAAAACATTTAGTTCCTATATGTGCAAGGCTACACAGTCTATGATCACTATTTTAACATTCAGTAAATCGGTTCTAGTAACTGAAAACATACATGTATTTGGGGGCTAGGTGGCCAAGTGGGTTCAATTGTGTGGTTACGGATCACAACACCTTGGTTCAAATCCCACTCGGGACACATGTGAGAATGTTTGTCAGTTCGCTTGTCGAAGTTTTTTATTTCAAGACTATCCAGTTTCCTCCACCATCCTTGAACTGACCACCTCGATATCAATGTAAGAATTTCAACTGGGTAGTAAAACACACTTGACAACAATAATGCATCCAAAAATAGGACACAACAGACAACACAACACATACGGAGACTGGTATAAACTGTACACGGGGACTGGTATAAACTGTACATGGTAACTGGCATAAACTGTACACGGGGTTTGTATAAACTGTACACGGGGACTGGTATAAACTATACACGGTAACTGGCATAAACTGTACACAAGGACTGGTATAAACTGTACACAGGGTTGGTATAAACTGTACACGGTAACTGGCATAAACTGTACACGGGGACTGGTATAAACTGTACATGGGGTTGGTATAAACTGTCGCGGGGACTGGTATAAACTGTACACAGTAATTGGTATAAACTGTACACGGGAACTGGTATAAACTGTACACGGTAACTGGTATAAACTGTACACGGGGACTGGTATAAACTGTACATGGTAAATGGTATAAACTGTACACGGGAACTGGTATAAACTGTACACGGTAACTGGCATAAACTGTACACGGTGACTCGGTAAAAAAATTCCCAATGAGGACATGTATAAACTATACACGGGAATGGGTATAAACTGTACACAGGGGTTGGTAAAAACTAAACATGGGGAATGGTATAAACTGTACACGGTAACTGGTATAAACTGTACACGGTAACTGGCATAAACTGTACACGGGAACTGGTATAAACTGTACACGGTAACTGGCATAAACTGTACATGGGGACTGGTATAAACTGTACACAGTACCTGGCATAAACTATACACGGGGACTGGTATTAACTGTACACAGGGACTGGTATAAACTGTACACGGGGACTGGTATAAACTGTACACGGTAGCTGGCATAAACTGTATATGGGGACTGGTATAAACTGTACACGGTAACTGGCATAAACTGTACACGGGGACTGGTATAAACTGTACACGGGGACTGGTATAAACTGTACACGGTAACTGGCATAAACTGTACACGGGGACTGGTATAAACTGTACACGGGGACTGGTATAAACTGTACACGGTAACTGGCATAAACTGTACACGGTAACTGGTATAAACTGTACACGGGTACTGGTATAAACTGTACACGGGAACTGGTATAAACTGTACACGGTAACTGGCATAAACTGTACACGGTAACTGGCATAAACTGTACACGTTGACTCGGGTAAAAAATTCCCAACAAGGACATGTATAAACTATACACGGGAATGGGTATAAACTGTACACAGGGGTTGGTAAAAACTAAACACGGGGACTGGTAAAAACTGTACACAGGAACTGGTATAAAATATACACAGGGACTGGTATATATAAACTGTACACATATACACAGGAAGTCAGGGACTGGTATGAGTTTGAGTTGGTAATACTCAATATGATATAGATGTAAGTGTTGATTGTCTCGATCCAGACTTCGAGAATGTGTAGTTATAGCCCGTCAAGTTTGACCCTGCCGCTTGACCTTTAATTTAAATATTTATTAGGAATGATCGATTATGTAGCACGGGGTATACTTGATTAAAAATAAGACGTTTGCTTTTGAACTCTTTTTTTTAAATGCGGAAATATACTTAGTCTTTTTTTTTAATTCACGGTATATATATATATAATAAATTGATAAAAATATATAAAAACATGTGTATCATTACGTTTAAATAAGAAACAAAACGATTCATGGGTTTATCTTTTGCAACCACTTTCAAAATCAACATCCAGGGTGGCCAGGCCTGTTAGTGTGTTGTCTACATAATTGTTAAGCTGGATACTGGGCCAGTGGTTCAAATCTTGCTAAATCTGATTTTTTTCTTATCAATTTTTTGTTTTGTTAAATTTACTTGATTTTCTTGCGTCTCTTTCACGCGTGAAAAATCCGTGCATCAATCTTCTTTTTCAGTTTAGTATAAAATTCTAATGATTAGAAACATGTCCGACAGAATACGCAATAAAATATCTAAATGGCCGAATGATGCTGGAAACATAATTTGTAATACTGCTAGTTCTTTTGAAAGAAAAGTGCATACATCTTAAAACAAGAGGCCCATGGGCCTTAACGCTCACCTGAGGAAAAGTACATATCTTATGCAGAGGTTCAATGGTCAATGACATTAATAAAAGAGAATATCAAAATTTTCAGCAGTAAGGGCCAATAATATGCAAGTATTTTTGCAAATTAATTATAATAATTATTATATAAGTATGCTATATATAACATATTTAAAGTCTAGCTACAATATATTATTTATAAACAGCTAAAACATCTGTATATTAAAATGTGCATTAGGCCAATACCTACAATATTCCAATATCCAATATACATGCCTATACAAAGAGTTTAAGTTTTTGAGATAATTAACCATTTAAGTATTTGTTTGCATCTATGACCTTGACCTTTGAACCTATGACCTTCATTCATATATCAAAATGATTGTTGTGCAAATGCCTACAATATTCAATATACATGCCTATACAAAAAGTTTATAGTTTTTGAGATAATTAACCATTTAAGTATTCGTACGCTTCTATGACCTTGACCTTTGAACCTATGACCTTCATTGATATATCAAAATGATCATTAGGCCAATATGTACCTTATTCCAATATACATGCCTATACAAAAAGTTTATAGTGTTTGAGATAATTAACCATTTAAGTATTCATTTGCATCTATGACCTTGACCTTTGAACCTATGACCTTCATTCATATATCAAAATGATCGTTAGGCCAATACGTACCTTATTCCAATATACATGCCTATACAAAAAGTTTATAGTTTTTGAGATGATTAACCATTTAAGTATTCATTTGCATCTATGACCTTGACCTTTGAACCTATGACCTTCATTCATATATCAAAATGATCGATAGGCCAATATCTACAAGATTCCAATATACATGCCTATACAAAGAGTTTACAGTTTTTGAGATAATTAACCATTTAAATATTTGTTTGCAGCTATGACCTTGACCTTTGAGCCTATGACCTTCATTCATATATCAAAATAATCGTTAGGCCAATATCTACAAGTTCCAATATACATGCCTATACAAAAAGTTTATAGTTTTTGAGATAATTAACCATTTAAGTATTCGTTCAATTCTATGACCTTGACCTTTGAACCTATGACCTTCATTCATATATCAAAATGATCATTAGGCCAATACCTACAATATTCCTATATACATGCCTATACAAAAAGTTTATAGTTTTTGAGATAATTAACCATTTAAGTATTCGTTTGTGTCTATGACCTTGACCTTTGAACCTATGACCTTCATTCATATATCAAAATGATCGTTAGGCCAATACCTACAATATTCCAATATACATGCCTATACAAAAATTTTATAGTTTTTGAGATAATTAACCATTTCAGTACTTGTTTACATCTGTGACCTTGACCTTTGAACCCATGACCTTTATTCATATATCAAAATGACCATTGTGCCATTACCTACAATATTCTGATATACATGTCTATACAAAAAATTCATAGTTTTGCAGATAATTAACTATTTTGGTATTCTTGGGCATCTGTGACCTTGACCTTTGAACCCATGACCCTGATCTATGTATCAAAATAATCGTCATGTCAATACCTACAAATAACTGAAAATCCTACACCATTATCACAAGAAATGTTAAAAAAATAGCATTTTTTATCAAAGGTCAAAAACTGGGACATGACCTTGACCTTCGACCTTGAATCAATTGGAAGAAAATTGCAAGACAAGATCAACAGTGAAAACTCCATACAATTATCTTCAGCCGTTATGAAGTTATAACATTAAATGTCTCATTTTAAAAATTACATAATTTTACGCAAAAAACGCGTAACCTATTTTTTGTCTAATTTTCATGAAAAACACAATTTTAATGTTCCCAGGTATGCTGAATCCAAATATCCAATCAAAATTTGCCTGCACCTTTTGGTTTCAGAGAAGAAGATTTTTTTGTCTTTTTGCTATTTTTAGTAACAGCGGCCATCTTAATGGGCGTGGCCAAACCTCGAACACAATTTTTGAAAGGCTGTTACCCAGGCATAATAATCACCAAGTTTCATCAAATATGGCCCAGTAGTTTTGGAGGAGAAGATTAAAATGTAAAGTTTACACACGACGGACGACGCACGACGCACGACGGACGACGGACGGTGATAGATTGCAATAGCTCATCTGAGCCTTTGGCTCAGGTGAGCTAAAAATATTATAAAAATATATATTCAATTAAATAAAACCCAAAATAAATGCACAATTTTCCATTTTTAAAATACAAAGTGCATAAAAAGTGAACAGTACAAGTACTGTAAAAATACGGCGCTAGCGTGTGCTCCGAACCCTGAATTGATTGAATTAAAAACTGATAAATTAAAGGTCAAGCGGCAGGGTCAAACTTGACAAGCTTTTTTTTAATACCATTTGAACTACTCCATATTTGGTTGAAAAAGACACCAGCTGTGGGCATTTTCCCGTTTCTGTTGCCATGGTAACAAATTTGAGGTTATTTGGACGAAATAGTATGAGTCCTCTAATTATTATATTGTTTACCATAGATTTGTACTGTTGAAAGTTTTGGAGTCAAAGTTATGTTCTCAACAACAAAAAATGAATAAAAAAATAAAAGCCTGTTTGTTTAATGAATCACTGAAAACCTTTTATTTTCAGAGTTCCTATTTTTTGTGAAAACATGCAAATTTTACAATTGTTATTACGTGTATTAATATTATTATTATTATTATTATTATGCAGCATCTTTCATGATTATTTTTATAACCTGCAAATCATGTTCTTCTAGCGTACTAGTCTCAAGATATAAGAAATTTATTCTAAGAAAAACCTCAAAATTCAGCGAGTTTTCACGTTATTATCGTAAATGTGGTGTTTATGTTGCCATGGAAACATTTATATATGGATGAAACGTACCTAAAAGGGAAGTATAGTATATTGGTATAACAAATACATAAATATGGATTGGTTTACTGCAAATATCTTAAAATGTGCATTGAAAATAGGGTACAATTTTCGCGGTTTTTCTAATTTTCTCTGCCAATTAAAGGGCTAAACGCCAGTCTGGAAAAGCCAGAATACAAGTGACGTTATTGTAACATTATTGTGTTCAGTTGTATAAAATGTGAATAGTTATATATTCCTTTTTATATTTACGTGTAAAGAAAGTCATTAAGTCTTTAATATCATTAAAAACTTAAGATTTTCGCGAATTTAATGATACTAATATCTCAAAATCGATAAAAAATGTTATTTTGTACCTTTTCTCGCGACGGTACTCATATGATATTTTATCTAACATTTCCTACTAGGTTATTTAAAATAAAAACAACACTTTATGTGACAAATCAGAGATTCCAAAATGACCTCACAATGAGTAATCCGACTAATAGTGCATGTGTACTTTACAGCTAATGTAGTACATGTATGTATTTTGTTCATTCTTGAACCAATACAAGGGTGTCTGACATATGCCTGATACATACATATTATATACACAGTGTGTATGTACAACCCTCAGTATCAGGTCGAGTCCTTTTTCGTAGTCGTATCACTACGAGTCGCGCAAGCGCGACGAGTAGTGATACAGCTAAAAAAGGACGAGACCTGATATGAAGGGTTGTACATACACACTGTGTATATGATATTTTTATCTAACATTTCCTATTAGATAATTAAAATAATACAAGAGGCCCATGGGCCTTAACGCTCACCTGAGGAAGAGTACATATCTTATGCAGAGGTTCAATAGTCAATGACATTAATAAAAAAGAATATCAAAATTTTCAGCAGTAAGGGCCAATAATATGCAAGTATTTTTGCAAATTAATTATAATAATTATTATATAAGTATGCTATATATAACATATTTAAAGTCTAGCTACAATATATTATTTATAAACAGCTAAAACATCTGTATATTAAAATGTGCATTAGGCCAATACCTACAATATTCCAATATACATGCCTATACAAAGAGTTTAAAGTTTTTGAGATAATTAACCATTTAAGTATTTGTTTGCATCTATGACCTTGACCTTTAAACCTATGACCTTCATTCATATATCAAAATGATTGTTGTGCAAATGCCTACAATATTCCAATATACATGCCTATACAAAAAGTTTATAGTTTTTGAGATAATTAACCATTTAAGTATTCGTTCGCGTCTATGACCTTGACCTTTGAACCTATGACCTTCATTCATATATCAAAATGATCGATAGGCCAATACCTATAATATTCTAATATACATGCCTATACAAAAAGTTTATAGTTTCTGAGATAATTAACCATAAGTATTAGTTTGCATCTATGACCTTGACCTTTGAACCTATGAACTTCATTCATATATCAAAATGATTGTTGTGCAAATGCCTACAATATTCTAATATACATGCCTATACAAAAAGTTTATAGTTTTTGAGATAATTACCATTTAAGTATTCGTTCGCGTCTATGACCTTGACCTTTGAACCTATGACCTTCAGTCATATATCAAAATGATCCTTGTGCAAATGCCTACAATATTCTAATATACATGCCTATACAAAAAGTTTATAGTTTTTGAGATAATTAACCATTTCAATATTCGTTCGCAGCTATGACCTTGACCTTTGAACCTATGACCTTCATTCATATATCAAAATGATCGTTAGGCCAATACTTACAATATTCCATATACATGCCTATACAAAAAGTTTATAGTTTTTTAGATAATTAACCATTTAAGTATTCGTTCAATTCTATGACCTTGACCTTTAAACCTATGACCTTCATTCATATATCAAAATGATCATTAGGCCAATACTTACAATATTCCAATATACATGCCTATACAAAAAGTTTATAGTTTTTGAGATAATTAACCATTTCAGTTTTCGTTTGCATCTATGACCTTGACCTTTGAACCTATGACCTTCATTCATATATCAAAATGATCGTTAGGCCAATACCTACAATATTCCAATATACATGCCTATACAAAAAGTTTATAGTTTTTTAGATAATTAACCATTTCAGTACTTGTTTACATCTGTGACCTTGACCTTTAAACCCATGACCTTTATTCATATATCAAAATGACCATTGTACCATTACCTACAATATTCTGATATACATGCCTATACAAAAAATTCATAGTTTTGCAGATAATTAACTATTTTGGTATTCTTGGACATCTGTGACCTTGACCTTTGAACCCATGACCCTGATCTATGTATCAAAATGATCGTCATGTCAATACCTACAAATAACTGAAAATCCTATGCCAATATCACAAGAAATGTTAAAAAAATAGCATTTTTTATCAAAGGTCAAAAACTGGGACATGACCTTGACCTTCGACCTTGACATCAATTGGAAGAAAATTGCAAGACAAGATCAACAGTGAAAACTCCATACAATTATCTTCAGCTGTTATGAAGTTATAACAATAAATGTCTCATTTTAAAAATTATGTAATTTTACGCAAAAAACGCGTAACCTATTTTTCGTCTAATTTCATGAAAAACACAATTTTAATGTTCCCAGGTATGCTGAATCCAAATATCTAATCAAAATTTGCCTGCACCTTTTGGTTTCAGAGAAGAAGATTTTTTTGTCTTTTTGCTATTTTTAGTAACAGCGGCCATCTTGTTGGGCGTGGCCAAACCCCGAACACAATTTTGAAAGGCTGTTACCCAGGCATGATAATCACCAAGTTTCATCAAATATGGCCCAGTAGTTTTGGAGGAGAAGATTAAAATGTAAAGTTTACGCACGACGGACGACGGACGACGGACGGTGATAGATTGCAATAGCTCATCTGAGCCTGTGGCTCAGGTGAGCTAAAAAACCCAATACTTTATGTGAAAAAAAATACATTTTACCACAGAAAACCACTGAACTATGTTATGACATGTTTTGTAGTAATGACGTCATTGTTTACATTTGACAAATCGGAGATTCCACAATGACGTCACAATGAGAAGTGCACGTGTACTTTACCGCCAATGTTGTATCACCACAGTGTGGTGATACAAGATTCTGTATCACGCGTGTTCGATAAAACTTGTATTTTATCAAATACAAAGAGAAAAACTAGTCTAATGTTAGATAAAAGGTCGCATGTGTTTGTTTACAGACTACTTCAGATTCGTAGTAATGACGTCATCAGATTGGAATGTAACGTAAACAAAGATCAGGGGTTTCCCGGCCTAGAATCTGTCATGTCAAGACAAATGGAAGCAGTAAAAAACTATGATAAATCGTAACAAGAGGCCCATGGGCCTTAACGCTCACCTGAGGAAGAGTACATATCTTATGCAGAGGTTCAATGGTCAATGACATTAATAAAGAGAATATCAAAATTTTCAGCAGTAAGGGCCAATAATATGCAAGTATTTTTGCAAATTAATTATAATAATTATTATATAAGGATGCTATATATAACATATTTAAAGTCTAGCTACAATATATAATATAAACAGCTAAAACATCTGTATTTTAAAATGTGCATTAGGTTAATACCTACAATATTCCAATATACATGCCTATACAAAGAGTTATAGTTTTTGAAATAATTAACCATTTAAGTATTCATTTGCATCTATGACCTTGACCTTTGAACCTATGACCTTCATTCATATATCAAAATGATCTTGTGCAAATGCCTACAATATTCTAATATACATGCCTATACAAAAAGTTTATAGTTTCTGAGATAATTAACCTTTTAAATATTCGTTCGCAGCTATGACCTTGACCTTTGAACCTATGACCTTCATTCATATATCAAAATGATCATTAGGCCAATACCTACAATATTCCAATATACATGCCTATACAAAAAGTTAATAGTTTTTGAAATAATTAACCTTTTAAGTATTCATTTGCATCTATGACCTTGACCTTTGAACCTATGACCTTCATTCATATATCGAAATGATCATTAGGCCAATACCTACAATATTCCAATATACATGCCTATACAAAAAGTTTATAGTTTTTGAGATAATTAACCATTTAAGTATTCGTTTACATCTTTGACCTTGACCTTTGAACCTATGACCTTCATTCATATATCAAAATGATTGTTAGGCCAATACCTACAATATTCCAATATACATGCCTATACAAAAAGTTTTTAGTTTTTGAGATAATTAACCATTTCAGTACTTGTTTACATCTGTGACCTTGACCTTTGAACCCATGACCTTTATTCATATATCAAAATGACCATTGTGCCATTACCTATAATATTCTGATATACATGCCTATACAAAAAATTCATAGTTTTGCAGATAATTAACTATTTTGGTATTCTTGAACAGCTGTGACCTTGACCTTTGAACCCATGACCCTGATCTATGTATCAAAATGATCGTCATGTCAATACCTACAAATAACTGAAAATCCTATGCCATTATCACAAGAAATGCTAAAAAAATAGCATTTTTTATCAAAGGTCAAAAACTGGGACATGACCTTGACCTTCGACCTTGACATCAATTGAAAGAAAATTGCAAGACAAGATCAACAGTGAAAACTCCATACAATTATCTTCAGCCGTTATGAAGTTATAACAATAAATGTCTCATTTTAAAAATTACGTAATTTTACGCAAAAACGCGTAACCCATTTTTCGTCTAATTTTCATGAAAAACACAATTTTTATGTTCCCAGGTATGCTGAATCCAAATATCCAATCAAAATTGCCTGCACCTTTTGGTTTCAGAGAAGAAGATTTTTTTGTCTATTTGCTATTTTTAGTAACAGCGGCCATCTTGTTGGGCATGGCCAAACCCCGAACACAATTTTGAAAGGCTGTTACCTAGGCATGATAGTCACCGAGTTTCATCAAATATGGCCCAGTAGTTTTGGAGGAGAAGATTAAAATGTAAAGTTTACACACGACGCACGACGAACGACGGACGACGGACGGTGATAGATTGCAATAGCTCATCTGAGCCTTTTGGCTCAGGTGAGCTAAAAATGTCCATCTTTAGCGGAAAATAAAATGGTAAAATGTAATTCTTGGCAATGGCGGTAAATTGAATTGTATACGTATCAGTACATAATATATTCAATGTCCTCCAATGACAATTTATCTGTCAAAGTAAATGTTCTATTCATGTGAATATGTAAAAATCCAAATAAAATGTTCACATGGAAAACACAGAAAATGTAATTTTGAATGATGTAGAATTTTGTAGGAGCAACTACAAGTGAAAGATCTGATTCGTTGTTCCCCTCAGGCTGTATTCAATATATATACTTATGGGTGTTTTTTAAATTTCATTATGAAACTGGCCCCTGTGACTATGGGGGCGTTTATTGAACGGGGGAGGGGGGGTGGATGGGTTGACATCGTGGCGCTTAAATTTTGAAAAGCGGGGACGAAATATTATTTGATGGCGACTCCCTCTAGTTTGATGTGTGTGTGACAGTGTAAAATTATTATATTTTATTTTATATATAAATGTTAAATAAAGTTATATTTTACTTGTTTGTTTTGTGTTTGAGTTATTATTTTGTAAACATGTGTTGTTCTGTATGTGTCTACACTTGTTGTGTTGTCCTGTATAATCCAAGCTTATTCTGGTTATTGTGGTCAGTCAGGTGTTGTGGAGTTACCTGTCCACTATTTGGTCACTTCCTCTTGGCCAAAGGTTCTTTCTCATTGGTTCTTTTAAAATCTATTGTTTGGCAGTGCATTCCTTGATTTTCTGGTGTGAAGAAGTAGTTTCATTTTTTACCAGTGATTTGGTTCATATTCAGATATACATTCAACTTATATTCAGCATATATCACATACAAGGTAAATATTAATATCAATACATCACACATTTAATAATTTCTATAAATTTCCATAATTCCCATATTTTGGTCTTTGTCTCCTGTGGTCAAGTCTTTCCAGCAATATTTCTTTTAATATTACTAATTTTTATGAATGAGAGCTTGTGTGATGATTTGAATGAATGGGCTGTTTTTCATAAAGCCAGTGTGAATGAAATTTTCCCTTAAACAGTATTGTGATTTGGAATTGGTTTTATTATCCTTTGTAAAATTATTGGTAAAATACATCCTATTTATTGATTACAACTACATTAGTAAATATGAAACAAATACTCCATGTGTATTGCATATTTTAGTATTTTTCGTGCTGATATTTATGAACCCTATTTGTTTATTTAGGTTCACGAAAAATGTAGATTATAGTCCAGTGTGTGTCGTCTAAGGACCATATCCTTGTAAGATATTTATATTTTATATTTTCCTTAACTGTTTAATATGTTTTCGGCTATGCTATTGTTTTCTTTCTGCATTCCAATGTTATCACGTGATTGCAAGTCCGTGTATTCTTTTGGCGTAATAATTATAAATAGCCGATATTCACTTATATCTTTTTATATATTTTGTTGTAAACATATTTTAATGTTCCGTAGTATTTTGTTTAAAATACCTAGTAAATCCATTAATTTGCTTGGATGATTGTAAACTTGTCTTTTGAATTTTTGTGGAATATTCCGGCAAAATGTTTGTATTTGTGACGTCACGTCCGTGCAGTGTTGCATTGTGGGACGGGTCTATTCTATTTTTATGTTGAATGTAAATAAGGTTATCCATCCGCTTATGTCTGTTTTTGTTTTATTTATATACAGGGATGGATTATTGTACGTTTGGTGTAAGAATGAATTAAAGAAGAATAACATCAAATATAAGAGATTCAGTCTTCGATTATATATATAAAAGACCCAACTTTAACATGTGTATGTATGGGCTCGTAAGGCGTTTTCGATCACCAGGTATTTCCGATCACTTATGTAAATATCGAATGGCAAGCATGCGCGGTCGAATTTTTTAGGCCATACGATCTATTTATAACGACGGAACCACGTTTTTTCTACCAGTGTAAACAAATAGTCAAAAATGCTTTCTAGGAAGGTAGGATAACTCACATTCTGTTCGAGTTGATAAAAACCGCCATTTTTGTTATTCCCGTTTTTCAGTTACCATAATATATCCAATTTCTTTTGATCTAATCATTTTCATGCAATCCGGTGTCGTCTGTTTACTCTCTGAGCGTTTTGACAAATATCAGTTCATGTGACGTCACCAGTTATAGTCTGTTTCAAGAAAACCGAGGCTGTAAAGTAGCACCACGTGTTATAGCATAATTGTTATATATCGGGAGCAAGATTATATAACACTTGGTTCTATAAATGCAATTCAACACCATAAAGTGATAACGGCTACCTGCTCCATGCTTCACAACACATTCTCAACAGATTTTTACAGTTAAAACTATTGATGTTGCATCAGTATATATATTTATATAATATATATAGACATATGTCGATATAAGGTTTCTAATTGTTATAAAATCGATGGATGGCACACAAATGGGTGAATGGTTGCTGGAATATTACTTACCTTAGGATTTACATAAGGTAAAATATAATGTTCATGTTTCATGTTAACACTGGCCCGTTTTGAGCCTCAAACACTTTTATTTTCTTGTGTAATACGTCACTACATCACGTGATCGGATTCACCTTTCCGCCATTTTGTTTATATAGAAATGGGGACCGGTAGGGATTTAGATAAAACATGCTGTGTAATGCTTTGATTGAGCTTTTGTCAGTATAAAAGCATTCATATTAATTAGTATTAACTACGCTGATGTACATTTGATTCAGTTTTATTTAGCAAGCTAAAAAATTATTCCAAAATCCACTAAGTGATCGAAATCCCCTAAGTCCTCCATATCACTAATTAATGAAATTATTCCTGTTGCGTTGAACATTTATTTACATATTTATACTAAATAAATCGTATTGTCATTACTTACGTTTTACACAAACACGCAAGACCATTCTTGTCAGGCTACTTTCATTTTGTTCTGTCAGCCGTTTGTAAAACACATTTTCATTGGTTATTACCCTTATGATTAGTTTAGTACTGGTTCCCTCCCTTTGATTGTCAAATAAAAAGTGATGGCACTTTGAACAGCAGAGGAAGAAATTTTCATTATTAATTGGTAAAATTTATTTACTGTTGCTCACTCCTCACACCAAAATGTTTTGCCGTGGAGGACCTAAATAATGGTTCAGTATTAAAATGCATAATTTCAAAGATTTTTTTTCAAGCTCAAAAATGATACATAGTCACTAAAGTCAGTTTTTCTAAAATTTACTACTGTCCGTTTACTGGGCTGGAGAGAAAGGAATAACGCTAATATCTCAAAGATTTGAATGGCACGGTTAAAAATCAAATAATCATTTACTTACATGAGCCGAGTCGTTGCTAATAATCCTTATTTCGATCTAATCCGTGCATTATAACTCCTTTAATGCACCAAAACGTGTTTTGGATGGGTGTTTACAATGGTAAAAATTTTGTCAAAATGGCGGAGTCTTTCGTGTGACGTAATGATGACGGAAGAATTTATTATTTACGTAGGTTCGCGAGGGGTACAATGAAGGGTAGTTCAAAGGTCGGGTTGAGTTTAAAAGTTTGAATTTACGTCAATTTTTTGAAAATGCAGAAAGGTAGTTCACTTTATTACTTTATTTAATCAATTTTGGTCATCTCAGTAAGGCAAAAAATAATCCGTTCTTTTGCTGCACGTACCTACGTAAATAGTCGACTCTTTCGTCATGACTTCATAACATAAAGAACCCCGCCATTTCGTATAAAAGATTACCATTGTAAACACCCACCCAGGTTATATTTTGTCGCATAAAATGATATATTAAGCAAGCATGGAACCGAAACAGAAATTTTCAGTTACGACTCGGCTCATGTAAGTAAAAGAATCATTGATTTGTACCCGTCGTATTGAAATTTATAGAGTATTTTGCGATCTTGCTTTCTCCGAAATAGGCTAAATAAACAGTAACATAATCTAGTGACATTTAAAATTTATTCAAACTACCGTAGGCTAGTTTATCATATAAAACTATTACAGAATTTCTTCCTCTGCTGATTTCTATTTTAACACCCCCCCCCCCCCCCCCAACTATTTGCCTTTACTGGTTCACCTGGTATCAGTATAACTTATAAATTAGTTCCCGTTGTGCTCATGAATATTCATGACGTTACATCACGTGATCCCAAGTTAATGACCGAAAAAATATGAATACCAAAACAATCGATTTGTAATTGTTATTTCCCCATATGGCACCCCAACTTAACTTCTGTTGCACCGGTGTCAAGAGAAACCGACATAAAATCAAATATGTCCTCCCAGAATGGAAGTAATTAAATCTGGGTTTTGTTGCATGAATTGACGTCTTGGACTTGTACTTTTAATATCCCCTAATGTGCCTCAATAAAAACGTCACTACCCACTTTCAAGTCTTGGGTCAGACCCGGTCTGGTTTCGAACCCACGGCCTCCTACTTACGGAGCGAGCACTCTACCAACTGAACAACCGCTCCGCCTTGACGCTTGTCTGTGACGTACTGACTTTGTGAGCTAGCACGTTAAAGTCGTACTGAGTGCGCGCTAGTACAAGGCAGACCATAAAACACACTCCCGCTTCTCATGCATACACGAACTTGTTCATAGATTAATCCATAGAGATTAATATAATTCTCGTCGCGAATAGCTGAAAATTGCTGATGCTACGTTAAGCAACATTCAACCAACCAACCTTAACGCCCGTTGACTACGGCTGACAACTGTCTTGAGATGATGTGACTTATCATATATTATGGTCAACTTTATATAAATCTATAATAAATTGTCATATTAAATGGACATTTTGTTATAACACAAAGTATGGTCAATTTTTTACATTCAGAAAAAACTAAAAAATTAAACGATTATTATTTGTTTTTTTATTTGTCTTAATTATCATTCTGCCTCTTGAGAAGTTGTCGGATAAACAAAATCCTATCTGATCTGTGTAATTCAGTAATTTAATCATATTCATCTCCCGGTTATTTCCACATATATATATCTTCCTGAGAACTGTAAATTATTGGAATCTCCTACCAGCATCAGTATTCCAGTCGGCATCCTGCCTGGGGATTTCAAGTTCAAAGAATCAATCCAACCCCTACCCCAGCGGATCCCAACTACAGTCAGCTGCTGAACTCAACATAATGTACATAGTTTTATTTTTGTTATTTAAATTGCAACTTTTTGGAACAGCGATCTATTTCATTGGCGTAGGAGGGCCAACCGAAGCTATGTCTAGTCGTGCCGCAGGTACGACCTCGTGCCATAGGCAGAAGGTGCGGGGAGAGTATGAGAGGGGTGCTAAACCCTTCGCATAGGTGGGGGTCCGGGGGGGGGGGTTCAAAACTAAGTCCTGTCTAGACGCATTTCAATGTATTTTGCAGCGTTTTGATAGGTAAAAACACTGTGATATCAAGGCAAGATTATATAAATAAAACCGTATGACACAAGTTCCATAATCAGAGGCGGATCCAGAATTTTAGAAGGGGGGTGTAATGTGAGAGCCGAAGGCTCGAACCTTGTAGGGGGTCCGGGGCATGCTCCCCCGGAAAATTTTGAAAAAATGACGCAAAAATCTTGCATTCTGGTGCAATCTGAGCTGCATTAAAGAGGAAAAAATCTTTCATTCAAATGCCTGTATCATAGTATGAAAAATGTGTATTATTTGCAGCGTTCTGAGTGAGAGACTGAAAAGCAGTGAAATATTAAAAGACAAAATTGTACAAATAACTGCATGACATAATTAAGTCCTTCGGCACTCGCACCTAGCATTGATATAATTCTCACCCACGCCCCCCTTTCAAAATATCACGGATCCGCCCCTGCCATTGGAGATGCTGTGGGCCGTTTCTAAGGGCGAATCTCAAGACGCCCTTTCACAAGTATATAATGATGAAATCGATAATTGATAGACATTTCCTGTTAAAGCTCTCACTATAAACATAAACTATGATACAAAATTTCACACAATATATTGCGGGGGCCTGCCCCCTCCCTACTCTGATATGGGGGGGGGGGGAATGGACCGCCCCCCCCCCTCCTACGCCTATGTATTTTTCGTTGCACAGCTGAGCATGCAGAGAAATGCCAACAAGAGTTATCTTTCTTTCAACACATGAATTTTGACCTTGGTCAGTGGCGTATTTTATTCTATTGCGAGGGCAATTTTAAAAATCACATCAGTCTTGCTGAAACTAAGTAAATTTTTTTTCGGGCACTATGGTGTCCTCCTCCATCTAAATACTGACTAATATTTATATAACAACGAACATCCAGTTATCCAATGTATAATTAGCATTACTGAGGTAACACAACTGTCATGTGCTACTTTTGAATTTTTATGAAATAATACATTCAAATGTGCTAATTGTCATGTGCTACTTTTGAATGTATTATTGCATAAAAATTCAAAAGTAGCACATGACACAACAATAAAGAATTCCAAAATTTGTTAAATAAATGTCCACTTAAATAATTTAATTGACATTACAATCTGTGTTTAAAAGAACCTATTAACTAGATGAAGTGGAACAATCACTGAAATAACCCCTCTTCAACATAGGTTTAACCTTGAGTTATGAAACACATCGCCTTATGTTGGCTTACATTTGTCATGTGTTGCTTTTGAATTTTTATAAAATAACGCATTCAAAAGTAGCATATTTTGAATACGTTATTTTATAATAAATCAAAAGTAGCACATGACACACTTGATCAAAATACATCTGATAAGGAACGGACATGATATTGATACTGTCATATACCATTTTTTAAATTTAATCATAAAATACATTCAAAAAATGGTATTTGACAATATATTGTCATATACCATTTTTTGAATGTATTTTATGACAATACTGACGGACGGACCGGTTAATTCCTATATATAACCGCTCCCTTAAAATTCGTGTTCTGGGGGGGGGGGGGTATAATTAGACGTGACAGGTAACAAATGGTTACTTATCTATGATAATCACAAGAACATAAATTAATATTTATGAATTCTTCTATGCCTCCAGTTCTTATAACTGATACTGACGTTTCTGACCAACTTAAAATTCTTAATCCTAACAAACCTCCAGGTCCAGATGACATTTCTCCAAGGATATTACGCCAAATATATCCATCTATCTCCTTGACACTAGCCAAATTATTTAACTTATCTCTCTCTGAGAGGCAAGTTCCTTTTCCTTGGAAGCAATCACATATTACCCCTATTTATAAGGGAAAAGGTGATGTAAAGTCAGCTAGTAACTATCGCCCTATTGCTCTTACTTCTGTTCTCTGCAAAGTGATGGAGAAGATTTTGTTTAAGTCTCTTTTTAATTACATACGACAAAATAGTTTGCTCACACCTAATCAGTCCGGGTTCCAACCTAACGATTCAACTATCTATCAACTCTTAGATATCTACAACTCCATCATAAGTAACCTAGATAGTGGTAATGATGTCCGCTTTGTTTTTTGTGATATCTCAAAGGTTTTGATCGTGTTTGGCACGATGGACTTCTGTGTAAGCTTAAAGACTATGGTATCAACGATACCTTAATACACTGGATATCTAGTTACCTTTAGATAGGCAACAGAAAGTTGTACTTGATGGACATTCATCCTCCTTTCGGTCAACCAATGCAGGTGTTCCTCAAGGGTCTGTACTTGGTCCTTTTCTATTCTTGTTGTATATAAATGATATTGTGGATAATCTGAATTCCAATGTTCGTCTCTTTGCTGATGATACTTGTCTATTCGTTATTGTAAACAATGATCCTGGAAATGCTTCTTCGATTCTATCTGACGATCTATCTACTATTTCCAGTTGGTCCTTGAAATGGGCAGTAGACTTTAACCCCACAAAGACTGAAAGCATTGTTTTTACAAGGAGGCACCTGTCTCATCCGCATATTTTTTTCGGCACAGAGCAGGTAACAAGTGCTACCTCTCATTGCCACCTTGGTCTTACCCTTCAGTCAGATGCTACTTGGTCTAAACATATATCTAACATATACAAAAAAGCTTGTAGCAGAATCACCCTTCTACGTATGTTAAAGTATCAACTTGATAGAAACTCTTTGTTAACACTCTATAAGTCTTTTATTCGACCAATTCTTGAGTATGGTGATGTGGTATGGGATAATTGCACTCAACAGGATGCTGATCTCCTTGAAAGTGTCCAGGTCGAATGTGCTAGAATTATCACAGGTCTTAGACGAAATTGCTCTAGAACTGTTCTTTACTTTGAACTCGGACTGGAATCCCTAGAGGCCAGGCGCAGGCAACATAAACTAATTACTTTCTATAAATCTATCAATGGCTATGCCCCTGCTTATTTGCAACATATCATTTATCCCTACTTTCCAACTGATACTGGTTACAACTTAAGAAACTCGGGTCAACTGTTTCAACTACCTCTTTGTCGAACTTCTTCCTATTACAATAGCTTCCTGCCATCTACAATAAAACTATGAATGATCTACCGATTACAATAAAATCTGCAACTTCTATTGCATCATTCAAGTCTAAACTTAAATCATATTTTTGCACAAGTGAAATGAATTCTTCTTTTAACTATGGTAGTAGAGTTGAGAATATATATCACTGTCAGTTGCGCAATTTCTCGAGCAATCTTAAGCGTCATCTTTTTGATCACTTTATTGAGAATGACCCATCATGTCCTAAATGTGGATCCCCATCTGAAGATAATAAGCACTTCTTATTTGACTGTGTAGCTTTTTCTCAACCCAAGGCAGAAATTATTTAATGCTATTTATCTATAACTGGCTTACCTTCTATAGACCTTCAAATTCTTCTCCATGGTTCTTCAGAATACTCATACGGTAAAAACACTCAATTATTTCAAGCAGTACACAACTTCATTAAAGATTCTCAACGATTTAAATCTAATAATTCCAACTGAGTCACTCTTTTGTACATATTACTCTTACTTTCTTAACCCTAATAATTCACATCTTCTGTTCTGTTATTTTCAACCTCTTTTTGTTGTTTAACTTTGCTAACTATTAGCTACTCCCTTTTGTATATATATCTCTCTTTCACTCATTTTCTCTCTTTTTTTCATTTTGTTTTTTTTTTCATTGTTCTTTGTTTTCGTTCTGTTTTATATTGATTTTTTCTCTTTTTCTTTTTTTTTCTACATTTATTTTTCAATATTCCAACAAAAAATGAATTTTTCAAATTTTTAGTAGTTACAATTATATATCATAATATTTGCATAACACTAGTCATTATTATTATTATTATATTATTATTATTCATTGTGTATTGTTATTATTATTCATTGTGTATTATTATTATTAATATTAATATTATTATTATATTGTGTATTATTATTATTATTATTATTATTATTATTATTATTATTATTCATTGTGTATTATTATTATTATTATTATTATTATTATGAATGTTATTTTTGTTATACTTATTATTATATATATTATGTACTCCGACTAAGGAGAGGACTTATATAGGCAATGCCTGCTGTCCAATCCTTTTCAGCATTTTTTCTGAATAAAATATTGTTTAAATTGAAATAAATTAATATTATATAGTCTCTGTAAATATAAACCTAAATTGTTTCCCATACAGCAAGGTATTCGACAGTGTGGAGTTTTGTCTTCTTTTTATTTAATTTGTTTTCACTTGCATACATGTAGACTGAGAAAAGTATCAATGACGTCTTTGCCATCTGCATTTATTTAGGTAATACTAGTGCTTTTTTGCTGGCGATCTGTCATGAGTTGCTCTTACTGTCATGTTATAAATTTTTGAATTTTATGAATGAAATACTTAGTATTCCAAAATTTATAATATGAAATATTCAAAAAATTAAATATGCCATTACTCCTAATTGTCTTGAACAGTTCACACGTCTAATCATATTCTCTAAAATGACGATTTGATTTGCCTTTAATCCAAAAAAAAAAAAAAAAAAAAAAAAAAATCGGACTAATTTAGTATTCATGGTACAAAAAGAGTCAACCTCGGAGGAGTTTCTCTCAATTAAGAGTAGCCAACCTGGTGCTACGGGCGATTTGAAATTTGAATTCATTTTGAAAGCATCAAATGGATTTATTAACATGCCTATTCCGAATGAGGTAATTTAAAATGATGTAACTAAAAGGGTAATATAAAGAAGGGGAGAGGCCTTATGTCGGCTTAAACGTCTTCTTTGTTTTTTGATGAACATAAGGAATCTTTCGCGTGTCCCAGTGCACTGCCAGGTACACGAGACCCATGACTAAGTGTATCATGTCCAAGAATATTCCATATATAGTCAAATATTACTGCGTTTTCATCCTATAAATCTATAATGCACAGGAATCTATATAAGAATGAATTGCCTGAAATAAAAGGGGTGTTCAGAAAACATTAAGATCTTTTTTATCCGCGCGTAAACAGTGCTAGGCTGGATCCACTAGAAGGGGGTTTTACCGGAATAATTGCGAAAATCCGGAATAATCAGACCAAATCCGGAATAAACCAAACTGATCCGGAATAATCAGGTAAAGTCCGGAATAATCAGGCAAAATCCGGAATAATCAGGCAAAATCCGAAATAATTGGACTATTTTGTTACGGTAAGTTTTCCGTAATCTAAAAATTACGGTAAGTGACTGATTATTCCGGAAAATGACTGATTATTCCGGAAAAAGTCTAATTATTCCGGCAAATGTCCAATTATTACGGGAAATTTTCTAAAAAATAATAAAAATTTTTAATTTTTTTACCGTAATAATTTGACATTTGCCGGAATAATTAGATTTTTACCGCAATAATCAGTCTTTTACCGGAATAATCAGACAAGTTACCGTAATAATCAGACACTTGCCGGAATTTTTAGAATCCGTAAAATTTACCGTAAAAATATTCTTACTAGTTATTCCGGATTTTGACCAATTATTCCGGATTTTGTCCGATTATTTCGGATTTGGTCTAAAAATTCCGGAATTGATCTAAACATTCCGGATTTTCGCAAAGATTACGGAAAGTGTCTTACTATTCCGGAATTTCGCAATTATTCCGGTAAAACCCACTTCTAGTGGGAGGTGTCTAGTCATTAGTGGTGAAAGGTATGTCGTGTCACATTGATGATTATTATTCATGACTGACTGAATGAATATTTTCGTTTTATGATAAAGGTCTTGACTCGGTGTTTTATTAACCTGTTGTTTAAATAGCATTGTCATATACTTTGTTTTAGTATTAGCATAAAAACATTCAAAAATTGGTATATGACTATAAATGTTTTTTATGATTGGTATATGACAGCATAATCTGCTAATTTCATTTCAACCCTCACCCCATTTTTCTACTATTTGACAAAGTACTTATTCAAAAGGAAATAAATAGTCTCTTTTTGTTTTCTTTAGTGCATTAATGTTTTGACATTTTATATAACGTTTTTTATACGACAAATTTTAAATGAATGACCAAACGCAGTTTCGTCATCCTTTCCCATAAGTATAATATAGTACCTATCACCTCCTAGATTCGAACATCACTGGAAACACATCCTAGTGCGAGGAAGTTTGTCAGGTTCGAGCACCACTAAAGACACATTCTAGTGTGAGGAAGTTTGTCAGGTTCGAACACCACTGGAAACACATCCTACTGTGAGGAAGTTTGTCAGGTTCGAACATCGCTGGAGAACATTCTAGTGTGAGGAAGCCTGTCAGGTTTGAACACCACTGGAGATACATCCTAGTATGAGGAAGCCTGTCAGGTTCGAACACCACTGGAAACACATCCTAGTGTGAGGAAGCCTGTCAGGTTCGAACACCACTGGAAACACATCCTAGTGTGAGGAAGCCTGTCAGGTTCGAACACCACTGGAAACACATCCTAGTGTGAGGAAGTTTGTCAGGTTCGAACACCACTGGAGACACATCCTAGTGTGAGGAAGTTTTTCAGGTTCGAGCACCACTGGAGACACATTCTAGCGTGATGAAGTTTGTCAGGTTCGAACACCACTGAAGACACATCCTAGTGTGAGGAAGTTTGTCAGGTTCGAACACCACTGGCGACACATCCTAGTGTGAGGAAGTTTTTCAGGTTCGAACACCACTGGAGATAAATCCTAGTGTGAGGAAGTTTGTTAGGTTCGAACACCACTGGAGACACATCCTAGTGTGAGGAAGTTTGTCAAGTTCAAACACCACTGGAGATACATCCTAGTGTGAGGAAGTTTGTCAGGTTCGAACACCACTAGAGATACATCCTAGTGTGAGGAAGTTTGTCAGGTTCGAGCACCACTGGAGACACATTCTAGCGTGATGAAGTGTGCTAGATTTAAACACCACTGGAGACACATCCTAGTATGAGGAAATTTTTCAAGTTCGAACAACACTGGAGACACATCCAAGAGTGAGGAAGTTTGTCAGGTTCGAACATCACTGGAAATACATCCTAGTGTGAGGAAGTTTGTCAGGTTCGAACACCACTGGAGATACATCCTAGTGTGAGGAAGTTTGTCAGGTTCGAACACCACTGGAGATACATCCTAGTGTGAGGTAGTTTGTCAGGTTCGAACACCACTGGAGATACATCCTAGTGTGAGGAAGTTTGTCAGGTTCGAACACCACTAGAAACATTCTAGTGTGAGGGAGTTTGTCAGGTTCGAACACCACTGGAGACACATTCTAGCGTGAAGTGTGCTAGATTCAAACACCACTGGAGACACATCCTAATGTGAGGAAGGTTGTTAGGTTCAAACGCAACTAGAGACACATCCTAATGTGAAGAAGTTTGTCAGGTTCGAACACCACTGGAGACGCATCCAAGTGTGAGGAAATTTGTCAGGTTCGAACACCACTGGAGACACATCCTAGTGTGAGGAAGTTTGTCAGGTTCGAACATCACTGGAGACACATCCTAGTGTGAGGAAGTTTGTCAGGTTCGAACACCAGTGGAGACATATCCAAGTGTGAGGAAGTTTGTCAGGTTCGAGCACCACTGGAGACACATTCTAGCGTGATGAAGTGTGCTAGGTTCAAACACCACTGGAGACACATCCTAGTGTGAGGAAGTCTGTCAGGTATTAACACCACTGGAGACACATCCTAGTGTGAGGAAGTTTGTCAGGTTCAAACACCATTGGAGACATATCCAAGTGTGAGGAAGTTTGTCAGGTTCGAACACTACTGAAGACACATCCTAGTGTGAGGAAGTTTGTCAGGTTCCAACACCACTGGAGACACATCCAAATGTGAGGAAGTTTGTCAGGTTCGACACCACTGGAGACACATCCTTGCGTGAGGAAGTTTGTCAGGTTCGAACACCACTGGAGACACATCGTAGTGTGAGGTAGTTTGTCAGGTTCGAACACCACTGGAGACACATCGTAGTGTGAGGTAGTTTGTCAGGTTCGAACACCACTGGAGACACATCCTAGTGTGAGGAAGTTTGTCAGGTTCGAACATCACTGGAGACACAGCCTTGCGTGAGGAAGTTTGTCAGGTCCGAACACCACTAGAGACGCATTATAGCGTGATGAAGTGTGCTAGGTTCAAACACCACTGGAGACACATCCTAGTGTGAGGAAGTTTGTCAGGTCCGAACACCACTGGAGACACATCCAAGTGTGAGGAAGTCTGTCAGGTTCGAACACCACTGGAGACACATCCAAGTGTGAGGAAGTCTGTCAGGTTCGAACACCACCAGAGACACTTCCAAGTGTGAGGAAGTTTGTCAGATTCGTACACCACTGGAGACACATTCTAGTGTGAGGAAGTTTGTCAGTAAGCTATAGCTTGTAAAAGTTCGATTTTTTTTTTGCGTACTCCGGTTCCCTCCATAATCCGTAAACTGATCTCTTCGATGTTGACATAAAACATCAGTATTTCACTTTACTCCCATCAGTATTATAATTGGATCTATATCCAAGTACCATGTGGTTTTATCCTGTTAATGTGACCATATGTGCATTTATATATTTTCCCCACATCAAAAGGTAGATATCCAGACTTTTAAGTGCAAATCTCGAAGTTAACAACTACATGTATCTCTTTTTTAACTTTTGTCCGAAGAAATAAATTTCAATCTTTTGATATCAAATTCAAATTACAAATTTACGGTCACGAGAAGGGGAATTTAATATGATAATTACTGGCTGTCTTAACATAGTTTGAAATATGTGGTTAATGTATGGGGTCTTGTGTTAAATATATATACGTGACAATATTGTATAGTAAATTCGAGCCGTGTACAACGCAGGTTGGTAATTTGCAACATATAAAGTTAATATGATACACCAAGAAACTATACCCGCCTGACAGTAAACCGGATAGAAAACAACTCGTGTGCTCCTGGGAATTATTTGATAAACACACGCACATTTGTTGTGTGATCTACAACTCGCCACCTTATGCTTGGTACATTTCCCTAATTGGTATTCTAATATTAATATGTATACTGTGTAAATCTTCCTTAACAGAAACAGATACTGGATATTAAAAGATTTTCACTTGCATACCCCAAATACCAGTTCCGTATCAATATCACTAGTTTCTTCCATCCTGTTTCTTGTTTTTCTGTTCGACTTAAACTTATGTGTGTATGTGTTGTTGTTGTAGTTGTTGTTGTTGTTGTTGTTGCTTATTTTAGATGAGATCCTATATCACAAAGTAAGTTATACAATCCTATATATCTCAAAGTAAGTTATACAATCCTATATCTCAAAGTAAGTTATACAATCCTATATATCTCAAAGTAAGTTATACAATCCTATATATCTCAAAGTAAGTTATACAATCCTATATCACAAAGTAAGTTATACAATCCTATATAAATCAAAGTAAGTTATACAATCCTATATATCTCAAAGTAAGTTATACAATTATATCACAAAGTAAGTTATACAATCCTATATATCTCAAAGTAAGTTATACAATCCTATATATCTCAAAGTAAGTTATACAATACTATATCACAAAGTAAGTTATACAATCCTATATATCAAAGTAAGTTATACAATCCTATATATCTCAAAGTAAGTTATACAATCCTATATATCAAGTAAGATATACAATCCTATATATCAAAGTAAGTTATACAATCCTATATATCTCAAAGTAAGTTATACAATCCTATATCTCAAAGTAAGTTATACAATCCTATATCTCAAAGTAAGTTATACAATCCTATATATCTCAAAGTAAGTTATACAATCCTATATATCTCAAAGTAAGTTATACAATCCTATATATCTCAAAGTAAGTTATACAATCCTATATCTCAAAGTAAGTTATACAATCCTATATCTCAAAGTAAGTTATACAATCCTATATATCAAAGTAAGTTATACAATCCTATATATCTCAAAGTAAGTTATACAATCCTATATCTCAAAGTAAGTTATACAATCCTATATATCTCAAAGTAAGTTATACAATCCTATATCTCAAAGTAAGATATACAATCCTATATATCTCAAAGTAAGTTATACAATCCTATATCACAAGTAAGTTATACAATCCTATATATCTCAAAGTAAGTTATACAATCCTATATCAAAGTAAGTTATACAATCCTATATATCAAAGTAAGTTATACAATCCTATATATCAAAGTAAGTTATACAATCCTATATATCTCAAAGTAAGTTATACAATCCTATATATCAATTAAGTTATACAATCCTATATCTCAAAGTAAGTTATACAATCCTATATCTCAAAGTAAGTTATACAATCCTATATCAAAGTAAGTTATACAATCCTATATATCTCAAAGTAAGTTATACAATCCTATATATCAATTAATTTATACAATCCTATATCTCAAAGTAAGTTATACAATCCTATATCTCAAAGTAAGTTATACAATCCTATATCTCAAGTAAGTTATACAATCCTATATATCTCAAAGTAAGTTATACAATCCTATATATCAATTAAGTTATACAATCCTATATATCTCAAAGTAAGTTATACAATCCTATATCTCAAAGTAAGTTATACAATCCTATATCTCACAAAGTAAGTTATACAATCCTATATCAAGTAAGTTATACAATCCTATATCTCAAAGTAAGTTATACAATCCTATATCACAAAGTAAGTTATACAATCCTATATCTCAAAGTAAGTTATACAATCCTATATCTCAAAGTAAGTTATACAATCCTATATATCAAAGTAAGTTATACAATCCTATATATCAAAGTAAGTTATACAATCCTATATCTCAAAGTAAGTTATACAATCCTATATATCTCAAAGTAAGTTATACAATCCTATATCTCAAAGTAAGTTATACAATCCTATATATCTCAAAGTAAGTTATACAATCCTATATCTCAAAGTAAGTTATACAATCCTATATATCTCAAAGTAAGTTATACAATCCTATATCTCAAAGTAAGTTATACAATCCTATATCTCAAAGTAAGTTATACAATCCTATATCTCAAAGTAAGTTATACAATCCTATATCACAAAGTAATTTATACAATCCTATATCTCAAAGTAACTTATACAATCCTATATCTCAAAGTAAGTTATACAATCCTATATCTCAAAGTAAGTTATACAATCCTATATATCAAAGTAAGTTATACAATCCTATATCTCAAAGTAAGTTATACAATCCTATATCTCAAAGTAAGTTATACAATCCTATATCACAAAGTAAGTTATACAATCCTATATCTCAAAGTAAGTTATACAATCCTATATCTCAAAGTAAGTTATACAATCCTATTATCAAAGTAAGTTATACAATCCTATATATCTCAAAGTAAGTTATACAATCCTATATATCAAAGTAAGTTATACAATCCTATATCAAAGTAAGTTATACAATCCTATATATCAAAGTAAGTTATACAATCCTATATCTCAAAGTAAGTTATACAATCCTATATCTCAAAGTAAGTTATACAATCCTATATATCTCAAAGTAAGTTATACAATCCTATATATCAAAGTAAGTTATACAATCCTATATATCAAAGTAAGTTATACAATCCTATATATCAAAGTAAGTTATACAATCCTATATCTCAAAGTAAGTTATACAATCCTATATATCAAAGTAAGTTATACAATCCTATATCTCAAAGTAAGTTATACAATCCTATATATATCAAAGTAAGTTATACAATCCTATATATCAAAGTAAGTTATACAATCCTATATATCAAAGTAAGTTATACAATCCTATATATCAAAGTAAGTTATACAATCCTATATACAAAGTAAGTTATACAATCCTATATATCAAAGTAAGTTATACAATCCTATATCTCAAAGTAAGTTATACAATCCTATATATCTCAAAGTAAGTTATACAATCCTATATATCTCAAAGTAAGTTATACAATCCTATATATCAAGTAAGTTATACAATCCTATATATCAATTAAGTTATACAATCCTATATATCAAAGTAAGTTATACAATCCTATATATCAAATTAAGTTATACAATCCTATATATCTCAAAGTAATTATACAATCCTATATCTCAAAGTAAGTTATACAATCCTATATATCTCAAAGTAAGTTATACAATCCTATATATCTCAAAGTAAGTTATACAATCCTATATCTCAATTAAGTTATACAATCCTATATATCAAAGTAAGTTATACAATCCTATATCTCAAAGTAAGTTATACAATCCTATATATCAATTAAGTTATACAATCCTATATCTCAAAGTAAGTTATACAATCCTATATCTCAAAGTAAGTTATACAATCCTATATATCTCAAAGTAAGTTATACAATCCTATATATCTCAAAGTAATTTATACAATCCTATATATCTCAAAGTAAGTTATACAATCCTATATATCTCAAAGTAAGTTATACAATCCTATATATCTCAAAGTAAGTTATACAATCCTATATATCTCAAAGTAAGTTATACAATCCTATATCAAAGTAAGTTATACAATCCTATATCTCAAAGTAAGTTATACAATCCTATATCTCAAAGTAAGTTATACAATCCTATATCTCAAAGTAAGTTATACAATCCTATATATCAAAGTAAGTTATACAATCCTATATCTCAAAGTAAGTTATAATCCTATATATCTCAAAGTAAGTTATACAATCCTATATCTCAAAGTAAGTTATACAATCCTATATCACAAAGTAAGTTATACAATCCTATATCTCAAAGTAAGTTATACAATCCTATATATCAAAGTAAGTTATAATCCTATATATCAAAGTAAGTTATACAATCCTATATCTCAAAGTAAGTTATACAATCCTATATCTCAAAGTAAGTTATACAATCCTATATCTCAAAGTAAGTTATACAATCCTATATCTCAAAGTAAGTTATACAATCCTATATATCAAAGTAAGTTATACAATCCTATATCTCAAAGTAAGTTATACAATCCTATATCTCAAAGTAAGTTATACAATCCTATATCACAAAGTAAGTTATACAATCCTATATCTCAAAGTAAGTTATACAATCCTATATCTCAAAGTAAGTTATACAATCCTATATCTCAAAGTAAGTTATACAATCCTATATATCAAAGTAAGTTATACAATCCTATATATCAAAGTAAGTTATACAATCCTATATCACAAAGTAAGTTATACAATCCTATATCTCAAAGTAAGTTATACAATCCTATATCTCAAAGTAAGTTATACAATCCTATATATCTCAAAGTAAGTTATACAATCCTATATCTCAAAGTAAGTTATACAATCCTATATATCAAGTAAGTTATACAATCCTATATATCAAGTAAGTTATACAATCCTATATATCAAGTAAGTTATACAATCCTATATATCAAGTAAGTTATACAATATATATCTCAAAGTAAGTTATACAATCCTATATCTCAAAGTAAGTTATACAATCCTATATCTCAAAGTAAGTTATACAATCCTATATATCTCAAAGTAAGTTATACAATCCTATATCTCAAAGTATTATACAATCCTATATATCAATTAAGTTATACAATCCTATATATCAAAGTAAGTTATACAATCCTATATATCAATTAAGTTATACAATCCTATATCTCAAAGTAAGTTATACAATCCTATATCTCAAAGTAAGTTATACAATCCTATATATCTCAAAGTAAGTTATACAATCCTATATATCTCAAAGTAAGTTATACAATCCTATATATCTCAAAGTAAGTTATACAATCCTATATATCTCAAAGTAAGTTATACAATCCTATATCTCAAAGTAAGTTATACAATCCTATATCTCAAAGTAAGTTATACAATCCTATATATCAAAGTAAGTTATACAATCCTATATCTCAAAGTAAGTTATACAATCCTATATCTCAAAGTAAGTTATACAATCCTATATATCTCAAAGTAAGTTATACAATCCTATATATCAAAGTAAGTTATACAATCCTATATCTCAAAGTAAGTTATATAATCCTATATATCACAAAGTAAGTTATACAATCCTATATCTCAAAGTAAGTTATACAATCCTATATCACAAAGTAAGTTATACAATCCTATATCTCAAAGTAAGTTATACAATCCTATATATCAAAGTAAGTTATATAATCCTATATATCACAAAGTAAGTTATACAATCCTATATCTCAAAGTAAGTTATACAATCCTATATCTCAAAGTAAGTTATACAATCCTATATATCTCAAAGTAAGTTATATCCATCTATATCTCAAAGTAAGTTATACAATCCTATATCTCAAAGTAAGTTATACAATCCTATATCTCAAAGTAAGTTATACAATCCTATATATCAAAGTAAGTTATACAATCCTATATATCTCAAAGTAAGTTATACAATCCTATATCTCAAAGTAAGTTATACAATCCTATATATCAAAGTAAGTTATACAATCCTATATCTCAAAGTAAGTTATACAATCCTATATCACAAAGTAAGTTATACAATCCTATATCTCAAAGTAAGTTATACAATCCTATATATCAAAGTAAGTTATACAATCCTATATATCACAAAGTAAGTTATACAATCCTATATCTCAAAGTAAGTTATACAATCCTATATCTCAAAGTAAGTTATACAATCCTATATATCTCAAAGTAAGTTATACAATCCTATATCTCAAAGTAAGTTATACAATCCTATATCTCAAAGTAAGTTATACAATCCTATATCTCAAAGTAAGTTATACAATCCTATATATCAATTAAGTTATACAATCCTATATCTCAAAGTAAGTTATACAATCCTATATCTCAAAGTAAGTTATACAATCCTATATCTCAAAGTAAGTTATACAATCCTATATATCAAAGTAAGTTATACAATCCTATATCTCAAAGTAAGTTATACAATCCTATATATCAAATTAAGTTATACAATCCTATATCTCAAAGTAAGTTATACAATCCTATATCTCAAAGTAAGTTATACAATCCTATATCT
>CM037861.1:61533065-61593065 GCA_021292105.1 Anadara kagoshimensis
CTTTTTTTAAAGTGCAAAAGAAATTAGATGGCAAAGCGGAGTGGAGATTCTTTCACTTATATTGAAGGCAGTAAGTTTAGGGATGGTGGAGTAAACCAGATTACCAAGACGAAACCATCAACCTTCATTAAGCAAACTGATAAACTTTCTCACTAGAATCTCTTACAAGTGAAATTTAAACCTAAGCAGTGATTATCAAAGGTGGTAGGAAAGAGAGAATAAATATATGAAGAGAGCCTTACTGATGTATTTACACCTTGAAATAATTTAAATTTGAAAATGAAAAAAAAAGACATTAATGTAAAGAAAAACAAAATTTGTAAGTGTAAGACGTGAAACACATCTAGAGGCCAAATACCAATATAGGTACTCCTGTGGTATAGGTACTCCTGGACCAAACCTAAGTCCAAGGTTCAAATTCAATTCTAAGACTCTTGCATCCATAGTCTATGTCCAGATTTTGAACTATGCCTCATTGTTATATAGTCAGGTTAAACATCAAAAGTGAATCTTAACGATGACAGATTTACGAGCTAATCTATGTAGAGTTGAGTTGATACACAAAAAAAATCCCCCAAAAAATGAAAATCGGAACAAAAACAAAATATTACAGAGAGTACCATAAAACTGTCTCAATCTGATACAGTCTACATGGACACAAAGATTGACATCAAAGAAGATAAAGTTGATGTATCTAACATGACAAGACAATGACAAATATTTAAAGACAGAGGAAGAACTGTTAATCCTGTAGGGGCTTTATTTACAACTTATGTCTCAAATCATTATATCTGTATACACATTTGATTAGTTTCTGCTAGTTTTACACCAATTTTATTATCACCATTACCCTCTAGAATGTAATAAAATATGCAGATTTATCTCTCATCTATCTACAGTTATTTCACAATGAACATTACTTATTTAGGTCAAAAGTACTATACTGTTGTATTGTAACCTTTCTAAACTCAACCCTGAGTATAACAAACACCTGTCTAATGAACTATAACATATTTTATTCAAAAATGCCTGTCTTATCCAAATGGAGGTCTTGTTGGCTGAATTGTCTAAAGTGCATGCTTACATGTCACAGAGCCTCTTGTTTCCTATGGTTTGAATCCTAGTCGGATAGATCCTAGTGTCAGGAAGTTTGTCTGTTTGCTTGCCACAAGTCAATGGCTTACTCCTGGCACTCCAGTTTACTCTACCATCCCTGAACTGACTGTGATTTGGTATGAAAGAATCTTGACTTGGCACATTAGGCCTACTCAGCTCCTCTTGATAATACAATGTATAGATTTTATGACAAAGTATTTTAGAGGAAACATTAAACAAGCTATTACTGCAAAAATGTAACATACAATCAAACTAACTTATAAATTCATATAAAACCTCAAGTAAATTTTGTCTCCATGTCTTTTGTAGTCATGTTACTTGAACCTGTATATAAGGAACATCTGCTTATTGGTTATCTTGTAGGTGTTTATGGACAGGTTTGTCTGTACAATCTAGAATCCCTTCCTGGTAATATTCCTGACAGACAGTAAAACCATCTCAGCAAAATCCATTCAATGAAGGACAAGACAATTTACATAAAAGACAAACTCATCAACTCCTCCTAACTATATTTGTTTAGCATCACTATACAATACATTAGGCACAACTGAGTCTAGACTTCTAATAATTATAATACAGGTACCAGTATAATCAAATCCTTTTGGACAAATAAATTAATATAAATTTTTTAACTAATGTGACCAGATAATTCCTTGTTGGACTAAAGCTATCTTGTGTGATTCTTTTTTTTTAAAGAATTCTGAGTTACCATAGATATTTAAGAAATTCTAAATAAGTCTGCTGCAAAGACAACACTTACAACACACACACACACACACACGATTTAATGTCTTGGTATCTTTAGCATGATGGTAAAATATGGTAATAACCCTATAAGTCAACAAAAACCATCATGCAAACTATGAGGATGCCCACAACAACGTTAATAAAGTAAAACTTATGTCAAGAGGGATATGAGGACCATTTGTGCTCACCTGGGATTGATTTTGAAATATGTAACCTCTAGAAAGTAATAGAAGGTAGAGTTCTTCCATAGTTTGATTCAGTCAATGACATTCTTGTTTTTATCTAATATGTCCCTTATGCAAAATTGACTTATGTCAAAAAATTAAAAAATAAATTAATCTGGGCATGATTGCCTGAAAACAGCTGGCTTCTAGATATTTACAAGATGTTTGTATTATTTGGTCTAGTGACCTACTTATTGACCAAACACAATTGATATACATGTTAGATTACCCTTTGTTAAGACTTTTCTTAATCATTTTGAAGATTGACAAAAAATTATGATTTGGTCTAGTGAACTGCCGGTACTTCAGAACCAACACGATCCACATATTATGAAGTTGACCTATATTTTGTCAAGAAGATCACTTTGGGCAAGTCTGATGAGGATTGGACAGCCTCTCTAGATTATCAACAATGAAATGTTGACACATGACACATGATGGGCGGCAGACGGCAGACTAAGACTGATCAAAATACTTCAAATGAGCACTATCCTCCAAATCAGCAATGTAAAACAGCCTAGGCATGATTTACAAACATACATACATTTGAATTTGTGAGTGATACTTTTTTCTGTTAGTAGACAATGGACTGTGGTATACATATCACTGGCTAAACAATTCAAAGTTTGTGAGTTCAAATTGAGACAATCACTTCATAATATTCATTTAGTGATTAAATAAACATTCCCTTCAATTTTTGACAAG
The DNA here is from genome assembly GCA_021292105.1 of Anadara kagoshimensis. Lineage (NCBI taxonomy): Eukaryota > Metazoa > Mollusca > Bivalvia > Arcoida > Arcidae > Anadara > Anadara kagoshimensis. The sequence goes on from CM037861.1 coordinate 61,535,858, forward strand.
TCATATACATCTGAACTAAGGAATGTGCCAGTAATTTTGCAATTCCTGGACAAGACTTGTTAACAATTTAAATAACTATCTTTTATCCATATTTGGATTTGAAGAAGATAACTGTAAATGTCTGTTACTTAGCCATAGCTTTATTTGGTTAACAAATAAAATCAATCTATGATTACCATTAACACTAATATTATAATTATTTGTAACACTTCAAAGAAATTTTTTGCATAGTTATTGGTTAACTTGCTGGTTACATGACACTATGTCTTTATATCTAATACATAAAAGTATGCAACATGTAGCGATAAAAGGGAAGTAACTCTGTGGAAGTCTAGTTACTGTCAACAAACATGGGGACAAGGTATTCAAGTGACACATAATACAAATTTGAAGGTCTAACAAGCCCCTTTGAAGGGTGACAAAAACATTATACAGGTTTTTGTTGGTTGAACAGCCCCATTTGCCTGTGTAACATGTCAAAGGTTGTTTGTCATATGTATATATTGGACTGTTATTGATATAACAATTTAAGACATTACCCAGGTTATACATGTTATAGTTATAATAACTAATGTATTTAAATTGATAAAATGATGATGTAAATTATTTAAAATCTAAAGAATCACAATAAAAGCAATTTTTTGGGTGGATTTTACTAAAATGGATCTGTAATGATGTCATTTCAATCTTATCAAGATTTAGCAAATATTTTTGGACAAGGGCTTTCTTTATATGGTGTTTAATTTTGTTATTGTAATTATTTGAACTAAGTTCTTTATGACAATTTTACAATGTATATTGCAGTTTTCTTAATCATAAATTTCTATACAAATGAAAAAAAACAATTGTCAATTCTATGTTTAATTATTATATACCAGTATTAAAGTCTTAAAGCATAACATAAGGGAGATAACTCTAGCAGTTGCTAAACAACACATTCAAGAAGTATTTCCAGTTGTTCCAAAACACCATGTTTTTAGTATGTAATTAGTATCAGGTAAAATTTGTACTTACCTGTATGCTTGTACTGGACTTTTTATAACACTAACTACGTGTGATTTCCAGGCCTCTAATTCATCTCTCTCCATCCTTGCTTCAAGTGCTGCTAATGCTTGTTCTGGATTTATCTGAGAAAATAAAACAAGAGCCAATTGTAGTGGAGTTGCGTACCTATGCATTGTTATGCCCAATACTAGATTCTTTCACTTGGCTGTCAATTCTGGGATGGTTGGGCAACCAAGAGTGCCCTGAGAAATCCACAAGCTTTTGGCAAGGGAATATAAAGCATTAAAGAGCAGTCAGTACACAGGGGAGCTCATCTGCACAACTTTTCAATCAAAACATAAATATGACCACCCTGTCCTTATTTTATCTGCATACCTAAAACATCCCCTTTGTGTTTTGTTTAACATTTATGGCTGTAATCACAATGTGGATGATAAGTATTATGTCTCTGTATCAAAAATTATCCTGAATATTGTTATATTTCATGTTGGATAGTTGCATGTTCCTTTCATTCTCAATTTTTATTTCACTTGTGATGGATGTAGCTAGCTAGACAAGAGGTTTTACCCTTACGGAGCACCAAATCTAACTTCTCTGGCAGAAGTTTGTATATTTAACTTATCTTGTCAGTTTTCAAAGTTTTTGCTTTGCTTTTGGCATTGTAAACAGAACATGAACCATTATGTTTGTGTATGATAACATATAATGTCTATCAAGCCCAATGTCAATTCATTAGATAATCCAATCACTCACTTAAGTGTTTATGAATGTTTTTCATATCACAGATACAAATCGAAATAATCTCTATTTGGCGGTTTTAGCTGTTCTATAACTTACTTTTTGTGTAATAAAAAGCAACCAAATTAAACCTGATGACAACCCAATCAACAAAACATGAAAAAATTTCCATAAAAGTATTTAAACAAAACTCTTCACACTGGACACTGGTGTCCATGCAGATACCACTCTAGTTGTTGGTAGTAGTTGGTTGTAATGTTGTTTGTTGTTCATCTAGTTTTGACAAGAACAAGTTTATTATTCTCTAGGGATGAATCTAAGAATAAGTTCATATATGTGTGAGATGTACCAGTGTGTTTTATGGTCTGCCTTGTACTAGCATGCACTCAGGGCGACTTTAAGGTGCTTGCTTGCAGAGTCATAATACAACCATACCACTCATTCCATTACATAATACTGAGAAAGAGGCTACTCTAGACCACAGAATCAACCATAAACAAACTTTTCAGCATCAAACTTTGAATCCTTACCTGATAACAAAAGTTTGAAGCTAGTCCTGGACCAGATACTCTGCGAGCTACAAATCCATCACTAGATGGTACTCTTCCACGACTTTTAATAACCATGTAAAACATCATGGAATCCCATATTCCTCTACCCATCCGCCGAACAAGTCCAACTAAAGCAAAATACGAAAAACTAATTAGACACAAACATAACATTACCATGAGTATCAATGAAAAGTTCTGAAATGCTGAATTTTATGTAACAATAAAGAAACATTATTGACATCATGAATTAATCATGTATGTGAATCTAAAGTAATGTAAAAATGCTATCCGTTTAAAAATTTCAAACAAAAAATTAATGTTTTTAAATCAATGATTATGATAACAAAATTTTCAAAGTAAGTAACATGTATTTACAAAATTGTTTTAACTATCAATATTTGAGGGATATCTCCTTGCTATTGTAAGATTTTTATTAGCATCCATTTTTTATGACACCAGTAATAGTCTGTTGTCATTTAAGAAAAACAAAAAGCAACAAGTCTAGGGGTAAAAAAAATGTTGTTGTTTTCTTCAACTACAAGGTTGAAAAGGAGAGAAAGAAGGGCCACTTCTTGTAGTTTGTCATCCTTCAAAGAAATTTCTTGTATAGCGATTGGTTAACTTGCCGGGGTACATAAAACTATGTTTGGATATCTGTTGGGGTACATAAACACACGCGACGATTAGCGGTAAAAGGGAAGTAACTTGTACATCGGGAACGTTAAGTTACAGTAAACAAACATGGTGACAACATACATAAGTCACAAAAAATACAAAATGGAAGTTATGAAGATCAAACTAGTACAACTTTGAAGGGTGACAAAAACGTTATACAGTGTTTTGGCAGGTTACACGCCCCCATGTACCCTGTCAAACATTAATGTACATAAATCTTTAACGGGGTACATGGGGCTGTGTAACCTGCCAAAACACTGTATAACGTTTTTGTCACCCTTCAAAGTTGTACTAGTTTGATATACTAACATGTTACTAGCAGACAGACAGTAAATGCAAAAAGATACCAAAGACACTACTGGAGGAAGGATGGGGGTAGGGCAGAAGGTGGGGGAAGGAAGAGCACTACCTACTATTGTATATACTTACATACTGATACTGCTAATGACCCTAGAGGACAACAAATACAACTTGATACCAGAGCGGCTACTGGCTGTATACATCCTAATATCAAAATTCTCCAAACAATGGCCTCAAACAGGATAAAAAATTTGTTGCTATCATCTGTAAAAAACAATATGTATTGATAAAAGAACTTTCTAATTGCCAAAACAATTTTATGATTATTAATATACATGAATAAGAATAGAAACATTTAATACATACTATTATCTTAGCTGAACATTTGATGGTAAGATCTGTCAGTAAAACAGTGGCTACTCTGTACATCTTGTCTATAAAAAACTTTAACTAACAATGGGTTTTGCTGCTGTATCTTGTGATACTCCCTATCTTTATATAATATACAATTAGTCTTTTGATATCAGTGGATATGGGATTATACAGACCTGATCAAAATAATATTCAGCAAGACTGCTAGGCAGAGGTGAATATTATTTTGGCCAGGTCCGTGTTATCACATATCTGATCCATGATATCAAAAGACAGTAATTGTTTTATTATAGGACACTTCAAAATGACATTTAAAAATTCAGATTTTAACAAATCAGCAAAATGATTGCAACTTTGGCATTACTGGAGATGTCCATCAAGCCGGTAAAGCCAGTTTTAAAAGCTCTTTTAAATAACTTCTTATTAGTGAAACTGCACTATCTGTTTATTTCTTTGTGTTAATGGCATCTTTTGATGCCAAAATCACCTCCAACCACGTGGTTTCTACAGATGCAAACATTTACGCTGCTCGTCATTCGACATTTTATTTTTGTGTATTGCCAAATCGTGTCAATGACGTGAGCATGTGCTATATTTTGATGTCTTTTAATTATGATGTCATAATTTCCGGAAAGTCCCTGTTCTATTTTTGATCGAACAGAAGTCGGCCAACTTTTTGTTACTGATTATAGTGTTAAAGTGGTCGACCAACTATTTATAGACTTTTTGAGGCATTTTTCATTGAATATCACCATATGCCTCACTGAAATTAACCAATCAGAGAAATGGAAAACCCTCAGTCATATAATAATGTTTTTTATCTTTTTGTGATTAATAAATGGGGAGATATATATGGAATTATTTTACTCAATCAATAGAAGTATTTAAATACCTGGACAGTCGGCATCAAACACCAGGAAGAATCCAAAATGTACAATCAGTGTTACAACAGGTATCCTGTAAAATAAACACATGAATAATGTCAAAACACATACCAAAAATCAATTCAATAGCTGCAAGCGTTAAGGAAAAATATACAGAAAACTGTTTTCAATAAAAGACATAGATAAAGACAAAGGGTTGTAATTTTGTAAAAATCAGTGGAGTATAACAAAAAGTTAAACTAGATATGTAACTAATTGTGGTAGACTTGCATACCAAAATAAGTTCAATAGCAGCATCAGTACACTTACCATGCTGGAGCTGTGACAGCAACCAGAATAGATGCTCCAGTTCCCAGCACACATAAAACTGGATAACAAACACACCAGTAGACTTACCATGCTGGAGCTGTGACAGCTACCAGAATAGATGCTCCAGTTCCCAGCACACATAATACTGGATAACAAACACATTATTACACTTACCATGCTGGAGCTGTGACAGCAACCAAAATAGATGCTCCTGTTCCCAGTACACATAGTACTGGATAACACACACATAGCAGTGCACTACCAATGGCACCTTTCAGGATTATGTTCCAAAATCTGTTTAAATGTCTGGTAAAACTCTTTCCCAAAAATCCTATAATTACAAAAGATAAAACAGATTAATTAAATCAGTAATTTATTTTACTGAATGTAAAAAACATGACTTATTTCTAATGCTACAACTACCTCATTACAAACGCTGTAATTTAATACATTTTTATTTTATATCACAACAAGAGGCCCATGGGCCTTAACGCTCACCTGAGGCTGAGTACAAATCTCATGCAGAGGTTCAATAGTCAATGACATTAATTAAAGAGAATGTCCAAATTTTCAGTAGTAAGGGCCAATTATATGCAAGGATTTTTGCAAATTAATTATAACTTGTCCTAAGAATGCTACATATAACATACCTAAAGTCTAGCTACAATATATTACTTATAAACAACTAAAACATCTATATATCAAAATGTTTATTAGGCCAATACCTACAATATTCTACTATACATGCCTATACAAAAAGTTTATAGTTTTTGAGATATTTAACCATTGAAGTAGTTGCATGCACTTGTGACCTTGACCTTTGAACCCATGACCTTTATCTATATAACAAAATGATTGCTAGGTCATACCTACAATATTTTAGTATATATGCCTATACAAAAAGTTTATAGTTTTTGAGATAATTAACCATTTAAGTATTCGTTTCCATCTATGACCTTGACCTTTGAACCTATGACCTTCATTCATATATCAAAATGACTGTTGTGCAAATGCCTACAATATTCTTTTATACATGCATATACAAAAAATTTAAAGTTTTTGAGATAATTAACCATTTCAGTATTCTTTTACATCTGTGACCTTGACCTTTAAACTTTTGACCTTCATTCATATATCAAAATGACCAGTAGGCCAATACCTACAATATTCTACTATATATGACTATACAAAAAGTTTATAGCTTTTGAGATAATTAACCATTTCAGTATCCGTTTCTATCTATGACCTTGACCTTTGAACCTATGACCTTCATTCATATATCAAAATGACTGTTAGGCCAATGCCTACAATATTCCAATATACATGCCTTTACAAAGAGTTGATAGTTTTTTAGATAATTAACCATTTTAGTATCCGTTCGCATCGTTAGGGCAATGCCTACAATATTCTAATATACATGCCTATAGAAAAAGTTTATAGTATTTGAGATAATTAACTATTTATGTATTCATTCACATCTATGACCTTGACCTTTGAACCTATGACCTTCATTCATATACCAAAATGACGGTTGTGCAAATGCCTACAATATTCTAACATACATGCCTATACAAAAAGTTTATCAAAATGATCGTTACGATTTGTGCAAATCTGAAACTTGGTGCCCTAAGTATGTTTTACATGAAATATCTAAGCTATATCTCTTGTAGTTCAGAGGAGATGATTTTTAAAGATTTTCACAATTTCCCACTTTATGGGGCCCCAAGAGGACATAATCCTTTCATTTACGAGTGCAAATTTGAAAGTCCCTCACCTAGATATCATTACTGCCAAAAATCATCCCATCTGACTTTGTAGGTTTGGAGGAATTGATTAAAATGTGAAAAGTTTACACACGACGCATGACGCACAACGGACGACGGACTTAGATAGATGGCAATAGCTCATCTGAGCCTATGGCTCAGGTGAGCTAAAAAGTGCAGTAGAGCAGAGTAATGGAGTTTTACACTCCAGTCAAGATTCTTTCACTAATATCAAGGGAGTCAGTGGGAGATTGGTGAAAACTGGAGGTCCCAGCAATATGCCAGAGTCAAATTCAAAACTTGAATGTAACTGATATAATTTGAAAAAACCTTGCATAACATCAAATCAACAGTAATTATTTATTTTAGAAAATCAAATCTACCGTAATAGCAAACAGGGATGATACCACATCAATAAACTAATCATTGATGTCATGCTGCCAGTCTAAATTTAGCTACCCTTGTAACCTTTATGTGTTGTATATATTTTTTTGTTACCACCAAGACAACACCACAACCAGGTAAGGCATACCTCTATCAGGAGCTTCTTCAAACTTGGTACGAGAGTTCCATACATTCGACCAAAGTGATCTTAACAATGATGGAAAGGTTTTTATTTCTACTGATTCTTTTGGAAACAAACTTCCCTGAAAATTCAAAATAACATATTATTTTATTAGGTTTTTGGATATAAGTACTTGCAATTGGTCAAAATCAGATTTTCATTCCCAATTTTGATTTCACACTAGCTAGACAGAAATGCTAACTAACCATTCTGCAGAAACCAGTCTCACTTCACTGGTGGATGCTAACATATTTAACTAAATTTGACATTTTTTCAAAGTTTCTACTATGTTTTGGGTTTTTTTTTGTTTGTTGTTTTTTTCTCCTTTTTTCCCTGTGATTGGAACTTCAAAACTTTTTATGCGTTACAGAATATGTGTGTATGTTCTTTTCCAACACCCTACAACTTATCATTGCAATGCAACAGAGAATATGGTCCTCTTAGGAGGGTCCATAATCTGTATCTGTATATTTAAATAACTACTATTGAATGTCATCTTCTTATCTTGCTCAGTCTGTTTCAATGACTTCTAATTGCAAGTGTCCTCTGTAAAAGCCACAGGGGGGTCTCTCTTTTTTATACTCTACAAAGGTGTCTTCAGTGTATATAGAGATTTGACCTCAGTTCTGAGTCTCATCTGAAAGACTACTCTAGTGACAAGCTCCAGTGTGGGCAGGATATGAAAATTTCCAAGTCCTGAGTGAGGTTTAAACCCACAACCCATTACAGTGACAATGCCAATTGGCCTTGGCTGACACATATGCCAGGTAGATTCAACAATAAAATAATTTCAACACTAGTAAAATTCACTATCTTCTTCAGAATGCTTGTAATATCTATGATAAGTAATAAATATCCTCAAATTATTTAGTCTATCAATATAAAATAGTTTAATACTTACATCATACTGACTCAGTTCTAGATCTGGATAGAAAGGCTTACTGTAAAACAAAGCCCGTAAACTGACTTGGCTACACCATGGAACAATGACCTAAACAGATGACATATGAAGAGTTATATAAGAGTTAACCAGTGGCAGAGTTTTCATTTAGAACAGGCAGCTTCTGGAAGTGTTAAATCTCATTTGGTAACACATTTTGTTAAGAATTATACTCTTGACTAAATAAAGTAAAATAAAAATTCTATTCCTGTTTAAAAAGTCAAAAGTTCAACACTATACTACATAATACCCCTGACAATTATTATAACATGGTTTCCCGTAAAAATGATGTTATTCTGGAAGTTAGCAATGTTAACATTTTCCAAAATGCCCAACACAAACATGGTATAGTGGAAAAACCCCATTACTCATTATTCACAAGAATATGCTTTGCTTTTGAAACCACGACAACAGAATATGGTAGGAATCAGTAACTTAATCATTAAGTATTGATACAATCACCATGAATAAAGTAATATCTATGTTTCGCATAACAAAAATAACAAATACCCCAAAAAAGAATATAGAGTTCCACATCCATGACCATGTTCTGTGCAGATAATTTAACCATCTCCAGAATGGGTATCTTGTAGAGGTCATCCTACGATGGTACCGTGTGGCTGTGTAACTAATGTTCTGAAATTATAAATTAGGTGAATAATTAGGCTACTTCCAAGAATTACAATGCAATTTAGTTCAAACTTAAAGCAAACCTAATCTACAGATTCAAAACATGCTACAAAATATTACGCTGATAAATATGACCGTTTTCAATAAAATGGAAAAACTAAAATGCAGATATGGCAAACCTTTGATAAGTGAGGCCTCAGAGGCTGAGAGGTCTAAGTGGACGCTTACAGATCAAAGTGTCTCTTGCCACCTAGATTCGAATTCCATTTGAAACAGATCCTAGTGTTAGAAAGTTAGTTAGTTCGCTTGCAAAGGTCTGTGGTTTTCTCCAGGTACTCCAGTTTCCTCCATTATCTCAGAACTGATCACCTTGATATAAGTGAAAGAATCTTGACTTGAGCATAAAACACCATAACTCACACTCCACTTCTTTGTTAACATTTATTTTATTTCCCAAATACCATCAGTTTTGGTCCCAAAAGGGTTATTCTTCCATCCTGAAAACTTGATCGACTTTAACCAACAAATCATCATCACAGTCTGATGTTATTTTGAGCCTTAAGTTTTACTGTATTGGTAAAATGAAAACTAAGTGTGAACATTATTTTTGTAGTATGTTCATTTACATAGGGTGGTGTATACTATATAAGCCTTTACATTTGAAAGAGTTTAGAAAAAAAGAAACAAATTTCAAAGAAATAAATTGAAAGATAATCTTTCCCAATTAGAAATAAACTATGACAAAGAAAACAATCATTCTAGATACATCAAAGTCATTACATATATATTCCAAAACTAGAACTTCTTAACAATTCAATGTGAAAATTATAATACCATACACTTCAATTTAAGATTTCATAATGCATATGTATTTAAAAAGCAACATCTGTCAATATGTTTTTCATAATTATATGTGTACCTCATGTTTTCCTTTCTGTAGAGAGCCGACATTTTTGGTTATAACAGTAGGGATGTTCTCCCTTTTGTTGCCATGTATTTTTGTAATGATGTAGTTCCTTGGCATCCAGATTCTGGTTGAGAAAGTAAATCGTCTTTTGGGTATTTTTATCTTAACAAGTTCCTTAATTAATACAGATTCTCTCTGAAATCAAATGTGGAAAGAAAATTAAAATATTCAAACTGTAAAACAGGGTTCCCTATGTACCATGGAATTCAGAAAATGTTTCACTGTAAATTCTAGCAAACGTGGTATCTTTAAGGGAAAAGGTTGCATGTGTGAAGTGCTAGAAATTTTCTACCAAACCTGTATTTGGGGGCAATAGAACATCAGTTATTGTTCTTTTTTTGTGACAATACAGTTGACATATATAAAATTTGGTGATCAGAATACATACCTGGTGATCAAAATTACAGCTAATTATTTTAGGAAAAATGTCATATGACTACTGATTTTCCTAAGACCATCGAATTCGAATATCATGTGGAACATGTATAAACTAAATGACAAAACTTTGAATTCATACTGTTAAAGAGTAAAAATAATCAGCTTTAATGGATAACATCACCTCTACAACATAATGATAACATTTCATATCAACTTAACATTTTACAGTGGAAAAATATTTTACGCAAGGAAATAATTAATTTTTGATTTCGCCTATTCTTAAAATATTTCAACCATAAATAATTAACCCCAAAGGCAACAGCCTTCATTAGTTACATTGCAGTGGTCAATCTAGGATTTTTCAAAAGGGGCCATTTTCAAAAACTTTCCTCTAAAGCATCATAACATCAATATTTTTGCATTCATGTAATGTTCAATATGGTTCACTAATGCCTTAACAATAGGGTCATTTTGGCAAAATAAGGTATCAATGGCCTCTTCTTGAATAAACACAGAGACAGTAAATCAAACTTGTATGGCAGACCAGGCTAGACAGGTAGCCAGGTAGCTCAGTTGGTAGAGTGTCCCGCTAGTATGGGAAGGTCCCTTGTTCGAGTCCCAGTTTGGCCACTGCATTTCCCCCTCTTCCTGTTACACTTGGACAAATCATACCTCCTTGATAAAAGTCAGATCTCTTTTTAGGAAATAAACTGCTTGTTTAAGATCCTCTTCTTCACAAATACTGATGGCTTCTTCATGAGCAGACCACAGATTCTGGGATATGAAATCAGTCTACAAAAATATGTCAAAATTTATAATGATACATAAAGACTGGGATCTGGTTGTTCAAAGCTCTTTTAGCCAAAGTTTAACGTTATTAAATTTACAAATATTTTTTGTTGACAAATAAACTGACTAAAATGTTTCTAATTAATAATATCAAATGTATGCATTTAATTTTGAACATCAATTTCACAATATTAAATGGTTATAAAGCCTTTTAAAATTTAAGCAAATAAGTTATAATAACTGGGATATATAGTCAATTGTCAGAATTTAAATTAGCATGTTAAGAAAATGTATATACAGTAAAACCTTGTTCTACTCATTTGTCGCCTTGGTTATTGCCACAGTATTTTAAAGTACCAAAGTCTATTTCTTTTACATTTTTTCATATAACTCATCCTCAAATCGTTGATAAGGTGCCCCTCACTAACTCTGACACCTCACTTATTGCAACAGTTTTTGAATGTCTATTTCTTTATGTTTTTTTTATTAATCTCCTTCAAATTACCCAGCATTGCCATAGCCCAATTGTAGAGTGCTCTCTCCATAAGTAGGAGATCATGGGTTCGAGCCCATACCGGGTCCGACCGAAGACTTGAAAGTGGGTAGTGACTGTTCTTTTGCCAAGCACTAGGCATTACGAAATGAAAGTCATGGTTCTTTCTGATGGGAACTTAAAGTAAATGAGGCCCTGTGTCACAGTTGGCATGACACGAAAAAAAACCCTGTTGTTTTATGCCATCAGCATAACACACTGGCAAAATTTCTGCACCTTCACCCTTTTATAATGCAAAATTTGGACTGGACAAAGATGGTTATGAATCTAGATTTCACTGTATATCTTACCTCAAATGCTTCAATTTGTTCATTCATCCATGCTTCTATCCTTGATTTCACTGGGTAAGTGGCATTTAAATGGGCAACAAGCTAGAAGAATAAGATATAGTATGAAGTTATTAATACATCAGGTATTATGATTAAATGCTTTATATCAAAATTTTGATAATCATGTATAATGTATGGAATCAACCTACAAACATTCATACTGTGAAATAATATAATATATATATGCCCAATTTCCGTGGTTCTAAGAAACAATACAGTTTTTTTGGTTGATAAATTCAAACTTTGTGGTTTCCATTTAAGATAAGTTTGTGATATATACTATTTTGTTACCATGTAAATTTGTGGGCCAACAAAAATTGGGACACCACAAAAAGTAATGATTTCACTAAACCTTGATAGTGATGATGCCACAAACAAATTAGTTTGGTCCTAAGAATATTAAAAAAAGACCTTGTGATGTTGACCTTTGCACTTAAATTTGGTATGTGGAATATCGTCTCTTATTGGTTATATTTGTCACAAGTTTGATCAAAATCCATCCATAGACATGGAAGATATGGAAAAGGCATAATATTAGGAGCGATGGCCAGTCAGATGGGGTTATTCCTATATACACCACATAAATATTGTTGCAAACAAGACAAAATCATTTTGTTAACTTACAGGTAAAGATACATCAAGTATATAGATACCTTTTCCTTGTGCCTAATCATCTTCACTTGTACATTTCTAACAGCTTTTTTCATTGCTAACACAGCTTTTGCTTGATCAACTAAAAGTTTACCTAAAATTAAACACAAAATAACAGTTTATAATATCATATGGCTTGCTATTCTTACTTTAAGGGTAAGGTATGACAGAAATTTGAAAACATAAATACTGATTCTGAAAAAATCACAGAATAACAGTAATACCCTATGTCTAATTTTCACTTCTTTTGTCAAAAACATTTTATTTAATATAATAAATAAGTAGTAGTGGTCTGTGTAACTCAGTTCTCTGAGTAGCTGCCAATAATTGGCTTGCCCTGGTATGACCCTGCATTTTTCCTTCCTATTATATTTGGTGGCACTCAAAATTGTAGTGGAGTAATAGTAGTTTACACCCACAACAAGATTTTTTTTTACTTATATTGAGGTGTTCATTTCAGGGATGGTGGAGGAAACCAGACTGTCCAAAGAAAACAACAAACTTTTGGCCAATAAAGTAACAAACTTCCTCAATCTCTGCCCTGAGAGGAATGGAGTGGAGTAACGGTTTTTAAGCCCTGTCAAGATTAGGGGATACAGGAAGAAACTAGAGTTTCCATAGAAAACCTTCGGTAATGTAAGATTGAATAATCTGTACTTTGTACAGACAAACTAAAAAATATTACTGTCAACAGGACCTGTAGGTTTGAGAATAAAATGTAACCTATTTAGGTAAATTTATATTTTCTTACCAACTCCTGGCTGGAGATTTTCTAATTCTGTATTTGTACATATTGCATTAAATACTCTATCTAGGTACTCATCCATGATTGCTTCATTTACTCTCTGAAACAGATTAAATGTAAACGTTATAACAGAATCTAAGATTAATTTTAAGGTAAAGTAATTATATAGAGTATAAATTGTACAACAAAATCTTTCGTGCATGTGACTTTTTCAGATCAATAATTATTTTAATTTATGTCAAAGTGAGCTAATATTGGGGCTCGCTACTTTAACCATAATTAACACCCCTTAACATTTGTGTGGGATGTTTCAGAAAATGCTTACATGTATATTACAAATTCCCAGAATAATGTTGTTTTTATGGGTAAATGTGAACTGACATGATACCATATCCAATAGAAATAATTATTCCCCACAAATGTTAGTGAGTATCATGTGGTTCATGGGAACCCCATTGTGAAAGTTTCAAATCAAAATCCACTAATATTCTGTAACTACTAGAGGTTTATGATAGAAAAATCTGATTTGTGTTTCCTTAATTAGATCTCAGAAGAACACCTAACTTGACTGTATGTCTAGCTCAACTAAAAACTAACCAAAACCTTAATACATTGGAAGCCAACATTTATACACTCAATGCTAGGAATTTAACTTATCTTTATTTCCATGTATGCAAGTTAATTGACTTATCGCCAGCAATGCCTTTTATGTTTTTTGACATTGGCCGCCATCCCGGTACCAAAGCAGTGTCACGGCATCTAATGACTTACTAGTGTCAGTGACATCATTAAATGGCACAATTCAGGCCGAGTTTTCATCATTTTTATGTGTAATTCAAGCATGGACGGGCCTTTGTCATAACATTATGGGCGTGGCCAGTGATCCGTCAATTATGCTTGAAATGAAACACAATCAACTTACCTTGTTTATTTCCTCATTAGTTAATCCTTTACCTGTAAAAATGAAAAGAATTTTTAAAATTTAAATATCAACAAGAATATGATCTTAAATCAAAAATAGACTACCAAGTTTTTACTACAAATAACAAACTTCACAGTTCAAAAACCTAGTTTCTGGCATTTTTCAGTGACAAAGTACCAAAATCCCAGAAACATTTGATTAACTCTGAAAAACAAATACAGTCTAATTTTTATGAATACCCCATTATACTGTTTAAGTACATTTGGGCTAAGTGTAATAAATAAATTATTTTTTATAAAATCAATTTCTTGGAACACACATATTTTATGATCCAAGGGGACATAACTGCAGAATTGTCAAATGAAAAAGTTTTAAAACTGAACTCCCAACACAATCACTGGGCATGTTCTACAACATATTGGGATTAATTGATTGAGTAGGGTTTTACATCCCCTTTGCACATATTTCTCTTAAACTGAGATGTCACGAGATACTGGTGAAGCAGCAGAAATTTTCACCTTTGCAGTATGCTCAAGGAGGGTTCCTTTAACATACAAAATCTGCCATGAGGCAGGCATCAGTTTTAAAGGTCTCTGAACAACAATGCTACAACATATTGGGGCACAATCACACAATCAAATAGTATTCAATTTGTATTTGAGGATCAATAAGTTTGTGTTTGAGGATCATTAAGTACATGTATGTATTTGAGGACTGTTAAATTTGTATTTGAAGACTGTTAAGATTGTATTTGAGGACTGTTAACTTTGTATTTGAGGACTGTTAACTTTGTATTTGAGGACTGTTAACTTTGTATTTGAGGACTGTTAAGATTGTATTTGAGGACTGTTAACTTTGTATTTGAGGACTGTTAAGATTGTATTTGAGGACTGTTAACTTTGTATTTCAAGATCATTAACTTTGTATTTGAGGACTGTTAAGATTGTATTTGAGGACTGTTAAGATTGTATTTGAGAACTGTTAAGTTTGTATTTGAGGACTGTTAAGATTGTATTTGAGGATTGTTAAGTTTGTATTTGAGGACTGTTAACTTTGTATTTAAGGATCATTAACTTTGTATTTGAGGATGGATATCTTACCCTGTAAATCTCTCATTAACTTCTTCCTAAACTGGATATGCCATCCTCTGGCACCTCGTTCAAGAATACTACTTAATATTGGTAAACAATTGTTTATCAAGTCTGAAAAGAATAAGCAAAGGTTATAAAATATAGAAATTAGACAAAGAATTTTAACTAAAACAAAATTGTAATTACAGGTATCTTAAATTTCAGAAATAAAATTTGACATGTAGATGCTGGTTTTAGTGATAGTTCATATATTTACTTTATACTAAATCCTTATCCAAATGGAACCAGGACCTAAGTGGCCAATTGGCCAAAAGTGTCAACTTAGGACCACAGTGCATCTCATACCATATGTTTGAATTCCACCTTAGGGTCAGGTTCTAGTATGTGAAATTTTGTCAGTTGGTTTTTTGTTTTGGACGCTGGTTTCCTATAACATTCCAGAAATGTCCACCTCAAAATAAGCGATAGAATCTTACAGACATATCATTATAGAAGAGAACATACATGAAAATCAAACCACATGTTATTCTGTATAAAATGGACAGCTTTCTAAACTGGACAGAATGTCTTGTCGAAAAAGTCTGGTTTACAGAGATTTAAGTTTATACATCTGGGTTGTATACCAATTTTACTTACCTTTATTGAAAAGTCTCAGATCTATGTCAAGGCCACTTGGAGTCTGATAGGAATATGGTATTGGAGGAGGGTGTAGTGCTGATGTCTGAAACCAAATAACATTTACAATTTACAATTTATATAGATACCACTAGGATTATCATCATATTGGGTAACAAAATATTCAGCATGTAATGCAGTCTTTCAATAGCATCATGAAATCCTTCAAGAAAAGATGTTCCAAAAATTGTATCTAACTTATCCTTAAGTATGCATGTTAGACTGTCAGTTTATATGTGTAAGTCTATAGAAACAATCAAGACTGTGTTTTACTTTATATACGATACATGTATGCCAAAAATGCAAATAAAAAAAATTGATTTAAGTAGCTACTAAACTGGTGCAAGGTCCTGTGACTTTGTGTTCTTCAATATTTACAGCTATATATACAGTACAGGCCTGTCGAAAGTTTAACATTTAGTTAAGGAAAAGGAGCCTATATTGGTAGCAGAGATGTGGATAGAGATAGATAGCACCTGCCGATCAGGTTTCAAAATATAGCTAAATAAGGGCCTAGATGAACTATTGATTTGGCATAAATTTATAAGTTCAGTTATTAAACTTTCGACAGGCCTGTACTGTACATGTATCTTTGTTAAAGATAAGTTACTTAGACTTACAGACTCTATCATCATATATCAGTACTGTATAAAATCTTCAGTGCCACAATATTTCATTAATTATATTCTGGTTTGGTGGTACAATGAAGAAAAACATAGAGGAAATTGATGTTGGGACTTCAGAATAGAGTGGTGAAAGCAAGGTGTTTTGAGGGTGATTATAATAAGGTTTTACTGTATAATGTACATGTACACGTGGTAAGAATATTTTTTTAAATATCACACAAAATATAAAATACCTTTGTATCACTCAGAAGCAATTGTGCACATTTTTCTTTTACATAGTTGCAGAAAGTCTCAAATTCTTTCTTGCAGTTTGGCTGTAAAGTAAAAAGATAAGGTTAAATATAACAATGGCAAATTGAAAATTATAAACATTTCCCATGTGAAATAACAAACTTAGTCATGTTAACTAAGGGCTCGAATCCCATTCAGCAGTTTAAAAAAAAAATTACCCAATGATGCCCCAATCAAGATTTTTTTCATTTATATCAAGGCGGTCAGTTCGAGGATAGTGGCAGAAAATTAAGAGCCAAAGAAAACACTCTTCATTCGACAAATGAACTGACAAACTTTTACACACTAGGATTTATCCCAAGTGGAATTCTAACCTAAACAGTGAGAGGTGCTGTGATCAATAAGTGCCTGCTTTAGACTGCTCGGCCATTAAAGCACCTCATTCCACATGTAAAGTGACAAACCTATGTCCTGCTAGTTAAGAACTTGAATTCTGTTCAGCAGTATTAAAGTATTACTCAGAGACAAACTATAATTGAATGTCAAAAGAATTTCTATACTTTAAGTCACTCAAACGAATTAAAACCAGATTCAATACTCTTGAAGACATCAACTTAAACATATACAAGTAAGCAGGGTTAAAAACTTGTCAAAGTTTTAGCAAGTTCTGAAAGCAAAATTCTATGAAAAACGTTAGATATAACCATGCAATTTAATAATTTAGCCAACTTTACTCTAAAACAACCAAGCCTTGCCTAAAAAGTTGCCTGCCTCAGGGTGGCAGGTTGGAGGCAAGCTGGATGTTAATTTCAACTCTTATGCAAGACCACAAAATTCTAGTACATGTATGACTATGCATGAGAAATAACCCTTACCTTTATATCCAGCTCTGCTACTAAATATTTCATATGTTCATCTTGTATTTTAGCTTCCACGTCACCAGGTGCTGTGGCTGGCATACCAATCAAAATATCTGTAATATATATCATCAAAATAATTCCTTTATTATTACAATAACAAGCAAAATTTTATTTGGTGCAAAACCTACTGTTTGTTTGCATTGTCAACTAAAGTGAGACGTGTGTATCAGTCTTAACCAAAATAATAAAAACTTTTACATTTACATTTCCCAAGAATACAGCTATACAGTCAATCAATCAATTTAATGATAATGCCAACTTGTCAAGCATCTTCACACCATATTGTTTGATGAGTTTACTGGCACTATGCTTACAGAAAACAACTAATGTATATATAAATTCTATTCAATCCTAAACCTTTTTGCATATAATACAATGGTAAAATCATTTTAGCTTGTAACAGTGAGGGGTGAATTAATTTTTTTTTTAAATACATATTTTATACATGTATTTCTATATATTTTTTATTAACTTATGTTTAATACTGAAACAAATCTAAGTTTAAGGTAAAAAACAACCACCTGTTAAATATTAACTTAAAATATCAACTCAAAATTAAAACTTGAATTGTGTAACCATAGAACCGCAAATGCCACCAGACAGCTTATCACCTGTATGGATTCATTATTCCATAGTGGTTGCCCCATTAATTGGACATAGATATAGATGTCAGGGCATAACAATAGGGATGGGTATTATCAAAATTTTTGTATCACGATATATTATGATAAGCAGATGCTGTATCACGATACGTATCATAATATATTATGTTAGAACTGAGGAAGGCAAAGAGCCTTTTACAATGTTGAATTCGCCGTTGTCGGCCATGTTGTTAATAACACGTTGTTATGGAGCAAGTTTCGTATTTGGCTGTTTCGTATCTGGTTTGATAGCTTTACCTATAGTAAGACCTAATATTTATATAAATTCCAGTCAGTTGAGTTTGTGTGTTCATTTAAGCTATAAAAAGACAGGTTACTTGACTTTTAAAAAATACCGGTATTACCGGATCGGATCTGTCATATCCCGATACGTATGTATTATGAAATTGTATTGTGATATACCGGTATACCGATAATACCGCGCACCACTACATAACAATAACTCTTTTCGCACTTCATGCAAGTGAGCTTACGACAGTAATTCATTGTCTTACATACCTAATATTTTCCAGAAGCCTTTTCCGAGACCTTTAACAGACTGTGTAATACTGAAGAAGTGCGAGTTAAATCTGTTTCTAGCTGTGATAATTAACAGTCTCAGTGATAAGGCAAGATCCTGAAAGTAGTCATTAAAACATTTCTGTTGTAAAAAATTTGTAAACACTTCATGGAAAGCTGTAGATATACATTTATAACCAATGTCTATATAACCATCAATTAGTGGTATTATGTTAGGATTAATTGAAATAATCAATGATTGTTTCATTACCGGATACTTCAAAAACAAGCAAACTGAGTTAAGAAGGAACCCCTAGTAGGTAGTTTTCTGCAATTTGCTTTAGTTCAAAGGTCTAAAGTTCTCGGGAAAATTTGCAAAAATTGGGTTAATGAACTGCACATCTCTTATTAATGTTGATGCTTTATACTGAGTTTGAAAAATAAGCGTTCATATTTTTGGAAAATTACTCCAGACAAGAAATGTCTGGATAGACTGAAGAGTGGGAATTCAAATTGAAAATCACCTTCCTTCTTCGAAAGGCATGAAATAACTAATCAAATGTGCATACTTCTAGTGTGTAAGTTCACTTCCCCTATTTCCATGATTCAGAGAGAATGATAATCAATAAAGTATAAAATATTGTAGTTATGTCAGTAAACCTAGTACATGTACTTATATGAAACTGTGAAGGTGATATATTCTAGTCACAGTTTCATAACAAGATTAAAGGCATTAGAATACTTTGAAATCATCAAATTTTGTGGTGTCCCAATATTCAATGTTTTGTGGACTCAATGACCCATTAATTTTCAAGTCAACAAAATAGTATATACTTCAATCTTACCTTAAATCTTAACCACACAAATCACGAATACATTACTACACAAAATGGTGGGTTTTTTAAAGCTGTGGAAATTGGATGCCACAAAATTAGAGCCATGGAAATTGGACGCCACAAAATTAGAGCCAGGGAAACTGGACACCACAAAAATTAAATGATTTCACAATAAATGCTAGTAATAAATAAAGGATTTACTGTATGTTAGATTATATATTTACCTTTAGCAGTGAATTGTTGGCTCTGTTGGTACCTTTCTGTAACAACTGAGTTAAACGCCAAACATGGACCTGTCCAGGAAAGTTATTACTAGGAACATCAAATTCTCTACAAAAACAAAATACAGTACCAGTAATCAGTATATATTTCAGGTTCATTATAGGAATGAAATTAATTATTCTATTAATTTGTTATGGAAGTATGAAAGAACTGGACATTTTGCATGGCGATTTATTTTATGTGTGCAAATTGTCCAATTCTTTCACACTTCCATAACAAATTGAAAAATTTATTTCATTTCTTGTAATTTAATTTTTAGAAAATTTTTAACAACAAATCAACAATTTAACAACAAAACAGCCGTAGCAAGTAAAAAATAGCAACACTATGGCATAGGAATTCAAATGTCTCTGTGCATCATCCATAATAACATGACGTCACTATGAGCCAATCCATTCATGCAAACGTAACAGAAAAATCTGACCAATTAAAATGCTTTTAACAAATGAAATTTGAATTAACAATCTATGATTTCAAAAGTAAGCTCCTTATGCTACATTTCCATTCTTAGTAGCCAAAATTTCCATTGGCTACTAACTTTTTGAAATTCTTTAAAGAAGTATATTTTAGCAAATTTATGAAAAAATACTTTAAAGAGGACTATATTTTTTTTTTCTTTTTTTACAAATTTTTGAAATTTGGGTTCTAATGATTTTGAAACTGTGTAAACCTAGCCTTAACCTTTGGCCTTCATGCATTGCACTCTACATGATAAACATTCATAGCAAGTTTCATTACAATCTTTCGTACTGCCTAAGAGTTATGGAGCAGACAAGTTAATGTATGTACACATGCCTTGATAAAAATACAATGCCATGATGTAATACACGCAATACATCTGCATACCCAATCATATTTAACACATTTTACAAAGGCACTTTAATCAAGGCAAGCCAAAGTTTTCTTAAATTGGTCATATTCATACCCATTTTTCCAGATACTTTGTAACTGGGAATCAGTAAGTTTCTTCAGAGCACCATTTCTATCTGTAGCTACTTCTTCTAATTCATCAAATGTTGGAGCTATGAACAGGTTTTGGAAATGAATCATACCCTGAAAAAGAAATAAAGATAAATAAATAAATACAGTGAAACCTCTATTCATTGTCACACCTGCTCAGTCAGCTTTTGGCATAAAGAATAAATTGATGGTGGCTCATAAAGAAAAAAATTGAAAATATAGATTTTGGGATTCCAAGATAGTGTGGCAGTAATCAAGATGGCAAAGTTACTTACAGGTTTAACTATAAAATGAAAAAAATTCTTAACTACAGTAGAATCTCACTATCTTAAACTCCAAAAATAAAACTTTTCTTCAGAAATCTAGGGGTCAAAAATGTTGATCCTGGACCAGAATTTTTTAAAATCTACTGGTCCAAGTTCAAAATAGTTTCATAACTTCCTTTTTAACTCTCAGAAATTAAAATGCCAATTTGAACAAAATTTTGAGTTTTAATGAACCAGAAGCTTAAAAATTTATATGTTCCAAGAGAAAAATGTGATGGCCCTATACCCAAGACCAGTGATTTTTAAGGGCTGTTTGAAGTCATACACCTAATATGGTATTAATCTATAACTTTTATTTAATAATTGAGCTCTTGAAGTGAGATAAACTTTTATGGAAACCTAAATGTTCATGTCCCATACTTTCTGATATAAAATGCAGATGAACACACCAACCAAGGCTACACCAAGCACTAGCTAGGCAAAAAGTACTGACCACTGCATCATTTCAACACTTAAATCAAAATACCTTTTGACATATATACTGAACAACAAAAGAAACTATACACCCTATGTTACATCAAACATTTATTTTAAAATGTTGATAATTCCCAAACATTTTGAATAATCTGATTACATGGTTCACTTCTGAAAAATTATGAAACAGTTTCATTCAAAACAATCAGGAGATGAATGCTCTATTAAGGCGCAAAAGGGTGAGGGGTCAAAAAGAAAAATTCTTGAATGATGTTAAATTCATTTTTTCACTGTAAAATTGTAAATAATGTTAAAATTGGTTATTTAATTGAGATACGAAAGCGTGTATGACCTCCATTTGGGTTGATGCAAACAATAAGCCAGCGACGCATAGAATTGATGTAACGGTTAGTCACAAGGCCTAGAATTTTAATCCATTCAAATTGTAAGGCATGACCCAAATCTACTAGCACTGTAATTTAAAGGTTTGTTCCCCCTCGTCGACCCAATTCATCCCATAGATGCACAATCGACAACATGTCCGGTGATCATGAGGGCAAAGGTAGAACATTGATGTTGTTCTGTTGTAAAAAAGCAGAAGTGAGTATTGCCGTATGTGGACAAGCATTATCGTGTTGAAAGGTGGGGCCTGGTCCAAAACGGTTCAAAATTGGTATAACTTTTACCGTCAAAATGTCATCGCAGTATTTCTGTGCATGTAAATTCCCATCAACACTAAGCAAATGGGTTTTGTGACCGACACAGATGCCACCCCAAACCATAATACTGCCCAAACCCAATCTGTCAATTTATTGAACACATTCACTTGTGGTCGGCCACCCAAATTGGCATCTGATGTCGTTCCAGTTTGTTGGAACCGCCGTACCAGCGAATGAATTGTAACACGCGTGCAACTAAGTGTTCTTGCAATATGACATTGCTGCCGGCATGAAACATCCCAATTGTCTGCTCATGCTGTATTTGAGTCAATCTAGCCATTAATTCTTTAGATATCTGGCAATAATTTTTATGTTTTCTTGTTACTTGATGTCAAAAGATCAAATTTGTCAATTTTGAATTGAATTGGACATGCCATATGAGTTGCATATGTAGCACATGCGATTGTTATTAAATAGCGTCCATAAAGACACGCGCCACTAAGCACAAATATTGAACATTTGATGAAAGCGATAGTTAGGTCAGAATCATGTGTGGTAAATTTCGTCAAAATCTTGTTACTTGATGTCAAAAGATCAAATTTGTCAATTTTGAATTGAATTGGACATGCCATATGAGTTGCATGTGTAGCACATGCGATTGTTATTAAATAGCGTCCAGAAAGACATGCGCCACTAAGCACAAATATTGAACATTTGATTAAAGCGATAGTTAGGTCAGAATCATGTGTGGTAAATTTCGTCAAAATCGAAATTGACATTATTCAGAAAATATATAATATCAGTGTGTATAGTTTCTTTTGTTGCTCAGTATATGTTAAAGTGTGTCTAAAGAATATAGGCTCATCAGATACATGTAGTTGCTTATCCCAATTTGAAGGAGAACATGAGACTTCCTTCTTAATTCTCCAGTCCTTTGCAAGATTAACTTCTACCATTCCTGACAGATCTCTTTTGTTTTTGAGCTAAGTAGACAGAAACAATGTGATATTAAATACCTTGCTCCAAGACATACCACTAAACCAAAACTGGTACTTAACCCCAGGATTATTGATTACATACCTTATGTATTTTCTCACCCTCTGCTGTGACTCGGACTGGGTCTGTGACGTCAGTTATGGATGGTGGAAGAACTATAGGGAAGGATTTCCAATGGAACAACATCGACTCAGCAAGCTAAATATGGTAACAAAAAAGTAACAATGATTATTTAGGAGTATTTTTTATAATGCTCAAATTAACATTAACATTTTAAAGATTTTAAACATGCATTGCTTATAATAGAAAAGTAAAACAATAAACCAAACTTAATAAAGAAAATTGTCCTTATGTAATGGATTTTTGCATTTAAATAATGTTAAATTTGAGCTCCTAAGGCCTTAACAATGTGGTCATTTGGCAAAGTAGGTTACCAATAGCCCCTTCTAGAAAAAGCACTGTCTATAAAGGCCATATTACTTAGGTTCCATAGGTGATTGTTACATACAGCTTTTATTGCATGTTTAAATCCAGGTTAGGCATTAGGCATGAATCAAGTTTATTAGACTATAAAAGAAAACTTAGTGTGTCATATTTAGAGCCATTAATAGAATATGTCCAGATCAAATGTCTCATACTTTTTTGTTGTTATTGTTGATTGTTTTTTCTTGGGTATGTGAGAATCTTGTAAAAGACCACAGTAAAAAAACATTGTGTATATTAAGTTTGATTACCTGTTTAATGGAGTTCATCACGTCTCCCATTTCTCTGGATACATTTGCGGCATCATAGAGGAATACCAGAGGTTCCCTCTGAAATATTATAAAAGTCGACATGTTATAAAACCCCGGGTGAAATTAAAAATCTAGTACAAGTGCAAAGTAAAACTCTTCAAGAAATAATCAAATTGAATTAATTTGGTATCAAAATAAGGCATTACTGTTATCACAATTCCTGTGAGTTTTTTCTTACAAAATTCTGTTATTCAGATTTGAGCTTATGACATAAACCCTATATAGCACTGAAATACATTTACTCCAGGCACATGTACATGGACAAAAGCTTTAAAGAATTTCTCAAAAATTAGTAGCCAATGGCAATTGTTGCTGCCAGGAATGGAAACACACAGTGCAGCAAATTGCAATAACTCTAAAAATCTATGGAGGAAAAAACATTGCCGAGAAAGGACAAAAGCCCAAGTTATCTGCCAATTTATATACATAATTATTTATATGTTTAGTAGTTGGTAATGTACTGTAAACTATAAAATATAAAATTACCTTTGGTGCAATGCCAGGAAACGCATCTCCATCCATGGTGCTTAAATTAAGTTCTTTTGTACAGCTAATAAACAATTAAAAATAAATATATATTATAATGTAAAAATTTTTAAGTGTGTGCTTGTTAACACATATATACATGTAATGAATAGAACATGATAAACCATCTACTATTAGAATCACGGTGAATAAAGTCAAATCTTCATAGAAAATCCAATAAATTGAATTTTTAACATTGATGACTTACTTGATTGATTGAAGGGTTTTACATCCCAGTCAAGTATATTTTACCAAGACCTCACCATCTATAGGTGAAGTGGCAGAAATTTTTAGCTTTGCAGTGTGCTCCGGGCAATACGAGTGAGGGTTCTTTAACATGCCACACCTGCCATGACACAGGGTATCAGTTTTGAGGTTTCTTCTGCAAGACCCCATGACTTTTCTAAATGCCGAGTGCTAGGCAAAATAAGTCACTACTTATTTTCAAATCTTGGGGTATGAACCCACAACCTCCACATAGGGCCCGAGCACTCTATCACTAAGCTAACATAGTAATCATGATGACTTCTTTGAGTTATGAGGATTCTCACATTACCATAAAATAATATTTTTCAATCTGCAATATGACAAAGAAGAAAACATAAAATTACTGGACTTTGTTTGAGAATGTTGCATTAGGCCTATTCTTTGTTACAAACACAATGACTGACATTAACTGGGCCATTGGGTTTCATTCCCATGGAGGTAGCCATTACCACAGAATTATATTGGCACTAACATGACATGAAAGTCTCAAATCGGTGCAATTCAAAAGTTTGCATCATTTCGATGATCTGCAATTCCACTGTGTATTTCACAATGTTCCAATTTACGGATTTGTCAAGACTATGGAATTACATGTTTATCTTGAAATGAAAATGTGAGAAGTTGACAGAATATGAGTCTTCGCTCTACTAAATTTGTAATTTTTACTGAAAAGTCTAACCTAGTATTTAAAAAAAAAATCAGAGGGTACACTCATATGTAACCCAGGTCACAAAATGCGCTAGCTGTTGTGTTTGTGTTGTTTATACTGTAAATATTATGTCAGTGTGTTTGTATTGTCAGTGTTATGTCCACTTGGGTTTGTATATGTGCTGTCACGTGTATGTGTTTTGTTACTAATTTTAGACTTTATACTGGACATCGGGACTGGTTACGGACATTACCGACATTGCATGATGGTCACTAAATGAATAATAATCATATTAATTAGTTTTACCGCCACTTTGGTTGCACTGCTGGACACAATTGGAGGCATAAATATTTGAGACATATTTATATTATATAGCCTGTCCTGAGTAGAATTTACTTTTTCTACAATTACTGGTATGTGTAATTATATTTCTAAATCATTAATGTGATATTTATTACTTTCTATTTTTAAAATTAAATGATATTATGTTTTCCTAATCCAGTACGATCCGTTCAGTAAGTTTCGTATATTTTGTATATTTGTAGGCATTTTACTTCTGTATATTATATGGACAACGGATCCACATCAAACGATGATCAATATTATAAACATTCCATAAATAAAATATATGTTTGTATATCTGGATTGTGTTATATCTTCAAGTATTATGAAACCCCGGTTACAAATGGCGCCCAACGTTTTCTTTAATAATGCCAGTATTCAGGAATAATAGAATTCCCGGGAATATGATGTGTATATAAGTGTCGACAAGGAAAATCAACTCTGGAGGTCAATTTCTAGAATTTTGATTCTTCGACGCATGCGTGAACCGGCTCAACATTTCCGGATATACAGTGTGCATGTTGATTTCGAATAAGTGTATATAGGCCTAATATTGGATTTAATTTCGATTGTTTAGACGTCTCGGCGGACATTTAGTGATCAGCGATGGATTGTTCAATGCAATGACTGTAGATATCAACAGAGTAACATTTTTAAAAAAAAATATATTTTCATTTGTGACAGTTTTGTATAATATTTGTAACATGTGTGATACTGAGTGATATATTATATTGATTTGTTTATAATTGTATTTTCTTTTGCAGTTATTATTGTGTAATTTATTATTTTTTTTGAAATATTGTAATTGTGTGCTATTTTTGTGTTTAATGTAAACATATATTGTTTGGAAGGTAAGGGGTTACTCAGGCAGGTATAGTGTAAAACATATCCTGGTTTCCTATTGTGCATGACACTTTTACTTTGTTTAAAAAGTTAATATCACTGTTGTGCATGGTACCTTCACTCTGTGTTGTTTCTAACACTTGACATTGACTTGGAACCTTTTGACATACAATAGTACACATAAATGACATTAAATGTTTTGTGTTTATTTGATGTTTGTACTTTGTGAATTTTAATTGTATAATTTTGTATATGTTGGCGCATTGCAATGTAGTATGACTGAATTGAGATTGAGAAAATTCATAGAGCGTCCAGTACATATTAAACACACAGGTCGTGCCAAATCTATTTTAATTGGTAATAGTATTGGTAAATATTTAAGGGATCATGTGGATGTGATTCCAGAGTGTGCTTCTAATATAGATTTTGTTTGTATAGGTGGTGCAACATTTTCTTATTTCCACGAATGGTTAGTTAAGAACTTAGATAAGAAAGTCCAACAGTTTGGTAATATTAATTTATTGATATTATTAGGCACTTGTGATTTAACTCAAAAGAATGGTAGATTTATTAAGTTAAGACACAATGATGATGACACTGCAATTAATTATTTGAAAACTTATATTGACAAATTTATTTCAATTATTTCAGATTTTCAGACAGTTAAACCTGTATTCTTTGAAATACCACCATATTCAATACTGGAGTGGAATAAATATCAGGGACATTTAGATTGTGATATTTATCGTGAACAAGACTTTATTTTGAACAACAGAATAAGTGCCATTAATGAGTACATTATTGAAGTAAACAATAAAGCTACTGTTTCATCACCAAGATTTAAATTAGACCTGATAAAGTACAGGAAAAGTAAAGAAAAAGACAACCACAGAAAAGCTTTAAACTTCAAGTTATATAAAGATGGTATCCATCCTATACCAGTATTAGCCAGATGTTGGATGAAGAGAATTTTGTTAAAAGTGAGTATAACTTAGACTTATTTTTTTTCATTTGTGTAGTTTATCTATATATATATTTTTTTTTTATAAATTTGTCATTTTATATTATTGTGTTATATATATATGTTTACCATGCCTTTGTCAGAAGAACAAATGATTGATGTGTTAAATAAAAGTGGAAAGTATAAAGTTATTGCTACAGAACAAGAACAACTACATGTAACAAGCACACCTAAAGAAGCAAGTAAAGAAGCAAGATGGGGAAATCTTACATGGAATCCAAAATTAGATCAAGGTGCAAGATCTAAGTATGGAACAAGAGGCCCAATAGGGCCTGTACCGCTCACCTGGGCCGTAAACAGCACAAAAAACACAATATATACTACATTTAAGGAGCAATAACTATGATGTGGATATTTAGACATTTATGAAACTTGCAACTCGCATCTGTGACCTTGACTTTCAAACCAATGACCATAATCTATATTAATGATCGTTGTATCAATACCTACAACATTCTAATATACATGCCTATACAAAAAGTTCATAGTTTTCAAGATAATGAACCATTTCAGTATTCTTTTGCATCTGTGACCTTGACCTTTGAACCAATGACCTTAATCTATATATCAAAATGATCGTTACATCAATACCAACAATATTCAAATATACATGCCTATATAAAAAGTTTATAGTTTTCGTGATAATAAATAATATAAGAAAGGTAAAAAATTAGGTCATGACCTTCATAATTGACCTTGACCTTTGGACCCTTGACCTTTTTCTATACATCAAAATGATCGTTGCATCAATACCTACAATATTCTAATATACATGCCTATACAAAAAGTTCATAGTTTTCAAGATAACGAACCATTTCAGTATTCTTTCGCATCTGTGACCTTGACCTTTGAACCAATGACTTTAATCTATATATCAAAATAATCGTTACATCAATACCAACAATATTCCAATATACATGCCTATACAAAAAGTTTATAGTTTTCGAGATAATAAACCATTTTGGTATTGTTTTGCTACTGTGACCTTGACCTTAGGACCCTTGACCTTTTTCTATACATCAAAATGATCGTTGTATCAATACCTACAACATTCTAATATACATGCTTATACAAAAAGTTGATAGTTTTCAAGATAATGAACCATTTCAGTATTCTTTCGTATCTGTGACCTTGACCTTTAAACCAATGACCTTAATCTATATATCAAAATGATCGTTACATCAATGCCAACAATATTCCAATATACATGCCTATACAAAAAGTTTATAGTTTTTGAGATAATTAACCATTTTGGTATTGTTTTGCTACTGTGACCTTGACCTTTGGACCCTTGACCTTTTTCTATACATCAAAATTATCGTTGTATCAATACCTACAACATTCTAATATACATGCCTATACAAAATGTTCATAGTTTTTAAGATAATGAACCATTTCAGTATTCTTTCGCATCTGTGACCTTGACCTTTGAACCAATGACCTTAATCTATATATCAAAATGATCGTTACATCAATACCAACAATATTTCAATATACATGCCTATACAAAAAGTTTATAGTTTTCAAGATAATTAACCTTTTTGGTATCGTTTTGCTACTGTGACCTTGACCTTTTGACCCATGACCCTTTTCTATACATCAAAATAATTGTTGTATCAATACCTACAACTTTCTCATATACATGCTTATACAAAAAGTTCATAGTTTTCAAGATAATGAACCATTTCAGTATTCTTTTGCATCTGTGACCTTGACCTTTGAACCAATGACCTTAATCTATATATCAAAATGATCGTTACATCAATACCAACACTATTCCAATATACATGCCTATACAAAAAGTTTATACTTTTCGAGATAATTAACCTTTTTGGAATTGTTTTGCTACTGTGACCTTGACCTTTGGACCCTTGACCTTTTTCTATACATCAAAATGATCGTTGTATCAATACCTACAACATTCTAATATAAATGCCTAAACAAAAAGGTGATAGTTTTCAAGATAATGAACCATTTCAGTATTCTTTCGCATCTGTGACCTTGACCTTTGAACCAATGGCCTTAATCTATATATCAAAATGATCGTTACATCAATACCAACAATATTCCAATATACATGCCTATATAAAAAGTTTATAGTTTTCGAGATAATAAATAATATAAGAAAGGTAAAAAATTAGGTCATGACCTTCATAATTGACCTTGACACCATTTTGAAGATAATTACAAGAATATGTCAAAACTGAAAACACCATGTCATTATCTGGTCGTATAGTCAAGTTATAACAATTTAAAAATATTTTACGATTTTTGCAAAATTAAACTCAAAAACGCGTAACCTATTTTTAAAGGTTAAGACTATGTAGAATCCAAATATCACATCAGATTTTGCCTCCAATGAGTGGTTCAAGAGAAGAAGATTTTTTTAGGTTTTGTCTATTTTTAGTAACAGCGGCCATCTTGGATATTCGATCGCCATGATTTGA
Organism: Anadara kagoshimensis; assembly: GCA_021292105.1. Lineage (NCBI taxonomy): Eukaryota > Metazoa > Mollusca > Bivalvia > Arcoida > Arcidae > Anadara > Anadara kagoshimensis. The sequence goes on from CM037861.1 coordinate 61,565,988, forward strand.
ACAAACTATAGTTAGACTCTATTAAGGACCTTCCACGGCAAATTTGGTTTCAGTTGGCCCAGTAGTTTGGGAGGAGAAGATTGAAGTTTACTGACGCACGCACGCACGCACGCACGCCTCACCATGCCATAAGCTCACATGGCCTTTGGCCAGGTGAGCTAAAAATGGAAACACATCATAATGAGCCAAATGATGTAGGATGTGGAGCTAATTTTAACCAAGGAATGGATTCGACATGTATATATAGGTCAACACCCAATATACCAAAAATTCCATCATTCTCTGGAGATGAGCAACCACAGAAAGGTGATGTTAGTTACAGTGAATGGCGTTACGAAGTAAACTGTTTGTCAAATGATGCAGATATGACACCTAATGTTCTTGTCCAGGCAATTCGTAGATCTCTTAGAGGTACAGCAAAGAAGATGTTAATTCCGTTAGGAGAAGCTGCTTCAGTACATCAAATATTAAGGAAGTTAGACAACTTATTTGGTGACATTTCTTCCAATGGTATGATCATGCAGCAATTTTTTAACACATACCGGCAACCAACTGAATCAGTAACATCGTTTGGCTGCAGATTAGAGACCTTACTCCAAACTGCCATTGATCAAGGATATTTGGATCACCAGTCTAAAAATGACCTATTGAGACATAAGTTTTGGACATCTCTCAATTCGGAGAATTTACAAGCACAAACTAGACACAAATATGACACCATAAAGGAGTATGACACACTACTAAGGGAAATAAGGCAAGTAGAAAAGGAAATTAAGGACAGTAAACCACAACAACAGGTAAATAAAGCTAAAGCACAACAACAAGCTATAGTGTCAGCAGATGTAAGAGACCCTGTAAAGGATTTAGAGAGAAAAATGGATTCAAAGATACAAGAATTAGAGAAACGATTGGAGAGAAAAATGGATGATAAGTTCGACAAAATAATAAATAGGTTAGATGATATGAAGGTAAGTAATACAAATAGTCAACAATATCAGGATAATAGGACATTTGGAGGTAATACAGGTAGGTATTCACCACAAAGTTACAGAGGTTATAGAGGTCAATCCAGAGGATTTAGAGGTGGAAGGCAGAATAATGGGTTTAGTAGAGGACAAAGTCAAGATCATGTTAACCCAAAAGTTTAGTGACCTCTGTCGAGGGCCAGTCGGAGGTCAAAGACAAAAGTCAAGGCCACTTAAAAAATAGAATGGTAGGAGATTGTAATGAAAGTTTTATCTGTATACAAGGTAAGCAATTTAAGGCTCTTATAGATAGTGGATCAATGGTAAGTACTATCTCAGAATCTGGATATAAAAGTTTACCGGATAAACCAGATTTACAAAAATTAGAAAATCTGGGCTTGGAGGTTGCAATGGCTGATGGAAATTTATTGCAATATATAGGTTATATAGAATGTTGTATTACTATGCCATTTCTAAATAACAACAAAGATTTTTATGTTCCAATATTGGTGGTGCCAGATACTAAGTTTAATGCAGTATGTCCAGTTATTGTGGGAACAAATGTCATAAGATTTTACAGTGACTTGACACAGGAGGAGGATACTGAAATAAATGTACCACCTGAATGGCAGTTAGCAGTAAATAGTTAAAAGGTAATATTATGTAGTCAAATCAACAAATAAGAAACCAATTCATATACAACCTTATGAAACTGTTGTGGTAAAGGGTCAAGCAAAGGGAGTTAAGAATATAAAAGGAATAGTAGTGACAGAAAATTTGAAAGATGAATCAAGATATACAGTATGCCCAAGAGTAATTCAAATTAATCAAAGTACTGAAAGAGCTAAAGTACCAGTTAAACTTTGCAATATGACAGCTAAAACTATAACTATTAAACCTAAGGCAGAACTGTGTAGTATGGAAGAAGTTACTATTATTGATGATTTAACATCTTCACAACAACAACTGGGTGTACATCAGTTGTCTAAACCAGAAGAACTAGGAGTTAAAATAGACAACCATAACTTAACTTCAGAACAACTACTGACAGTTACAACACTATTAGATAAATGGAAACATGCATTTTCATCTGGACCTCTTGATTTAGGAAACACTGATATTGTCAAACATAAAATAGAATTAACAGATAAAACCCCATTTAAGATGCCCTATAGAAGAATTCCACCCAGCATGTATGACGAAGTGCGACAACATGTCAAGGAGATGTTACAAGCGGGAGTTATTAGGGAGTCCAATAGCCCATATTCGTCAAATGTCGTACTTGTGAGGAAACCAGATGGAAGCCTGAGATTTTGTTTAGACATGAGATGTTTGAATTCTAAGACTAAGAAAGACAGTTACATGTTACCACGTTTCGACGATGTAATTGATACTATAAATGGATCAAAGTTTTTCTCCAAGTTAGATCTCCGTTCAGGATATTGGCAGGTTGAAATAGATGAAGAGGACAAATTCAAAACAGCTTTCTCAGTTGGAAAATTAGGATTTTATGAATGTGTGAGAATGGGTTTCGGATTAACCAATGCTCCAGCCACTTTCCAACGTCTTATGGAGAAATGCATGGGAGACATGCATCTCAAAGAATGTCTTATATTTATTGATGACATCCTGGTGTTTTCAAGGACATTTGAAGAACATATAGTACGATTAGAGGCAGTTTTTGACAGGTTAGTACAGCACAATCTCAAACTTAAACCATCTAAATGTGAATTGTTTAAAAACTCTGTTACATATTTAGGTCATGTTGTTTCAGAGCAAGGGATAGCGACAGATCCAGAAAAATTAACAGCTGTTAAGAACTGGCCAAAACCACAAAATGTTCAAGAGTTGCGAAAATGGTTAGGTTTTGTGGGATATTATCGAAAATTTATTAAAGGCTTTTCGAAAATTGTAGAACCTTTAAACTCTCTTTTAAAAGGTCATGGCACTATAAAACCAAAATCAAAGTCTAAATCAAAATCAAAGAAATCAAAATATACACCAGCTAAATGGCAGTGGACAGAGATTGAAAATAGTGCATTGAATCAATTAAGCAACACTTGTTACAACCACCAGTACTTGCGTATGCTGATTATAGTTTACCATTCATTTTACATACTGATTCAAGTGGTAGTGGACTTGGAGCTGTATTATATCAAGTACAGAATGGACAGGAACGGGTTATTGCGTATGCTTCTAGAGGATTAAGACCCAGTGAAAGAAATTACCCAGCCCACAAACTGGAGTTTCTAGCACTGAAATGGGCTGTGGTTGACAAATTTCACGACTACTTGTATGGTAACAGCTTCCAAGTGGTGACAGACAACAATCCTCTCACATATGTTCTCACAAAAGCAAAATTAGATGCAACCAGTCAAAGATGGATAGCAGCACTGGCTGATTATGATTTTACTCTAAAATATAGGTCTGGGAAACTAAATGCTGATGCAGATGGACTATCAAGAAGGCCAGTTGTTGAAAATGAGGTTGTTAAAGCTGTATGTAAAGCAGCTGTAACAAATGTTCCATTTATAGAAACATTGATGGTGGATTCAGTTCCTCATACGGCTGATGAGACGACTTATTCCAGGTCAGATACAAATTATTGATTGGAACAAAGAACAGACCAAGGATGCAGCTATAAAAAAGATAATTGACATCCTTAAAGGCGATTCCTTTTCCAGGGGAGAAGAGGTAAGTATACAAGATCCAGAGGTGCAAAAGTATTTGAGAGAAAGAAAACGTTTAATATTGGAGGATGGAATCCTTTATAGAACCGCATTTCAGGATGGTCAACCAGTTCAACAACTTGTGCTACCAAGACATTATAGAGACAGAGCTTTTCAGGGAATACATACTGAAACAGGACATCCTGGTAAAGAGAAAACTGCTTGGTTAGCAAAACAAAGATTCTACTGGCCTGGTATAGACAAATACATAGAGTCCAAGGTCGAACAATGTGACCGATGTATCCGAAGGAAAACACCAGTGAGACCAGCAGCAGGACTTGTACCAATAGAAACAACGAGACCTATGGAGTTAGTATGTGTTGATTTTCTAAGCTTGGAACCTTCTAAAGGTGGTTATGAAAACATTCTAGTAATAACCGACCATTTTACCAGGTATGCTCAAGCGGTACCATGTAAAAACCAAACTGCACATACTACAGCAAAAGCTCTCTATGACAACTTCATCAGATATTACAGCTTTCCGGAACGACTACATAGTGATCAAGGTAGGAACTTTGAGAGCAAGATCATCAAAGAATTATGTGGAATAGCTAATATAAAGAAAACACGAACAACACCATACCATCCCATGTGTAACGGTTCAGCCGAACGATTTAATCAAACTTTACTCAAGATGCTTGGAACTTTAGAGGAACACCAAAAATCAGACTGGAAAACGTATATACCGCCACTAGTGCAAGCATATAACGCAACTAGAAGTGATGCCACAGGATTTTCTCCCCATTATTTAATGTTTGGGTGGCATCCTAGGCTATCAGTGGATGCATATCTTGGGCTGGAACCAAATAATAATGACAAGACAGATCACAGCACATATATAGAAAAATTAAGAGAGCGAATGACAAAAGCATACCAAGTAGCAACAAGTGAAGCAAATAAGATAGCAGCTAAAAACAAACAGAGATATGATGAAAAGATAAGAGAGTCAAAAATTGAAGTGGGTGACAGGATTTAGTACGAAAGGTTGGACTGCAAGGGAGACAAAACTGGCGGATAAGTGGGAGAAGGAACCCTATGTGGTTGTCAATATACCACATAGTGACACTCCTGTATATAAGGTCAAGCTTGAGTCTGGAAATGGATCCATTCGGACTCTTCACCGAAATATGCTACTCCCATTTAATGTTATTCCAGCAACGGAGACAACTAATATAACGCCACAAAGACCATGTAAAACAAAAGGGAGACCAGTACAAAACAATAACAAACAAATGACATCTTCTTCAAGTAGTGATAGTGACAGTTCTAGTTCTGGAGATGAGACTAGAAAATATATTATTCCACAAAGAAGAACACGAAAAGTAGGACATAATATTAATGAGGATCAAGTTTCAAGTATTTCCAACCAAACTAATCAAAACCAAGTATCAGAAAGATTTGAAACTACAATGGATCGACAAGTCACTCCACCTCAATTACTGCCACGAAGATCAACGAGAAATCGAAAACCACCAGATAAATATGGAGAGTGGCAATGTACTCAACAAGTTCAGGATTCACATCCATTAGATCATCAAGAGGAGATTTTTGTGTAACATATTTATCAAATTGAGATTAATGGTTTATCTAGTATTTAGTAATTATTGTCATATTTCAGGTATAAGGGTCTCATGCTTGATTTGTCGGTAGGGACTGACCCGATCACATTGAAAGCATGTAGACAAAAAGGTAAGTTTATCTTGCAAGATGATAAATTGTTATTTTTTATCTGAAAACTGATAATATCTAAATATTTACAAATTTGTATCTTTTCAGCTACAATAATTGATCACAGTTGCATCCAGTTGGTAGGGACTGACCCGACCACTAGGACTGCTGTGTCATATTTACCAAAAGGGTATGTATGAAAATATTAGATATAAGGAAACTTTATTAAATGTCAGGAGACATTTCCTCCTGCCAGGGGAATATGTAACCCAGGTCAAAATGCGCTAGCTGTTGTGTTTGTGTTGTTTATACTGTAAATATTATGTCAGTGTGTTTGTATTGTCAGTGTTATGTCCACTTGGGTTTGTATATGTGCTGTCACGTGTATGTGTTTTGTTACTAATTTTAGACTTTATACTGGACATCGGGACTGGTTACGGACATTACCGACATTGCATGATGGTCACTAAATGAATAATAATCATATTAATTAGTTTTACCGCCACTTTGGTTGCACTGCTGGACACAATCGGAGGCATAAATATTTGAGACATATTTATATTATATAGCCTGTCCTGAGTAGAATTTACTTTTTCTACAATTACTGGTATGTGTAATTATATTTCTAAATCATTAATGTGATATTTATTACTTTCTATTTTTAAAATTAAATGATATTATGTTTTCCTAATCCAGTACGATCCGTTCAGTAAGTTTCGTATATTTTGTATATTTGTAGGCATTTTACTTCTGTATATTATATGGACAACGGATCCACATCAAACGATGATCAATATTATAAACATTCCATAAATAAAATATATGTTTGTATATCTGGATTGTGTTATATCTTCAAGTATTATGAAACCCCGGTTACACATATTTAAATAACTAAACAGAGTGAAAAATCAAATCAACTACTGATAGGGAAAGCCATTACAAAGACACTGATTCTGGTTGCAGTGGTCAGGTGGTTTCAACTTTCATTTTTGTGATTTTACAAACTTGTTCATTGCAGATTTTGATTTAGATTATATTATGTCACATTCTCTTTAAAGATTCCTCGTTTTAAATAGACAAATTTTTCATCTTACTAACTATACTCTCTTAAACCTTGAATATAATTACATATTTTCGTTTACAGCATCTTTCTCCGACTCCCCACTTGTTTCCTCAACTATTTTGACAGTTTTAGTTGCAAATCTCGTTCAACGAGAACACACGTGATTACGTCCTTTTCCGGTTTCAATCACGTTAGTATCCGCACGTATAAAATTTACCTGAATAAAATCCCAAACAATCGTAGATAATTACCTTGTTCTCTTATAAATAAATGTCATAATTTGTTATAAAACATTCGTTCTTTCATTGTGATTATCTAAGAAACGGAAATTCAACATATTTTTTAAGATATTCGTTAAAATTTAGATCAGTATTGGTGGGGACCCTTCAAAATCTTATTTAGGTCGAGAAAATTAATTTTCTTAAACTTCTCTAACACATAATAAAATATATACAAAAACAAATGAAAACTACAAGTTTCAATATAATAAAAAAAACTTGTATGTGTTGAGGGAGGAGCAGCTGGTGCTTGTTTACAGACCACAACACATATTTTATGAATCAGTCTGGCAAGTCTTTTGGTCAATGGGCATGTCATTTCACTGTCAGTTGGTTTTTTTCCGGGCAATTGTTTTTGAATGCATGTTGACTAATCAAATGCTGACAGCAGAAATAATTCTGTCTACTCTGCAAATGTATTTTTTTTTGCCCAATAAATTTGTTTCCAAATCATGAATAGTGTTAAATTGCCCATACAAAGCAGTGTCCAAATGCCTACTGTAATATAAATGCTAGTTACAATGAAAAATTATTATAAAATTCCCTTCCCCGACTCCAAGAATCTAACCCAGTTGCCTGTTTGTAAAGCAAGTGCTCTGCCGTTTTGCCTAAATGTCTCTGAACCTGTACATAGTACATACTATACTATGTAAATATATCGCTACATTTACATCCCTCCCCTTTGGTCTTCACCCCTTGAAAATGTATCTGGGAGGTCTTAAGAGTTGAACTCCCACTGGGTTTAACCATGATTTGAAAAGAGGTAGCGACTCCTTTCGCCAAGCACTTGACACATAGAAATAAAAGTGAAAGGGTCCTTCGGAAAAGGCCTTTAAAGCCAATGCCCCGTGTCACGACAGGCATGGTACGTTAAAGAACCCCGAGTGCACTGCAAAAAATCTTTAAAAAAATTCTGCCACTTCACCAATAGCTGGTGACATTTTGATGGTTGATATAAATGAAATAGCTTGACTGGGAGGTAAAATCCCAATTGATCAAAGCAGGTCAATCCTTTTTTACATAGGCTGCACTGGTTGGCTCTGTAACAATATAATATCAAGTTAATCAAATTTTCATTGTAGCAATGGCGGACGCTCAACCAGCCGGTGACAGAGGACGCGGAGGTTTCCGTGGAGGTTTTGGGTCAGGTGGTCGTGGTAGAGGCCGCGGCCGTGGTCGTGGAAGAGGCAGGGGTCGTGGCCGTGGAGCCAAAGAAGAAAAGGAATGGATGCCAGTTACCAAACTTGGCCGTCTTGTCAAAGACATGAAAATCAAGTCCCTTGAAGAAATCTACCTTTTCTCTTTACCAATCAAGGTAAGTTGTCATATGGTGTTCTCTTCTTAAAGTATTCAATGGAACTTGGTGGCCCAGATGTTTCAAGTATAGGCTTGTGGATCACAGCGGCTCTCGCTGCCTAGGTTCAAATGCACTTGAACAGATCTTGTATGAAAAAGTTTGTCAGTCACTTGTCGAAGGCCAGTGGGAACTCTGGTTTCCTCCACCATCTATGAACTGATGAGATATAAGTGATAAATCATCTATTAATCCACTTAACTCCACTGTATTCAAATTTCTAAATTGTGATATATTTTTTTACAGTGTATATTTTCTAAAAGTTAATGTAATACTTGTACATTGTATATGGAATATATAGATAGATGATTATTTTTCCTACAAAGATTGTAAATTAAGTACAGGGTTAAGGAAGTGTGTTTCGGAACTCTGAATCGCCTGTACTTTGTTATATCACCATTATGAAGCAAACATTTATAGAAAAATGATTTATTATTAATTTCTTCACAGAATTTTTGGATTGAATTTTTTTTATTTACTTTATTTGTAATACAGGAGTGTGACATCATAGATTTCTTCCTTGGACCATCTTTGAGAGATGAAGTATTGAAGATCATGCCAGTACAAAAACAAACCCGTGCTGGTCAGAGAACTAGGTTCAAGGTAATTAATAAAGTGTGACATGTTGATATTGGCTTTCATGGAAGTTGAATGCATTTAAGAATTGAAAATTGAAATAAGATATATTGAAATTGTAAGGCTTGCCTTCATTTTGGAAAAAAATACTGTATGATAATTAATGCAAATGGGATATTATGTGCATGTATGCATATACATATTCCATGGAATATTGTCTTGTAACCTTGGTTTTTATTGCAATTTTTATTGTCTCTTAAAAGAACAATAACTTATGGCAGTTCAATTCGGAAAACATAGTGTGCGAGAATACTTTATAATAACAGTATATGAAAATAAAATTTTTAAAAAATATATCTGAATTTGTAGGCTTTTGTTGCTATCGGTGACCATAATGGACACATTGGTCTTGGAGTTAAATGTTCCAAAGAAGTAGCAACAGCTATTAGAGGAGCCATCATTCTGGCTAAGTTGTCAGTCATTCCTGTAAGAAGAGGTTACTGGGGTAACAAGATCGGTAAACCCCATACCGTACCTTGTAAAGTAAGTAGATATAGAAAGGATGGATTTAATTCCTGTATAGCATCAGGTCCCTAGTGAGGCCACAGCGGCCAAGTGATCTAACTACACACTTATGTGTACACAGTACCCCTCACCACTTAGTTGGAATCCCACTCAGGACAGATTATAGTGCGAGAAAGTTTGTTGATTCACTTGCCAAGTTTTTCTTTTTTGGGCACTCCAAATTCTTTCATCCTGACTGGTGTGTAATACTCCCCTTTCTCTGTTTCCATTCTTTGAAATTTTACGTTTCACCAATTGTTTCCCAAATGAATGTTTAACTGGATGTTCAAAGGCTTGAGTGAGTTTCATATAAAGAAATTTTGCACAATAATGATCCATTGTAACATAAAAGTGTGAAAGTGACATCCTATATTTGTTTGTTTTACATTATTTTAATGATTGTAAGTTAATATGTTGATAATATTAATAGCAAAATGGTAAAAACACAATCTTTGATTTTCATATTGTATTGCTATACATGTATTTTCTGTAGCACCTCACTACTAATAAATGAGGAATGTATCACAATTTTCAGACCACTAGTGTTATCCCTTTCCAAAATTTATAATGCAAATACTGACATTTTATTTCTATGATTGTAGGTTACTGGTAAATGTGGTAGTGTAACTGTACGTTTGATCCCAGCACCACGTGGTACAGGTATTGTAAGTGCACCCGTACCCAAGAAGTTACTGAATATGGCTGGTATTGAGGATTGTTACACCAGTGCCAGAGGATGCACAGCCACCCTAGGAAACTTTGGTATGTGTTAAGTCTTAATATATCATACACATAGTCCATCTTGATTGAAAATCGTAACTCGGCTTGTTAAAATAAGTGTCTTCCATAAGAACGTCATGTCTTGCACTTGGATGTAGATGAGTATTGAGGCAAACTCGTATAATTTTATAATAAAAACTTTAGTCCTCAAAACCGAAGACATCTTGATACTGTTGGTTTGACCCTGGTTGACCACAAGTGAGGAAGGGATTTTCTTCATCTTCGATTTTACTGGTTGGCTTGGTACCAATATTTGAAATAGCAGCACTAACACCCTAATGGTCACTGTAAGTGTGCACAAGTTTAAAGCAGATGAGAAATGACAATGTTTGTTCCTTACACTGTACAATAAATGTGTTAGCAATCTCACTGCAATAGTTAAAATTATCTGAAATTTATTTTGAATGTACTGTATATGGTATGTATATGTTTATTCATTCTAATGTTCTTTATTCTTTCAGCTAAAGCTACATATGCAGCCATTGCTGCCACCTACTCTTACTTGACACCAGACTTGTGGAAGGAGACTGTATTTACCAAATCTCCATACCAGGAATTCACTGACTACCTGGCAAAGAACCACACTCGTACACCAGGTGTACAGAGACAAGAACAGAAAGTCTACTAAAACACATGAACAGAATCAGTATGATTTAGACTTCAAATGTGGAAAATAAAAAAATATCAAATATTATTTAATGTTGTTATTATTTTGAATCCTTGGTATGATGCTGAAGTTGCTAAATATGCAAAACCTATTTCCAGAAAATTAGATGTTGCCATAACATCCCCAATCAAAATTATTATCTCTCATTAGAGTTTAGATGTTTGCTGGAAGTTTAACTACAAAACCAATTGGTGGCCTAAGCATGAAATTGTCTTGTCTTGTGTGGCAGTTTCTATCATTCGCATGTGTTGCAGAGCACATGGTTTTCAACTGCAAATGTCTTAAATGAAGTAACAAAGAAACCAATTGCTAACCTGTTGATGTACATATGGTAACCTAAGTGTCCTGCAATGAGATTCAAATGCATAAGCAATTTGGTAATACAATATTGTTTGATCTTTTTTGCACAATTTTAATAATTGTGTACGATCATATTCGATATTACCAACACAGCATTTTCTCGGAATGCCCACAAAAGAACTGAATTGGAGCACTATGTGATAACGTAGCAAAGATTTTTTTACAGTGGTACAAGAAAAAGAGTGGAATAATAGTATTTTGCACCCCAGTCAAGATTCTTGTCCTTGAAGTAATGGTTTATTACACCGTGGAAATTCTCATGCCGTGAAGCAATATTTTACACCCCCAGTCAAGATTCTGTGTCAGTGAAGTAATGGAATTTTATGCCCCAGTAAAAATTCTGTCTGTAATGTTATAGTATTTTATGCTCCAGTCAAAATTCTGGCGTTTGAGTATGGTATTTACGCCTGTCAAGATTCTCGGTCGGTGAAGTAATGGTATTATACGCCCCAATCAAGGTTCTCGGTCCGTGAAGTAATAATATTTTGCACCCCAGTCAAAATTCTCTGTCCCTAAAGTAATGGCATTTTACGACCCAGTATAAGATTCTCAGTCCGTACAATAATGAGTGTTTTACGCCCCAGTCAAGATTCTCTGTCAGTGAAGTAATGGTATTATACGCCCCAATCAAGGTTCTCTGTCCGTGAAGTAATAATATTTTGCACCCCAGTCAAAATTCTCTGTCCCTAAAGTAATGGCATTTTACGACCCGGTATAAGATTCTCAGTCCGTAAAATAATGAGTGTTTTACGCCCCAGTCAAGATTCTCTGTCAGTGAAGTAATGGTATTTTACAACCCAGTAAAGATTCTCGGTCCGTGAAATAATGGTGTTTTACGCCCCAGTCAAGATTCTCTGTCAGTGAAGTAATGGTATTTTACAACCCAGTAAAGATTCTCAGTCCGTGAAATAATGGTGTTTTTCGCCCCAGTCAAGATTCTCAGTCCTTGGAAGTTACGGTATTTTACGCCTGTCAAGATTCTCGGTCTGTAAATTATGGTGTTTTACGTCCCAGTCAGGATTATCTCGGTCGATAAGTGAAGTACCGGTAATGGTATTTTACGCCAGTCCAGATTCAATCGGATAAGTAAAGTAAAAGTTGTTTAAACATCATTCAACATTCTTTCACAATCGAATATGAGAATTTTGTTTTATTTATTTTTTACATGGAACATAATTTCACACAACAATATTGAAATATACTAGTACATAAAATTTAATGACAATGCACATGTAGTTACAATGACATGCATGTAGGATGGAGGTATAGTTGCCTTTATACTTAGTCTACATTATTGATTAAATATTTTTACTTTATTTCGGCGAAATAAAACATTTAAATGTATGTATTTTGGTGTGTTAAAGAATACTAGTATCCAGCAATTACAATGGTGGGTGATTATATGTTATCATTAAGTACCAATTTCACACACTAATGGATTACACAAAATAAGTTTGAAATAATATGTGATTTCTTATAACTGACTGACACACTGATGAATGAGAATGGCCATAATACGGCAGAACTTAGAAACATTTTCGGTGTACAATTGCAGGACCACCTTCGTCATATTCCTGTTTACTTATCCACATTTGTTGGAAAGTTGACAAAGATGCTAAAATTGATCCACCAATCCACACAGAATATTTTCTCTCGGGAGGAGCTACTATTTTAACTTTGATGTTAGCAGGTGCCAAAGCCGTGACCTCTTTCATCATACGGTCAGCAATACCCGGAAACATTGTTGTTCCACCAGAGAGAACTATATTTGCATACAAGTCTTTCCTAATGTCCACATCGCATTTTAAGATAGAATTATAAGCCGATTCATGGATTCCAGCTTGCTCCATGCCGGTAAAAGATGGCTGAAACAGAGCTTCCGGACATCGAAATCTTTCGTTCCCTATCGTAATGACTTGTCCGTCTGGTAGTTCATAATTCTTTTCAAGCTGGGTTGACGTTGCAGCTAATACCATATCCTCATCGAAATCGAGGGCGACATAAGCTAGTTTTTCTTTGATATCCCTAACAATTTCGCGTTCAGCTGTTGTAGTGAAAGAGTAACCTCGCTCAGTCAAAATCTTCATCAGGTAGTCTGTTAAATCCCTCCCTGCAAGGTCAATACGCAATATAGCATGAGGTAGTGCGTATCCTTCATAAATCGGAACGGCATGAGTGACGCCATCGCCAGAATCCATGACGATGCCTGTTGTACGACCAGAGGCGTAGAGTGACAACACTGCTTGTATTGCCACGTAAAACGCTGGTGTATTAAATGTTTCAAACATAATCTGAATCATTTTCTCTCTATTAGCTTTAGGATTCAGTGGCGCTTCTGTCATTAATATTGGATGTTCTTCAGGAGCTACCCTGAGCTCATTGTAAAACGTATGGTGCCATACCTTCTCCATGTCGTCCCAGTTTGTGACAATGCCATGTTCTATTGGATATTTGAGTGTCAGAATGCCCCGTTTAGTCTGTGCCTCATCACCAACATAACTATCTTTCTGACCCATTCCAACCATTACTCCCTGAAGTAAAATAAAAACAAATACACAATGTAAACATAAATTATTTTAGCATGCAAGTGGCTAGTTATATCAGCACCCAGATACTCGTCATTAATATAAGGCTATAAAAGCGCCAAATGAATTGATACCGAGGCAACATTTAAAATACAGTTGTTTTGGCAAGAGTTGAGTTTTCATCAAAAGTTAAATTGCAGTACTGATTATCACGTTTCTATCAAAGGTACAAGATCCTGATATTCTATAACAATGTGAAAGTTCATAAAGTTAAGAAAACCAAGCGACGACAAGCTTATTGGATTACACAATGAGTTGTACTGCTCTGGCCCTGTCAGATAATTGTTAAACTATTAAAGTTTTTGTCGAAAGTCAATCAGATGTTTTTGTTAAGGGGCTGCTGTAAGTAAAAGCAAACAAATGCACATGTATTTCGTTTATAAAATTTCATTTTATATCAATATATGTTGCACGACTTTTACTTTAAAATGCATGAGGATGAAAAACAAACATACTGGTCCATGTCCGAATAACAACCCCAAAAGGAATTCAAAACATAAACACAAAAAATGGGTTAAAGAATTGAACTTTCACCAGGGAATGGTAAGAACCTCCATGAAAGAAACATGAAAATATGCGACGTCCAATTTATCCAGAACAACTTTGGAACAAGTCCTCTATATTAGTGCATTTAATTTAAGACAAACGTTTATTTTGTAATTGTTGAAAAGATGACACAAAAACACTATTGTCTGTGTTGACGTTTTGTACCATCGTTGTTTCAGGAGTTCCCGTTTACTTACTTGGTGTCTTGGTCTTCCAACTATAGATGGAAAAACAGCTCTTGGAGCATCGTCCCCTCCAAATCCAGCTTTGCACATCCCTGAACCGTTATCAATAACCAAAGCAGTGATATCTTCCCCATCAGCAGCCATTTTGGTAATGAAACGGTGTTCTCACACTCCTGTGCAATAAAACTAGACACACCTAGTTTTGCTCGCTTCTGTGTAGATTTCAGGAGACTTAATTTAACGGCGATGTGGGGCCCAGTGACAACACCAAGTTGATGGAATTTTTTAAATATTGTTATTATTATTATTTTTTATTATTTTAAATCAATGAAACAGTGCTAAAAATAATATCATACTCACTTATTTGTAATTAGTTTTAATGTGTTTCTAATGTGGTTATACCGAAATTGCAAGTTTCAAATGTTTTTTGCAATTTTACGTTTTTCTTTAATACAAAATCAAGTACAATGTTTTATATTCCTTTAATAATGGAATTGGCGTTATAGTACAGGTGATAACAAAAATGAATAATAACTTATTAATTAGTTTTCAATTTTTCTTTAAAATCAAAATTTTAATGATTGCTCCCCTATTAGCGATTTATCTGTGTATCTATGGTAATACCTATATGTTTCTAGGAATTAAAACATCACCTGGAATAACCATATAAGGAGATGTAGATAAACACAATAAAGATTATCATATCACCATCAATCAATAAATGAAAGGTGCTATATCGTTGTTTGAATGACAGACTGGTATCTGCCTTATACCTGTATATCAACATTATCTGAAGCTACCATACAGTCTTTCAGCGCAGTATGTCGTATTTCTCTTACTGGCATTTTGATGATTGTCAAGTAAATATTTCAGCTAAAACGTTTTATAATCACAAACAGCATCAATAGACAAATTGCGATCTGCGGAGGAAACGATACAAAAGATATGAAAAACAGCTATGCTAATACTAACTACATGTTGATTGACACTAATGGAGTTCAGATACACACTGCGTCTGTATATTCTTTGCTGCATTTATTTACTATGTGTTTTGGCCTAACTTGTTATAATATAAGTGGTAAGTGTCCTTAATAGTGCTTGACCAATAGCCAAAACAACCAAGAACAACACTTCACAACAAAACAAAAGAAATAAGTACAAATGTAATTGGAACCAATTATTATTATTGAGACCAATGGTTATCGAGTTGATTTGAGTTATGGTGTTTAACGTCCAAGTCAAGAATATTTCACTTATATCGAGACGTCGTCAGCTATAGGCGAAGGTGCAGGAATTTTGCCTTTGCGTTGCGCTAATGGCATTGTACAGCAGGATTCTTTATCTTGCCAAGCCTACCAAGACATGGGGCCTCGTTTATTTTCAGTTGTCATCCGAAAGAACCGCATAATGCCGAGTGCTTGGCGAAAGAACAGTCACTACCCACTTTTAAGTCCAGGGTCAGACCCGGTCGGGATTCGAACCCACGACCTCCCATTACGAAGCGAGCACTCTACCAACTGAGCTACTGCAGTGGTCCAATGATTATAGAACTTCCTTGTTTGGAAGACCACTGGATATAACAAAATTTGCATCTATGGTATGGTCTTAATACTTTTGTAAGGCCCTAATCATCACACTTATTTTACAGCCAATGTTATCTAAAATGTATACCAGTATTAAAATATAAGCATTAAATTACAACAGTAACCAATAACCTTCCATAATATGCAACGTATGTTGAAAATAACGGTAACACATTAGACTTCACAATTAGCAGGTAAAGCTAGCTACTCAAGTGCCTATCCATCCGGAGCACACGGCCTCACTTCCCTATTGGAAGTTCATCTGTTTAACGTAATTTGCTAGTTTTCAATGTTTTTATTTTGCATTTGTGATTGTTATTAGAACATGTTTGTGTTTGACTTATTTGTCTTTTTCATAATTCATTATACATTTACAAATTATACCAGTTTTAATATTACAGCACTAGACGGCCGTTTCGGAATACAATTCCTCATCAGTAGTGCTATGCTTGGGCCAAAATTATAAAACCAAAACTTTTTTCAAGATGTTAAAAAGAAACCCAAAGGACCAAAATATATTTTACCAAAATCAGCTAAGGAAATACTTTGCATGAGCAAATGTAGACAATAGTAATACACAATTATTGCCTACTGAGTTTGTGATATCCTCGGGGCACCAGCCACCAAGAGAGATATCGGCTCAGGGGTTTAAATAACATATTATACCAGTTTTAATTTTACAGCACTGGGCGGCCGTTTCGGAATACAGTTCCTCATCAGTAGTGCTTGGACCAAAATTATGAAACAAAACTTTTTTCAATTATTTTTTTTATTATTACACAGCACAAATATAATGCGTTTTTATAATTACTTGGATAGATGAGTGATCGCAAGGGTAACCGTAAACCTTAATAACAATCTGTGATTTTGTGATTATGGAAATAGATCAAAATTAATACTAATTAATTTGCCTGACATTCCCACTGGATAACGTCGGACATCGTTGTTAAAGGATACTAGTATATTCTGGAATTGAAGATGTCATTTATAATAAACGGGGTTTAAGAGACCGTTTAAGCGGTTTAGAGATAGATACCAACAGAGTATACAACAAGCTTAAAGTAATATTAAAACTTTATAATGATATTATGTATTATGTATTCATTGTTCAATTCCCATGTTTCAAATGTTGATTAAAATAGAAATGTAAACGGACAATCATTATAACATTTTCAATACAAGTAAAGATTAAGAGCAAAAATGTTTAAGCGATAAAGGATCAGAATCAATGACAACATACTTGTACACAACACCTGTATTTTCAAATGAAAATGATGTACACATGTACTTGTCAATAGTATATAAAACTTAGAATTTTGTATATGCTGTCTAGTGCTGCAAAATTAAACAAGTTAAACCGGGTTATAATAGGTACGGTTTTTTTTGCTAAAGATTGAAAACGATTTTATTCCAAAGATAAATTCTTGTGCATATTTATTATCTAATGTAAGTTCTAATGGCATGGATCCGTTACACTGATTGATCGTATCATGAAAAATAGTTTAAAGTCCTTGTGTTCTCATTGTACGGGTTTCAAATCTTCAAAATCATAATTTCTGTGCCGCCATTACAAAAGCGCCGGTGAAATCATCATGCTGTTTGTATTTATCACTGTGCATGTCTAAATCTGTCCAGTATTTGATGTTAAATCCTTGCTCTTTATATATGTCCTGTAATTCGTCTTTACTGATCTTTATACAAGGAAAGTCCACGTTGCCAACTTTATAAAACGTTTGATTTAGGACTCCTACAAGGATCAGAGATCCATCCATGTTTATTAATGGTTTTATGTTTTCTACTGATTGTATGTAGTCTTCCTTGGTTAAAGACGCTGCTTCTAGGCACAAACTGGAGATAATTATATCAAATGTTTCTGGTATTTCGTCGTCTGACAACAATGGTTTTGGTAAACTTACATCAACACGTATCACATTTTTAACTTTTTTCTTCATTTCGGAATTACAGGTTTCTACACTTTTCCTGAAAATACAAAATGTATCATCATCTTACAGCAATTTTCATATATTAAATTATACCCAACCACTCTTAACCTGCTCTGCTTATCATTCAATAAAGCATATATTATTATTATCATTATTTAATTCATATTATTATTGAATTCATTGATCAATTTATTTACTCATTTGATTGTATTTATATATTTTTTGTTATTGCTATTTTCATATAATAAAAAAATCATATTTTATATTTATCAAATTCAATTTTTTTAACGTATATTTTTTGTTTCATGATTTATACGAATATAATACTAGGGTTTATGTTTGTGTTTTAGTTCGACGTGTCGGAAAAGCTAAGCAAGTTAGGTTAGCTGAAGTTTGAAGTACCAGACAATTCCAAACAATTCGACTGGGGCATAAGAAGTCCTGTTGCAATCATCGTTCATGGACAATCGTTTTGAATATTAATTGGTAGCTGGTATAATATGTAATTTTGACGTGTTAAAAGGGCCAAGTAAATGCACAAATTTTTCATGCAAAACTGGAGTTTTGAACCGATTTCGCGGTGTTGGAATGAAAGTAAGCCAAACAGAAGTGTTTAATGAAGGTACAGATTCTTTAATCTACCTCGAAGCAGCTATTACAAGAATGATGGATGAGGAAATCAGATTGCCCCCAAAAACACCGATCGTCGACATACGAACTTGTTAATTTTCTGCCTCCGTTCTAGAGTCTGAGTGGTTTTGTACATAAAGCTGATTAGAAGCGCGTTATGTAACTAAGCCGGCGAGTAAGGCAACCTAGGCCGCCTAAATCAATGTGAAATCAAGCTGATGTGGCAATGGATATTACTATCAATCAAATCAAAAGCAAACACACTAATCCATGTCCAAATCAAAATCTAGAAGAAAAGTAAAACATTTGAAACTGACAAATTAGGTTAAACGCAAGACCTATAGCCAGGGAAGTGAGGCCGGTGCTCCGAAAGACTAAGTACCTAAACTCTGTATTGGTACTTGCCCTTTGTTTTCTTTATCGAGAATGTACTTGAAAATTTCTTGTTCGTAAGTAAAGTCTCCTTTCCACCATTTCTTCAGCACACTTGTATTTCGTTCAGAGTAATCACTAAGGTAAATGTCTTTTACGTGGCTACTGGCACTTATAACAGAGTGTATGGTTGGCCCTGTGCCAATATCTAACAGGATACTGCCACTGACAATACCTGAAAAAATAACACTACCAAACTAAGTACGCCTTTCATCTATTAATAAGAATTTGGTTTTGTAAAATAACTACCATTGAGCTGTCTCATGAGAGAGACACACAAATTGATTCATCCCCAATATGGCCTACGAAGATCAAAACTAAGCTTCTACTTCGCGACTTCTACACACCAAAATTTTGTATTCGATACGTCTTGCGTTGGAATACGTTTGTTCCAAGTTTGATCAAAATCTAGCCACCCATCATGTGAAAGAAATGGAGCAGGCAGTGGCAGGTGATTCTTGTATCACCAAACTTAAAGGAATACGTAAAGGTAATATTGTTTTTGAAGGTAATACCCCACGATTATCAGTCACCTTCATGTTCATATGACGAATACTACCTCTTTATATATTAAACAACGCAAAAATGGAGGTTCATTTTGTATTTAGCTATGGTGCATGGGTTTGCAGACGTCGTATTGACGGTTGTCTAAAGGCCAATGACCTGCTTGACCCCACGTCCCGGCATAGCAAGATTATTCAGTTTTTTAATATACTTCATATCCGGTATATATACCCAGTGGTGTCGAAATTTATGTAGCACTGACCTGATGTGAAAATATAATGAATTTCATCTAATGCGAATTTAAGAAAGTTGTCTTCCTCTTCTGAACCTGTGAGAGACCCATAATAGGTGTCCAAATACCATTCCGTGTCAAAATTCTTTATATACTCATTCTTCCAGTCTGTCGATGTAGACATTTTTCTGCCGGATATCAATGTAAATAGGTCATAAAAATTGTATCTAATCTTAAAGCGATTTTGAGATGAATGCGAATCTATTTTTGCCATATATACACGCAACCATGCTATTAATTTTTTTTTTAGTTTTGAACGATCAAAAACGATTTTAATTTAGTTTCTGCAAACTATTCCCTGAAAAAGCAATCACTGCTACGGCTGTGTGTTTAATGGTCCCTGGAGTTATGTTTAACGTAACATTTTACTATGTACTCTTGAAAATTGCACAGCAAAGTGCATATATATACATGTACATTTTATTCATATTACTTTTGCATCTTTCATTTCCTTTAGTGTTGTTTCTCTTGACTTTATCGATAACTCTTGCTGTTGCATTTAATTAGTAGCAAGCGAGATGATTTATACGAATATAATACTAGGGTTTATGTTGCATTGTTTCCAGTTGCTTTCTAGATATGAAATGTCTTATCATTAAAGAAAATTTTCAAATAATTTACCGTGATTTTCATTTCGTAATGCCGAGTGTTTGGTGAAAGAACAGTCACTATGCACTTTTAAGTCTAGGGTCAGACGCGGTCGGGGTTCAAACCCACGACCTCCCATTATGAAGCGAGCAATTAGCTTCCGCAGTGGTCCAATGATTATTGAACTTCCTAGTTTGGAAGCCCACTGGATATGACAAAATTGCATCTATAGAATGGTCTTAATACTTTTGTATTAAAGGCCCTAATCATCACCCTCATTTTACAACCAGTGTTATCTAAAATGTATACTAAGCATTAAATTACGACAGTAACCAATAACCTATATAATATGCAACGTATGTTGTCTTGAAAATAATAACACATTAGACTTTATAATTAGCGGGTATAGCTAGCTATCCTTCTGGAAGTTCATCTGTTTAACGTAATTTGCTAGTTTTCAATGTTTTTATTTTGCATTTGTGATTGTTATTAGAACATGTTTGTGTTTGACTTATTTGTCTTTTTCATAATTCATTATACAATTACAAATTATACCAGTTTTAATTTTTCAGCACTAGACGGCCGTTTCGGGATACAATTCCTCATCAGTAGTGCTTGGGTCAAAATCATGAAACCAAAACTTTTTTCCAAGATGTTAAAAAGAAATCCAAAGGACCAAAATATATTTTACCAAAATCATACTTTGCATGAGGGAGTATACCTTAGTTTTTGAGGATTTTCAAATTTTAACTAGCAGCAAATTTAGACAATACACAATAGTATATTTCTGACAACAATACACAATTATTGCCTGCTGAGTCTGTGATATCCTCGGGGCACCAGCCACCGGCAGAGATATCGGCTCACGGGTTTAAATTACATATTATACCAGTTTTAATTTTATAGCACTGGACGGCAGTTTCGGAATACAGTTCCTCATCAGTAGTGCTTGGACCAAAATTATGAAACAAAACTTCTTTTTTTCAATTATTTTTTTTATTATACACAGCACAAATATAATGCGCTTTTATAATTACTTGGATAGATAAGTGATCGCACGGGTAACCATAAACCTTAATAACAATCTGTGATTTTGTGATTATGGAAATAGATCAAAATTAATACTAATTCATTAGCTTGACATCTTCATTCCCACTGAATAACGTCGGGCATCGTTGTTAAAGGATATATTCTGGTATTGAAGATGTCATTTATAATAAACCGGGTTTAAGAGGCCGTTTAAGCGGTTTAGAGATAGATACCAACAGAGTATACAACAAGCTTAAAGTAATATTAAAACTTTATAATGATATTATGTATTATGTATTCATTGTTCAATTCCCATGTTTCAAATGTTGATTAAAATAGAAATGTAAACGGACAATCATTATAACATTTTCAATACAAGTAAAGATTAAGAGCAAAAATGTTTAAGCGATAAAGGATCAGAATCAATGACAACATACTTGTACACAACACCTGTATTTTCAAATGTAAATGATGTACACATGTACTTGTCAATAGTTTATAAAACTTAGAATTTTGTATATGCTGTCTAGTGCTGCAAAATTAAACAAGTTAAACCGGGTAATAATAGGTACGGTTTTTTTTTTGCTAAAGATTGAAAACGATTTTATTCCAAAGATAAATTCTTGTGCATATTTATTATCTAATGTAAGTTCTAATGACATGGATCCGTTACACTGATTGATCGTAGCATGAAAAATAGTTTAAAGTCCAATTTTAAAGTTTAAAGTTAATTTCTGTGCCGCCATTACAAAAGCGCCGGTGAAATCATCATGCTGTTTGTATTTATCACTGTGCATGTCTAAATCTGTCCAGTATTTGATGTTAAATCCTTGCTCTTTATATATGTCCTGTAATTCATCTTTACTGATCTTAAAACAAGGAAAGTCCACGTTGCCAACTTTATAAAACGTTTCATTTAGGACCCCTACAAGGATCAGAGATCCGCCCGTATTTATTAATGGTGCTGCAAAATTAAAAGTTAAAAGTTAAACCGGGTAATAATAGGTACGGTTTTTTTTGCTAAAGATTGAAAACGATTTTGTTCCAAAGATAAATTCTTATGCATATTTATTATCTAATGTAAGTTCTAATGGCATGGATCCGTTATGTACAATGATTGATCGTAGCATGAAAAATAGTTTGAAGTCCATGTGTCTTCTCATTTTACGGGTTTCAAATCTTCAAAATCATAATTTCTGTGCCGCCATTACAAAAGCACCGGAAAAATCAGAATATTCAGACTCATCCTGATGCTGTTTGTATTTACCACTGTGCATATCTAAATCTGTCCAGTATTTGATGTTAAATCCTTGCTCTTTATATATGTTCTGTAATTCGTCTTTACTGATCTTTAAACAAGGAAAGTCCACGTTGCCAACTTTATAAAACGTTTGATTTAGGACCCCTACAAGGATCAGAGATCCGCCCGTATTTATTAATGGTTTTATGTGTTCTACTGATTGTGTGTATTCTTCCTTGGTTAGAGACGCTGCTTCTAGGCACAAACTGGAGATAATTATATCAAATAATGCTGGAATGTCGTCGTCTGACAACAATGGCTTCTGTAAACTAACGTCAACGCCAATCACATTTTTAACTTTTTTCTTCATTTCGGAATTACGGTTTTCTACACTTTCCCTGAAAATACAAAATGTATCATCATCTTACAACAATTTTCATATTATATTATACCCAATCACTCTTTACATACTCTGCTTATCATTCAATAAAGTACATATTATTATTATTATTATTATTATCATCATCATTATTTAATTCATATTATTATTGAATTCATTGATCAATTTATTTACTTTTTATTGTATTTATTTATTGTTATTGTTATTTTTATATAATAAAAGAAAACAAAATCATATTTTATATTATCAAATTCAAATTTCTAACGTATATTTTTTGTTTCATAATTTATACTAATATAATACTAGGGGTTGTGTTTGTGAGTGCGGCACCGGCATTTTGCGTTCGACGTGTCGCATAAGCTACACAGGTTAAGTTAGCTGAAATTTGAAGTGCCAGGCAATTCCAAACATTCGACTGGAGCATTAGAAGTCTTGTTGCAATCATCGTTCATGGACAATCGTTTTAAATATTAATTGGCAGCTGGTATAATATGTAATTTTGACGTGTTAAAAGGGGCAAGCAAATGCACAACTTTTTCATGCAAAACTGGAGTTTTGAATCGATTTCGCGGTGTTATAATGAAAGTAAGCCAAGCAGAAGTGTTTAATGAAGGTACAGATTCTTTAATCTAACTCGAAGCAGCTATTGCAAGAATGATGGATGAGAAAATTAGTGCCCCAAAAACCACCGATCGTCGACAAACAAACTTGTTAATTTTCTGCCTCCGTTCTATAATCTGAGTGGTTTTGTACATAAAGCCGATTAGAATCGCGTTGTGTAACTGTAAGCTGGCGAGTAAGGCAACCTAGGCCGCCTAAATCAAAGTAAAATCAGGTTGATGTGGCAGTGGATATACTATCAATCAAATCAAAAGCAAACACACTAATCCATGTCCAAATCAAAATCTAGAAGCAAAGTAAAAATTTTGAAACTGACAAATTAGGTTAAACACATGAACTATCGCCAGGGAAGTGAGACCGGTGCTCCGAAAGACTAAGTACCTAAACTCTGTATTGGTACTTGCCCTTTGTTTTCTTTATCGAGAATGTACTTGAAAATTTCTTGTTCGTAAGTAAAGTCTCCTTTCCACCATTTCTTCAGCACACTTGTATTTCGTTCAGAGTAATCACTAAGGTAAATGTCTTTTACGTGGCTACTGGCACTTATAACAGAGTGTATGGTTGGCCCTGTGCCAATATCTAACAGGATACTGCCACTGACAATACCTGAAAAAATAACACTACCAAACTAAGTACGCCTTTCATCTATTAATAAGAATTTGGTTTTGTAAAATAACTACCATTGAGCTGTCTCATGAGAGACACACAAATTGATTCATCCCCAATATGGTTTACGAAGGTCAAAACTAAGCTTCCACTTCGCGACTTCTACACACCAAAAATTTGTACATATTCGATACGCCTTGCGTTGGAATACATTTGTTCCAAGTTTGATCAAAATCTAGCCACCCATCTTGTGAAAGAAATGGAGCAGGCAGTGGTGATTCTTGTATCACTAAACTTAAGGCAATACGTAAATATTGTTTAAGGGATTATCAGTCACCTTTATGTGCATATGACCAATACTATCACTTTAAATAAAATAGAAGTTCATTTTGTATTAAGCTATGGTGCATGGGTTTGCAACTTTGCAGACGTCGTATTGTCGGTAGTCTAAAGGCCATTGGCCTGCTCGACCCCAAGTCCTGGCATAGCAAGATTATTCAGTATTTTAATATAGGACAGGTCCTTTATCACACTTTATATACTAGTATATACCCAGTGTCGAAATTTATGTAGCACAGACCTGATGTGAAAATATTATGAATTTCATCTAATGCGAATTCAAGAAAGTTGCCTTCCTCTGCTGAACCTGTGAGAGACCCATAATAGGTGTCCAAATACCATTCCGCATCAAAATTCTTTATATACTCATTCTTCCAGTCTGTCGATGTAGACATTTTTCTGCCGGATGTCAATTTAAGTAGGTCATAAAAAATTTTATTTATAGATTTGTCTTATATCTGGTCCATGGTTAAAATGTAAATAGTTTACAACAACATTATTCTCGTTTGTAAGAGATTCTACCTTGAATGTCTTATTAAGGAGCTTGGTTTAGATAGTATATCAAATAACCCTGCATATACTAAAACTAATTTTACCAGATGAAGATCTTTCCAACCATAGGGGAGTTTTCGAATCTTTCGGTATCAATCTCAACCCTTGTATTGGATTCCTAAACTCCATAAAAATTCATACAAGGAAAGATATATAGCAGGCTCATCAAAATGTACTACTAAATCATTATCGGTAACAATCGTCAAAGATGGTCTTCAGTCTTATTCAGAAAAATTGAATCAACTAAATGTGGATTGTCAAAAATTCTAAAGAATTACATGAACATCTTGTTTCTAATACTTTATCTCATGTAAAAAGTATAAAAACATTTGATTTTTCTACAAAAGTGTTGGAGTTTTTGATAGATAACATATTTGTTGTGTTTGGTAATATAGTTTTTCAGCAAACAATCGGTATACCAATGGGCACAAATTGTGCACCATTGCTTTCTGATTTTTTTTGTTCTTATGAAGCAGAATTTATGCAGAACCTTGTTAAATCTGGAGAGTAGACTCGCCAAATCATTCAACTCAACGTACAGATATATAGATGACGCTCTGTCTCTTAACAATACACAAAAGACACGACTGATTCCTCGAGTTCTGCTTCATATTTAGACTTACACCTGAATTATGACGCCCACGAAAGGCTACATTTGAAACTTTATGACAAACTTGATGACTTCAATTTTTCTATTGTCAACTTTCCTTTTTTATGCAGCAATAAACCTGCTTCTCCTGTTTATGGTGTATTTGTTTCCCAATTAATACGCTATGGTAGAGCTTGTTCCCACTATGGGGACTTTGTACAAAGAAGCAGACTGCTTGCAAATAAATTGTTGACTCAGGGATATTGCAAGCCTAGGCTTGTCAAGACCCTCAAGAAGTTTTATGGCAGTCATCACAGTATTGTTGATAAGTTTGATGTCTCTGTGTCTAGGATTGCCCTGAATATATTTAACGTCCCATAGTTCCATGTTCCTTTCACACAATTTTGATTACACACGTGGCGAGTGTAGCTAACTAAACAGGAGGTCCTTACCCTTCTGGAGCACCCAGTCTCACTTCCCTGGTGGAAGTTCACCTGTCTAACCTAACCTGTCACTTCCAAAGTTTTTACTTTGCTTCTGGATTGTAATTTGGACATGGATTAGTATGTTTGTTTTTGATTATAGATGGACGAAGCAAACCAGGAGGTTAACTATAGCAAGGCTCAACTCAACTCTCAAGCAAAGATGAACCAAGTAATAAGTCAAAAGTTATAGTCAATCTTGTATGTTTATAAAGACAACCCCACTGGACCTATTAAACAACATTTGTGAGTAGATGGCCATCATATACATGAAATAGTTTTTAATTTCTCTGGGCTTTACTAGCAAGGGTCTTTTAGATCTAAACTTTAAGTGCTGACTTACTAAGACTGATCCTAGTGGTTTCATTTGCTGATGTTTGTTGGTTTTCTCAAGGTACTGCAGTTTCCTCCACTCTCCCAGAAATGACAGCCTCGGTAATGTAAAATGCCTAGTCTATTCCCCTCCTTTATAAGCTGGTAATCATCAACATGATTAAGACAGGATTGACTTTACAATTAATATATAAAACAAGAGGCCCAGGGGCCACATCGCTCACCTGAGCAACTTGCTAGGTAGAAGCCGAAATGAGTTCAGTATTGAAGTGAGTGCAGGGGAGGGAGGTTTTGTACAAACTGAAATCTATACTTCCTACCGATGCTTTTCACTAAACAATTTGTAAGTATTTCTATGTACCGTAAAAGGTTGATGTTTCGACAAGCCTCGGCTTATTCCGTTACCTTTTTCTTACAGCATTTCAACCAATGAAATAATTTAAAAAAAAATTTTCATCATGCAATCTACCAATCTCAAAAGAGAGAAAATGCATAGGCCGAATACTGTAATCGGGAAATGGCAAATAGAAATTATAGAATACAGCAGGATTTACATTAAAAATTAGCTTTTAAATACAAGTACAATTAATATATT